>OY821519.1:136321093-136678593 GCA_963682025.1 Cordilura impudica | reverse complement strand
ATTTATAAGCTACGAAAAAGTCGATCGAAAAGGAATCTCCTTAGAATTTATTAAAAATTAGTACAATTAAAAATTGGACCCGTGGCTTTTATAAGTCCCGACAAATAGCGACACTAAAAGTGAAAAAATAACTACAAACTCACAAAGGTGGGTCAACATTCTAACGATTATCGTAAAAAGTAGTTTACCTACAATTTCAGTTGAAGTGCCAAAGTCAAAAGTCAAATTCACATCATCTTTTGTTTTCGAAAGTATATTTCAAAAATAGGTGTTTTAAAAAAATATGATCTTGCTGATAATCCTTTCCTCACTTGTGCGAAATTTAACAAGTACAAAAATTATGCCATACTCGTGCGATGCGTGAGAGGGCCTTGGATCCAACTTTGATGAGCATAAACAACATTTAAGTGGTATTGTTATTAATTTGTGGCATGCATATTTGTAAAAGTTCATATCCAACGTTATTTTTATATCGGGACTCGGTCAAAAATTCGACCAATCATCAAAATATTTAGTAGTCACTAAAATTTCTCAAAAATATAAACTAAATTAAGAACAAATAAGTTATAGTCGGTCAAGACGGACTATACGAGAGAGACCCACTCTCTCAGGTCCAAATAATTTAATATAGAAAATAAGCATAAGCCAAATTTGAGACGCATTGTTTTTAATTGGTTTTGCCTTCGGATATGAAAAAGTTCGTATCGGATGGTAGATAATTATGTGGGGACTGGGTCGAAAAATGGGCCGATCCTGACTATATATGGTAGTGACTTATTTTTTGCAAAAACAGATACTACCAAATTTGAGAAAAATCTATGCAATATTTTTGCTTTTTTTTTTTTTTTTTATTTATTTATTGGAACTGCTCCATACACAAGACTAAAAGTCTTATTTTGCAGTATGGAACTGATTGTATTTAAAATTATAAAATCGTTAATAAATTAATAACTAATTACAAATTTTCTTTATATAAAATGCAAAGAACAATAAGATTAAAATTAAAGAATAGGTTTAAGTGAAAATCAGGAAACTATTTGGGGGTTATGACTAAGAATTGTCCTATAGTTAATAGATGTAATAAACATACACAAACCAAATTTGACCGAGATCTAAGGGCCCTTTGCAAAGGGACTAGATCTGAGCATGTACCTATTTTCACCGATTAAGATAGGGTTCGGCCTGTGGTCGATAAAAGCTTACATACCAAATTTCTTCAAAATGTATTTGTATTTGTGACCGGTAGTTTGGTTGCAAGGCTTACATGGACACACAGACGGACGGACAGACAAACAGGCGAACGTACATCGCTAAATCGATTTAGAAAGTGTTTCAGAGTCGATCAGTATAACAAAAATCTAGGTCTAGGTCAAATATGATCGGTAGTCACACAGCACAAACTTATTATACCCTGACCAAACATGGGGTATAAAAAGATGTATAAATTTTTTTATAGATTTAAGTAAAGATTGGGAATCAGATTTATAGGGTACTAAGAGTAAAAACGCTCCTAGAGCGTTTATGTTTGGACTACTCATCAGTGGGTATAGTATACAGACAAACACCAAATTTTGGCGACAATACATG
Organism: Cordilura impudica; assembly: GCA_963682025.1. Classification (NCBI taxonomy): domain Eukaryota; kingdom Metazoa; phylum Arthropoda; class Insecta; order Diptera; family Scathophagidae; genus Cordilura; species Cordilura impudica. The sequence goes on along the minus strand of OY821519.1, from coordinate 136,677,006 downwards.
TGATAATGATTTTATCGATATACTCGTATATATGATAACCTGGAACTTATGACCATTTTAGACGGTCTGATAAGTGTTATTTGTATGGGGGCTAAGTCCTAACATAGACCGATTTTCACCAATTTCAATAGCGTTTAATTACAAGGTTTACATGGACACATAAATGGACAAGCGGACAGATATGGTTAAATCGACGCCCAAAGTGAGGTCAAATATTACAAACATCATAGTGGTATAGGGTATAATGAGAGAGTTTTTATTGGTTCCAAAAATAGACCGATCCTGATTATGTTTGGTAAAGTCTCTTGTATTTTGTAAAAATATATACAAAAAAAATTTGAGAAGAATCAGTGCAATATTTTTGTTTTTTGATAGATTTAAGTGAAGATCGGGAAGCAGCTCTATATGGGGCCTATGACCAAGAGTTGTCCAATAGGGATCATTTTTGGACTACTGATTAATGGATACAATAAACACATACAAACCCAATTTGATTAAGAGTTATATGATAATTTGGATCTTATGGCAATTTATGTGGTTTTCTAGAATAACCGCGTATGTCATAAAATCAAAATGTTCAGGGGTGCCAAAAAAGCGTTATATTTGAAATCATGGGCTCGATATAAAGATTTTGGAGCTTTTTATTTAACAGTCCTGTAGATATGGGCAATCAATACTTTATTTAAAATTTTGAGTCAAAAATCTTCAGAGGAATAGATCCTAGAGAAGGAACAAAAAACAATATGTAAATTACACTTAAAGTGTGTGCAGATAAAACAACTTATGTATGTGGACAAATGTCGCTTTCTTTGAAAAAGAAAACAACCAATGCAACCACCCATGTAGACATAAGTTGTTGTTGCTTGAAAAATGGATTTTTTTGTTCGTCAACAAAAAGTTAACGGGACTTAGGATGAGAATATAACAACGCATCAAGAATAATAGTGACAAAAAATGACAGAAATAAACACACAAGTTTTTACAAGCGGTTATAAACTGAAAACTAATCCAAAATTATTTTGAATTTTTTTCATTAATAACAACGTATGTCGCTATGTGTCGTTTTCTGAGAAAATATTTTGTCAGCGATCAAACGTAGGTTGACATACGTCGTTAGTGCTGCAAATTAATAAACATTTAAGTTACGTCCTTATTTAAAGAAAAAACTCAGAAATGGTCAACATTTTTTTGAAAAAAATTAAACACATGTGTTAAAAATTAATATATTTGGCATCGTTAACTCAAAACGGACAAAAATGGACATACGCGGTTATTCCAGAAAACCACAGATTTATGTTGATTTCATAGGGGTCATTTATATGGGGGCTAGGTCTGAATATGGACCGCTTCTCACCAATTTCAATAGCGTTCATCCTATGGCCGATAAAAGCTTATGTACCAAATTCCATCAAAATATATTCATATTTGCGACCTGCAGTTTGATTACAAGCTTTACGGTGACACACAGACGGACGGACGGACGGACGGACATCGTTAAATCGAATCAGATAGTGATTCTGATTCGATCGGTACAATAAAAGATGGGTTTAGGTCAAATATTTTTGGTAGTTACAAACAGCAGCACAAAGTCATTATACCCAAACCACATAGTGGGATAGCGTATAAATATGAACCCACTTAATTTTTGTTTATTTTCATTATGTTTTAGACCCTTTTATATTTTTTTTGTTAATCACGACGGCATACATATTTATCAAATGGAATGAAAATATTTAAAATTTTCTCAGACTTTAATTTTTTCTTTTAATTTTTTCGGAACGACTTACCCATTTGGTCAAAAAATTAAATAGCACGCATTAATTAAACTTAAAAATCCATTTATTTTATTTAAAAGAACATATTGAAATTCATTTTGTTAGTTAATTTGACTAGTGCTTTGTTAGATAACCTTTATTTTTAATAACGGCAGTGCATCGACGATGATTTTATGATACTAATTTCCGACTTCTTCCTAGGTTAATGTTTACGTTGCTTCACAGATCCTCTATCTGGTTTAGATGCGAGGATTCGGCGGGCCAGACAGACTTTACAGTAGGTTTAGAATCGTTCTCTTGTACCTTCTTCTATTTAAGAAGAATTTTTCCTCTGCATAAGACATCATTTCTATTAAAACGTTTTGGTATACTATTTGATCCATACGTGTAACTGGACCCACTCCATACCAGAAGAAGCTTCCTCAGACTAATACACATCCTCCCCCCTATATCACCGTTATTATACCCTATACCACTATATGGTTATGGTATATTGACATTGTGCTGATGTTTGTAACTACCAAAAATATTTGACCTAGACCCATCCTTTATTACAACGATCGACCCAGAATCACTTTCTGAGTCGATTTAGCGATGTCCGTCCGTCCGTCTGTCTGTGTGTCCATGCAAACCTTGTAATCAAACTACAGGTCGCAAATATGAATATATTTTGGTGACTTTAGTATATAAATTTCTACCAGCCATAGGATGAACCCTACTGAAATCAGTGAAAATCGGTTCATGTCCAGTCCTAGAGATCAACTTAAATGGTCATAATATCAAAATTGTCATATAGATCTCGGTTAAATTGGGTCTGTGTATGTTCATTACAGCTATTTATCAGTAGTCCAAAAGTAAACCGTTAGTCATAGCCCACATATGAAGCTGATTCCCTATCTTCACTTAAATCTATAGAAAAACAAAAACGTTCCACAGATTTTCCACAAATTTGGTATGTTTTTGCAAAAAAAAAGTGACCTTGCCAAATATAGTCAGGATTGTTCCATTTTTCAACCTAGTGACCAAATATAGCATCCGATATGAACTTTTTCATATCCGAAGTCAAAAAATCAATAACAATTCCACTCAAATTTGGTTTATGCTCATTTTCTACATCTAATTAGTTTGACCTAAGGGATAGGGTCTCAAAACGCATGGAATATGGTATCGTATAGTAGGTCTAAACCGACTATAATTTTCTTACTTGTTAATGTCTGTATAGGATCAAATTCTGCGTTTAAATTACGTCTTACATACCTTTGTCCATCTGATCCGAAGCGATTGAACTTTGATTCATCCGTAACAAGAATATTGTTCCACCAATTTAAAATTTTTTTGTAATATCCTTAGCAAATTTTAAATGTTTCGGTCTGTTTTTTAGACACGTGTGTTTTTTTTTTCTGGCAATGTGCCCAAACAAATTATTTTCATGCAGTCTGTTTTTAATTGTGCTTGTGGACAAATTAATAAAAAAATTTTCCTGAATTTGGGATCCGCCTTGCACATTCGAAGTATAGCATAATTGTTTCTCTCGGTTGTCTTTCTACGCCTCTTTTTTTAATGATATTGTCCGCGGTTTTAGTTTTTCATAGCGTTTGATAGCATAAAACACTTTCTTTGTGGAAAAGTTCATGTTGTGTTAGTTTGTTTTTAAGATGTTCGAGAACAAATCTTTGAAATTCAGTATTTGAGTGATTTGCTCGTTCATCCATCAAAAAAATATATAAATTTTTTATATTGACTCCTTAAGTAATTTTCTTACGTTTTTAAATAACAAAATTTACCAACAAAAAATTTTTTTTTATATTTTTATGTAGAAAATTGTACATATTTATTAGTAAAGAGTCCGCCATCTAACGTTTTTTTTTTCACTAGTGCTTATTTCGTGAATGGCAACACTTAGCTCATGTCTGATTTGACAGATAATTAGTTTTATCCTTCCGCTGAACGAATGTGATTGTGTATACGCTTGATCAACGCTTGGAAATATTGCGACATTACTTTGAAAATCATGGTAATGTTGCAGAATGTGTGCGAAAATTGCGTACGGATTTTGGAAGAAGAGAAGCACCGTCAGCTCCGTATGTTCGTTATCTTGTGAAAAAAGTGAAAGAAACTGGCATCTTCATCGATAAACCAAAGCGTGAAAAGCCAAAAACAGTGCGTACACCCGAGAATACTGCTGCTGTGGCAGAAAGTGTGCGTGAAAGAAAGAAAGAGCTTGGAATGACGCCATACAAAGTCCAATTGGTTCAGGAGTTGAAGCCAACTGACCATCCAATGCGTTTTCGCTTCGCTAAGTGGGACTGCGATCGACTTACAGAAGATGCCGATTTTGCCAAAAAAATCATCTTTTCAGATGAAGCTCATTTTAATCTTGGCGTGTATGTAAACAAGCAAAATTGTCGCATTTGGGGCACAGAAAACCCGCACGCATACATTGAAAAGCGATACACCCAAAACGAGTCACTGTTTGGTGCGGATTTTGGTCCAGAGGGATAATTGGGCCATTTTTCTTCGAAAATGAGCAAGAAGTGGCCGTTACAGTCAATGGCGATTGTTATCGGGCCAGGTTTGTTCACAAAAGTTGAAGAGGAGGATATTGGCAACATTTGGTTTCAACAGGACGGCGCTACGTGCCACACAGCCGAAGCTACACTCGATGTTTTGCGCCCTGTTTTTGAAGATTGCATTATCAGCCGCAGAGCTGATGTCGTTTGGCCACCTCGGAGCTGCGATTTGACACCGTTGGACTATTATTTGTGGGGTGCCCTCAAAGATAAGAGTTACGCCAACAAGCCAGAGACATTTGACGCTTTAAAGGACAATATTCGTGAAGCCATTGGTGATATACAGCTGCACACAATCGATAATGTGCTTAAAAATTGGACCGATCGTGTAGACTACTGCATGGCCAGCCGAGGCAGCCATTTGAATGAAATTATTTTAAATTATTAACCGGAAGGATTGTGCTTTCAAATAAAAAAAGAAATTTTAGATAATATTCAGTAGTTGTTTTTTTTATAGCATTTTCAAAAAAAAAGTTATTTGGCGGACCCTTTACATCGATCTAACTTTAACAACGTTTTAAAATAGATAAAAAAAAAACAATAAGAAATATTTCCGTAATATATTATTCGTTAGTAAACGGGCTATTTAAAAAGTGGCGACTGTGTAATATATATATATTAGCGTGGGTCAATTATTTTTACTCTATGGGCTCATCGCGATTCTGGTACTATTGGAAGCCACAATTAAGGCGATGATATAAATCGATTAGAGCTTTCAATTTTTTAATAGGGTAATTGTTTTTATAGTTAATGCTTTTTATCATCAGCTATATCATGAATAAATTATAAAATTATGCCCATTAGGGCATACCATTAGGGCCATAACAAAATTGTGATCCCAACACTATGTGCTGGCCACTTTATGCTTTATGAATTTTTGAAGAAAAAAACCTGGTCCAGGAAACCATTTATAAAAATCTTTTAAAATAAAAAATTAAATTTTGGATGTACAGATAGCGAATACCGTTCCATACATCTCAAATTTTATATCCCAATTTTAGCCAGGAGAAGCCACTGATAAAATATAAACGATTTTTCACAACTTAAATTATAAACAAATTTTCATAATTATCAAATTATATGTTGTTAAAAAAAACTATTAAACTATCATTATCTTAAATTTTAAGAAATTCTTTTTAAGAGAATCTCTAAGGTTTTATAACTAAATATGTAATCCAGTCTCCAATCGTTGTTGTTTTATTATTTATTATTTTCATTAAACTTACAACGAATATTAATTATAAAATTTTAGAAGAAACATAAAAATGTCACCAACATAATGCGTGTTCTAAAAAGAAAATTAAAAAAATGAACTGGAATTAATATATATGTATATATGTATATATGTATATACAGATATACTCGTATTTATAACTTACATTTTTTTTATAACATATATTTTGAAATAAAATTCAGTTTTTTAAAGCAAAACACGTATAAAACTCATAAATCTCTTTGGATAATATTGTAGTTTTTTATATTAAGCGAATGTCTTTATATGTTTTTAGCAAAGTAGAAAATATGTTTTTTTTTAAGCTTGTTTTATTTCATTTCTGCTTTTGCCATTGGCAAAAAATTATGAAAATATAATTTTTTTAATGTTACTGAGAATTTGTTACACATATTATTTCTAACAGCAGCAGTTATGGTTGAAAATTGTTACTGAAGATGATGAATCGACTATTTTTCTTTATATAAAAATATTTTCAGTTCCAGTTATATACTATTAAAATTATCTACGACATTTACTACATAAGTGTTTGAAGTAGTTCGAATAATTAGTACAAATAGTAATTATTTTAGAGAGAGAAATAATTTCACTTTAACTAAATTTTTACAACAAAAAGCTGTAACGTCTGTAGGCTATTGTAAACTTATTGTCAAATGCATATCAAATCAAGTTTCATATTTTCTAATTTCAAACAGAGAAAGGAACTTGTATTTATAATCAACGAATAGGTTTTATTCTCTCCCTCAGATATATTAAAAAACTTCTATAGATCCCGAAGTATGACGACATGAAAAGTGAAAAAATCCTTAAAAACTCACAAACGCGGCTCAAAATTATTAAGTGTATTTTTATACCCTCCACACAAGTGTACAGAGGGTACATATAAATTTGTCATTCCGTTTATAATGATTACAAAAAAAAAATCGAGAACCAATAATACATAGTATACTAGCAGATTCCAGCACTCGAAATTCGAGTGCAATTTCTAGGCAACTTTATTTTTCAACTTAGCCATTTCACAAACCAACACTTTTATGGTTTATTATTATTGTGAATGAAGATAACAAACTCATTAACAAACACATTAACAAATTTAATAAACACACACATAGCATATGTATAATTTTATGTATGTGTTAGTAGCAACTTTAAATGCAATTTACTCAAAATAGAGGAAAAATTTTTAAAAATCTGTGTATCTAGAAAATAGCTAAAAAGAAATACCTTTTAAATATTATACGTTTGGTCAAAATTGGAATAAAACGGTAGCGAAAGATTAAATTCATCGGTCACAAGAAATCTCCTAGCCTATTAATATTATAGATATATTCTTAATCCGCATAACAAGCGGAGTCGATATAAGTATGTCCGTCTGTCTGTCTGTCTGTGGCATATGTCAGCTTGGTTGCTCGTTTTAGTGAAAATGATTCACTGACATTGTGAACAGTTTGCTATATAAAATCATCATATTTCAATGAAAATGGCAAAAAAAACTCTTGGAGAAATATGATTTTTCTATGTTGTTTTTGTTATTGTGTTATTCTAAATTTCGTTTGTTGTTGTTGTGTTGTGGTCGTTGTATTTGCACCAATTATAATGTACAGTTATTTTCCTCATGTCAAATTAATTGAGGTCGGTATTACCACACTTTTTTAACGTTATCCCAAAAAAAATAAAAAATCGGCAATGTGAAAGAAAAACAATAAGAGTGTTAAATTCGGTTGTGCAGAATATTCTATTCAGGGAAGACTAGATTTTTTAATGGTGTTTATAATTAATAAGATAATCAACAAAAATTTTAGGTATTTTCGTGACTTTTGAAATCAATTATTAAATACAATGGGCATAAATGTAAATACATACAATTAAATTTTTTTATTTTGGTTTGCTTGTTGTTTTTGTTTTTTTTTTTTTTGCATATGTTGTATTAGGTATACAAATTTTTATATGAAATTTTATCGGAATATCTTTACATTTTCGTACGTCATTCCTCATCTATTTGGAGAAAGGCTCCAAATTCTATACCAACCTGCTCGAAATAATGACAAACAATATCATCATAAGTTTACCTGGGTAAATGGTTCATTTTGAAAGTGAGCGTGATTTCAACAGACAGGCGGACAGACAAACATCGATATAACGACTCGAGTTGTTATAAAGGTCATAAATATATATACTTTCTGGGCTCGCAAATAATTTTTTCGATACGTTGCAAACAAAATGACAAACTGCTATATCTGTGGTTTTCTGGAATAACCACGTATGTCCATTTTTGTCAGTTTTGAGTTAATGATGCCAAATATATTAATTTTTAACGGTCTTTACATGTGTTCAATATTTTTTTTTAAATGTTGACCATTTCTGAGTTTTTTCTTTAAATAACGACGTAACTTAAATGTTTATTAAATCGCTGACAAATTATTTTCTCAGAAAACGACACAGAGCGACATACGTTGTTGTTAATGAAAAAAAAAATGCAAAATAATTTTGGATTATTTTTCAGTTTATAACCACTTATAAAAACCTGTGTGTTTATTTCTGTTATTTTTTGTCACTATTATTCTTGATACGTTGTTATATTCTCATCTTAAGTCCCGTTAACTTTTTGTTGTCGAACAAAAAAATCCATTTTTCAAGCAACAACAACTTATGTCTACATGGTGGTAGTTTTCTTTTTCAAAGAAAACGACGTTTGTCGACATAAGTTGTTTTATTTGCACACACTTTAAGTGCAATTTCCATATTGTTTTTTCGTCCTTCTCTAGGATCTATTTCTCTGAAGATTTTTGACTCAAAATTTTATATAAAGTATTTATTGCCCATATCTGCAGGACTGTTAAATAAATTGTTCTAAAAACTTTATATCGAGCCCATAATTTCAAATGTAACGTTTTCTGGCTCCCCTGATTTTATGACATACACGGTTATTCTAGAAAACCACAGATATATCCTACGCTAGTTGGTGTGGAGGATATAATAATAGTAAATAAGTTAACTTTCTTAAAAAGTCTACCTATTTATTTACTAAAGAAGAACTAACTATTTATAGAATTTAATTATTAATCAAAATTAATCAAATGTTTTATATATTTATTTTTTTTGCAACATTTCTTCCAAGAAATCTAAATTTGTACTAATAGAGTAATTTCCATATTACAAGTTTTTCATTTAAAAACATTTCCCATTTTCCTTATTTAAAATTTTGTATACAATATATCAGGTTTTGATGAATTTAGGTTGTTTGTTTTGTAGAAAATCTCTCAGATCTATCATAGATTTTAAAAATACATAAGGCATATAATTATAAAAGCAGTTTTAAAAAAACATATTACTCAGTTAACGGATAAGTCAGCTGTTGTTTACCACTTTTGTTTTTATTTCTTATGATTAATTATTATTTGTTTATTACATATCATGTCCAATGTCCAAAATTGAAAAAAGCAAGATAAGGTGTTAGTTTTCTCGAAATTGGCCAAGCAATATATCTGACGTCAAAAAATTTAGAATACGCCACGATTACTGGCCAGGCATAAAATTGCACGTTTGCTTTTTTCTAAAAATAATTGCAATCAGTACTCAGCAATTTTGAAAAAAAAATTTACAGATAGTTTTTTCAGATGAGAAAAGGTTTAACTAAGATGGTCCAGTTGGTTACAATTCGTTCTGGAGATGGAACTATTGGTGGTAGGGGTTTGATGGTTTGGGCTACATTCCATGTCAATGGTTACGCTAGCATTCCCTAGTGCCAAATTGAATTCGACAGAACACACAACTCTTCTCCAGACATATCTCAAACCTGAAGCTTGGGAGCCAAATGCAAATGATGTTAATTTAATCCATCTAAATAGTATGCTACAACGAAGATTTATGCTCATCTCCAACAATGGTCGTGGCCCTATGCACTACTAGTTTTAAAACAGTTTTTAGTTTTACTTCATAATGTTTTTTATTTTAATTTTAATGTTAATTTACAGAATTGCGTTTAAAATTTTGCAATATAAAAAAAACTATACTTTTGTTAAAATTTTAAATAAAAATCAATTCATTTTAAGAAAACCTCTTGGATCATTATATATACCTTATACCACTATGTTGGTTTGGGTATAATGACTTTGTGCTGCTGCTTTTATTATACCGATCGAATCAGAATCACTATCTAATTCGATTTAACGATGTCCGTCCGTCTGTCCGTCCGTCCGTCTCTGTGTCCAAGTAAAGCTTGTAATCAAACTGCAGGTCGCAAGTATTAATATATTTTGATGAACATTGGTACAAGAGCTTCTGTCGGCCACAGAATGAACGCTATTGAAATTGGTGAGAATCGGTCCATGTTCAGACCTAGCCCCCATACAAATGACCCCTATGAAATCGACTTAAATTGCCATATGATCCAAATTATCATATAAATCTTAGTCAAATTGAGTTTGTATGTGTTATTACATCCATTAATCAGTAGACCAAAAATGATCCCAATGGGAGAACTCTGAGTCATAGGCCCCATATAGAGCTGCTTCCCGATCTTCACTTAAATCTATCAAAAAAACAAAAATATTGCACTGATTCTTCTCAAATTTTGTTTGTATACATTTTTGCAAAATACAAGAGACCTTACCAAATACGGTCTGGATCGGTCCATTTTTGGGCCTAGTCCCCATATAGATATAGCATCCGATATGAACTTTTTCATACCTGCAGCCAAAAAAATTAATAAAAATCCCACTCAAATTTGGTTTATGCTTATTTTCTTGGTCTGAAAGATAAGGTCTCTAAACGTATGGTATAGGGTATCGTATAGTCGGTCTAGACCGAAAATATTTTTTTTTTTTTTGTTTTTTTAAATATTGCTGCGGAGTGAATATACATCTATTATTTAGCTCTCATGCTATTGTTAATAAGACGTTCAATTATTTGACGGATAACTTGTGAATCAGATATTATCAATTATTTTTTATTTTTATTTTAGAAAATGGCTTTAAAAATAACGCAAATTTTGACAATGAATACATCGCACCTGTGCCTCTAAAGTGAGTCAACTCAAAATTTTTAAATTTTCACTTTTTGCAAGAAAACGATAGACAGTGGTCATATCTATCCACTGTAAAAAACTTACATCGGTTTTTCTAGTCTTTCGCAAAAAAATATAGTTGTAACCCTCTTTGTGTTATAGGAGTAGCTTCTTTAGGATCCACTACAAAGACATATTTTGAGTTCCACCCAAAAAACTTGTTATGTTATATGATCACTGAAAAAATCGCAACAACAACTACTGTTGTATACTTATTATTCGCAATTCTTTACAATGAAACAACTGTTGTTAAATTTTATAGTCAATATTAAAAAAAAACCGTTTTTTTCCTCTACCGAAAATTTGTAAATTTTGAGTTGACTCACTTTAGAGGTACAGGTGCGATATGTACTTATAATAACCTTATAAAGCCTAGAAATAACAATAAAAATGATATTTACTTTTTTTTGGATAGATTTTAAAATACTTGATTTTGTTTAAATTTGATATAAAGTGAGTGACAATGCAATGAAAACTTTTAACAAAATATATTTTTGACGACTTGAACGGTCAATACCAAAAAATCGGATCATTAAATTAAAAAAATCTTTTATTAATTTAACAATTTGTATGTTTTATTTATTTAAAATACTTCAGAAAAGAATAACAAAACTTAAAAGTATTCATTTTTATGCTGTTGACAAAACTTTGGAAACCTTAGCTATACATAATTTAAAACGTATGGAGACATTAGGTCATTAAGCATTTGCCTGTATCCAATTCCAGTTAGGACCCATTCCTTGGCCCTAAAATCAACCTTATACCGCAATATTGCCACCGCCAAACTCAACAGTTTTATTTGTATATTTTTGGCCTAGTCTTTTCCCTTTGGTTGTCGTACAAACGTTCTGCCATCACGGTCTCTTAAATTAAACTTGGACGCATCTGAAGAGAATAGTATTCCAATTGACCAATTCGTGTGTTCTTTCGCAAAATTTATGCGAGCCAGACGATTTTTCTCTGACATCAGATATCTTCACTGAACGATAACAACCAAGATCAGCCTCAATCGATTGTAGGAAATAGTCCGAGCACATAATTTTAGTTTCTGATTGTTTGTTAGTGACATTTTTAGCTGGCATTTTTTTAAATATCGTGCTATTAAATTATCTCGTCTTTGTTTCGTTTAACGGGACCTGTGCCTAAAAGTGGAGTCACAGCCGTACGTCTTTCACGACGTACAAATTTTATTTTACTTAAGCCCAGTAGTAACATCATCTATTATTCTCGATTTTAACTCTTCACAAAACTTTTCTGCGATTATTTAAAAATAACTAATTATAAAATTAAAACATTTAAAATTACAATTATGTTTAAAAACCAGTTGCAAGAAAACGCCAGAAACTGTAAACATTTAAATAATACAGTTAAGAATTAATACATTTTCTTTCGTACCATCTTCTCATTTTATTGTTTTAATCAGCTCTGGTACAGATGTTTAAAAGTTTCAATTGTTTTGGCATCACTGAAAAAATTATTTTTTCAGTTTATCTTTTTTTTTAATTTGTAACAAATTCTTTATCCCTTGAAACAAATTTAATGTCTTTTGATAGAGAACGCACCAAAGAGTGATTTTGCAAAAAAAAAACAAGTAAGAAAATTATAATCGGTCTAGACCGACTATACGATACCCTATACCATGCGTTTAGAGACCCTATCTCTTAGACCCAACTAACTGGACATAGCAAATAAACATAAACCAAATTTGAGTGGGATTTTTTATTAATTTTTTCGGCTGCAGATATAAAAAAGTTCAATCGGATGCTATATCTATATGGGGACTAGGCCCAAAAATGGACCGATCCTGAACATGTTTGGTAAAGTCTCTTGTATTTTGCAAAATATATACAAACAAAATTTGAGAAGAATCAGTGCAATATATTTGTTTGTTGATAGATTTAAGTGAAGATCGGGAAGCAGCTCTATATGGGGCATATGACTAAGTGTTGTCCCATAGGAATCGTTTTTGGACTACTGATTAATGGATGTAATATATATATACAAACCCAATTTGACTAAGATTTGTATGATAATTTGGATCTTGTGGCAGTATATGTTGATTTCATAGGGGTCATTTTTATGTTGGCTAGGTCTGAACACGGACCGATTCTCACCAATTTCAACAGCGTTCATCCTATGGCCGATAAAAGATTAAATACCAAATTTCATCAAAATATATTCATATTTGCACCTGCAGTTTGATTACAAGCTTTACATGGACACACAGACGGACGGACGGACGGACGGACAGACATCGTTAAATCGAATCAGATAGTGATTCTGATTCGATCGGTATAATTAAAGATGGGTGTAGGTCAAATATGTTTGGTTGTTACAAACAGCAGCACAAAGTCATTATACCCAAACCACATAGTGGTATAGGGTATAAAAACTGAATTTTCGGACTTAACACAAAATTATTTAAAAAAAACAAAATTGGCGTATTTGAAAATTTGCAAAAGTTTTCGATGTATTGTAACCCACTGTATGTATATACATATGTATGTTCATTTCATTTCACATTTTTAGTCAAAACTAATTTGGAAATTTTTTTTAAATATCACATAAATTTAAGCTCTCAAAATATTGCAAAGTATGATCCCTTATTTTGACTTTGGGTATTCTAACTCATAAGAAGGGATCTTAATAGTTTTTCTACTCTAATAACAAAATAAACGCAATTTTTCAAAACCATCATTGTTTTATAAGAAATAAAGATGGAAATAATAACAACAATATATTACTAGCAGATCCCAGCCCTTGAAATTCGAGTGCAAATTCTGGGAAATATAATTTTTCTGCTAATAAACTTTAGACAATTTGCAATTCAATAGTTTAACACTCGATTGCGTTATTGGTTTAAGTCCAAAATTATTTTTCAATTCAACACAATTATTATTGTGAATGAAGAAAGCAAACTCATTTTTTTTGCAAACATATTAACAAATTTAATACACACACACATAGCATTGTATAATTTTATGAATGTGTTAGTAGCAACTTTAAATTCATTTACTCAAAAAAAATTGTAAAAATTTAAAAATCTGTAGGTCTGGTGGACAGCTAAAAAGAAATACCTTTCAAATAAGATACGTTTGGTCAAAATCGGGAGAACACTGTGAAAAAAATCATCGGTCACAAGAAATCGCCTTACCTATTAATATTATAAATAATAAATACTGGTTAAAAATAATTAACTTTAAATTTAAGGGGTATTAGAATTTAAAGGTTAATTATCGGCAACTGTATTAAATGGTAACCGTACCCAAAATAGGTTACATTACTAAATTTAAGATACAGGTGGAGATTATCAAAATTTCGGCACAGCCGATTAACATTCGTACTTATTAAAAGTAATTTACCTACAAGATCCGTTAACCTTTGGAAGATATCAGAATCGCCTTTAATACGACAAATTAATATTTTTTTTTTGCCAAATGCCATAGGCATATCTCATAAATCCTGTTATCTGTATCGTATGCGCAAGAAAGATATCGCTAAATGGCTTGTGAGCCAATCGATATCATACGTTAGCTCAAAACGTTGTTAATCCTAAATCCTCTTGATTAACTGTCTTAGTGAATGTTACCCCACTAACTATTCTTTTGTTGTTGTCATAAATAAATTAAATGCTCATTATTAGTTTTGTCACCGATCTGATATCAGTTGTGTTTTACTATAGACCTAAACAAAAAACACAAAGTACGTTAAGCTCCAAACAGAAAGGAAAGAGAGACTCACTCATCAGTTGTTAATGTGACGTAAATTCAATACTGCGTGCGTAACAGCATACTCGCTCGTAGACGACGATATCAAAGATTAAAAGGGATTTTTGTTTTGTACGTTCAACGTTGCTCATATTGTTACTGTTAATGTCGCTGCTGTTTTTATGAGGCGTGTATTACATTTCATGTTTAGTATTAAATCAGTTCCAACTACAGGGTATACGAGTATTTATTCAAGCAAACAACACACACACACACACACACAGATTGGCACTATTCTAAGCACACACGCTATAGATAAAACGCCACGCACACATATCTCAGTACCCTTCATATCTTCATATGGAACAACTAACAATAACAAAAATATAGAAAGCGAAATTATCGTTTTTGACGTCTAATTTTGTTGATTTTTTTTTTAGCAAAAACAACAATTAAAAGCAAATTTAAAAGGAAATGCGATTAAGATATTCATATAAACGCCTAGTTATACCCTATACCACTATGTGGTTTGCGTATAATGACTTTGTGCTGCTGTTTGTAACAACACCTACACCCATCTTTAATTATACCGATCGAATCAGAATCCCTATCTGATTCGATTTAGCGATGTCCGTCCGTCCGTCCGTCCGTCTGTGTGTCTTGTAATCAAACTGCAGGTCGCAAATATGAATATATTTTGATGAAATTTGGTATTTGCTCTTTTATCGGCCATGGGATGAACGCTATTGAAATTGGTGAGAATCGGTCCATGTTCAGACCTAGCCCCCATACAAATGACCCCTATGATCTCGACATAAATTGCCATAAGTTCCAAATTATCATATAGATCTCAATCAAATTGGGTTTGTATCTGTTTATTACATCCATTAATCAGTAGTTCAAAAATACTCCCTACAGGAAAATTCTTAGTCATAGGCCCGATATAGGGCTGCTTCGCGATATTCACTTAAATCTATCAACAAACAAAAATATTGCACAGATTTTTCTCAAATTTGGTTTGTATATATTTTTTCAAAGTATAAGTGACCTTACCAAATATGGTCAGGATCGTCCATTTTTTGACCTAGTCCCCATTTAAATATAGTCCCTATATGAACTTTTTCATATCTGCAGCGAAAAAAATTAATAAAAATGCCACTCAAATTTGGTTTATGCATATTAGCTATATCCAATTAGTTGGACTGAAGAGATAGGGTCTCTTAACCATGGTATAGGGTATCGTATAGTCGGGCTAGACCGACTATAATTTTCTTACTTGTTTTTTGTTGGATTTTGTTTTGAAAAGCAATAACTATTGCATACAAATACACTCAAATAAAACATTTAGTTAATGTTAAACTTGACACCCTTATAAATTATGATTTTAGTAAAGCCTTTGATAAGGTGAATCATGATTTATTATTGAACAAGCTGATTTCTATGGTTTTCAGTAATTTTTGGTGCATACTGTTTACTTTATTTATCAACGATCTCCCTTCTGTTATTCAACATTCAAAAATTCTCTTGTACATTCAAAATTACATTCAACATTTTTCGCTACAATCTGTTTTAAATAATTTAAATAATATAAACCTAATGGAGCTCAATATAAAAAAATGCAAGCACATGTCCTTTTCAAGATGTAAAAATATACAAATGAATGATAGTGAACTGGACACAGTTGATACATTTTTAGATCTTGGCATTATATTAGATCGTAGATTAAATTTTCGTCCGCATATATCCTTGGCAATAAACAAAGCTTATGGCGGTCTTGGATTTATGAAGCGATGAAATAAAGACTTTTCTGATCTATATGTAACCAAACAGTTATATACATCCCTGGTTCGTCCTATCCTGGAATATGGTTCTTTAATATGGGATCCGTGTTACATTATTCAAGTAAATTTCGTCGAATCTGTCCAGAAATAATTTACTTTATTCTGTCTACGTCGATTTGGATGGAACGCCCGAGCCTTGCCCCCTTAGAAACTTGCTCTAATCAAGTTGCTGACACTGAAAAGTCGTAGAACTATGCTTAGCATTTCCTTTCTGCTCAGTTTATTCCATGGTGACATTGACTCCAATTACTTGTTAAGTCGAATTCAAATTAATATTCCATCGAGACCTACAAGAAACTTTAAGCTTTTAAATATTAATTATTTTCGATTTAACTGTGCTAATTATGATCCATTTCGCCGGTTGTGTGAGTAGCTCATTACATTTGGAGATCATAGTAAATATTTGTTACACATACATATTTTTATTAAATTAAGTTTTCAATCCTTTTGACCGCACAAAATTTGTACAATTACAATAATTTTTTGTATTAAGTCTTTCGTTCCTAAAATAGCGCAGGGATTTCAAATTTAATCCTTATTTTAGTTTTATTAATATCAATTTATGAAAATATTCTTTCAACGTTGGCAGTAAAAATTTGTACTCAAAATTGGTTATGTTAATGAGGAAAAACTTCCGAGTCATCACATCGCATTGATCGGAATATAACTTCCAAAATCTCTTGATATTTTCTTCTTCTAATAACTTAAATTCACTAAAACTAATATGATATAATTCATGCCATTCATTATCGACTTATTGAATTTCATCAAAACCAACGATATTTGGTACACATTTGCATAATTGTGAAACACTCTTTATATTTCCTTTGATTATATTAGCCGGTGACGAAAGCTCAAAATCAATTATTTTTAAGTCTATTACATAAGTTCTACAACATCTTTAATATTAATAGGCTAGGCGATTTCTTGTGACTGATGTTTTGTTCTACCATTTTATCCCGATTTTGACCAAACGTATGTTATTTGAAAGGTATTTCTTTTTAGCCGTTTTGCATATTTACAGATTTTTAAATTTTTTCCTTTATTTTGAGTAAATTGCATTTAAAGTTGTTACTAAAACATACATAAAATTATACAATGCTATGTGTGTGTTTATTAAATTTGTTATTGTGTTTGTAATAAAAATGAGTTTGATTTTTGTGTTGATTTGTGAATTGGCTATAATTGATTAGCATAACTTTAGGGTTTTTATTTAATGAAAAAATAAAATGTCCTAGAATTTGCGCTCGAATTTCGAGGGCCGGAATCTGCTAGTATTCATATATTTTGTAATGCAAATAACTAATTTCTTGGTTAGGTAAATATATTCGTGAAGTTTCATTTTGAAATAAGCAGTTTAACTTATTAATGTCGTTTAATATAAATTTCAAAAAATATTCAAAGGTAGTGTATATTCAAAGGGTAGTGTTTTTATTCTACAAAAGAAAAATTTTGATTAATTTTAGTACTAAAAATTTTAAATTATATTTTAATTTTTATTTAAAAAAATAATTATCTGTTTAAAAAATAAGAAATCTTAAAAAAGTGAACAAAAAACAAAAATCCTTCGTTTAATAAAAATCTGGAAATTGTCGAGCAAAAACCTTGCAAAATCTATAATATTAATAGGCTAGGGATTTCTTGTGACCGATGTTTTGTTTACCTTTTTATCCCGATTTTGACCAAACGTATGTTATTTGAAAGGTATTTCTTGTTAGCCGTTTGCAGATTTACAGATTTTTAAATTTTGATTAAATTTCATTTAAAGTTGCTACTAACACATACATAAAATTTAACATTGTTTTACTAAATTTGTTAATGAGTTTGTTATCTTCATTCATAATAATAAAAAAACCATAAAAGTGATGGTTTGTGAATTGGCTAAGTTGAAAAATAAAGCTGCCTAGAAACTACGCTCGAATTTCGAACGCTGGAATCTGCTATTAAGAATAAATCTCTCTACATGGCAACACTGGTGCTCACCATTACTTTGAAAATTTAAATGGAATTCTTATAACCAAAATATATTGAAAGAAATCTCAATTGATTTCATTATTCTCTAGGGTTATTACTTTATTTATCTGCAATAACAAAAAATAAAAGATTATTAGAATTTTCTTTACAAAAGAAACACAAAAAAACTACATAACTTGACCTCAAAAAGTTTGCTATTCTGCTTTTCTTTGCCATGCCTGAAAAAATGATGGATTTTAGCAACAAATTATATTTAAGTAAAATTAAATAATATCAAACTTATAAATAACTAGATGTAACCCGGTGTGCTTCGCTACCCCCCTCACGCAAAGTCCCTAGGCTCTCACTATTACAGTACTCCAGATATATGACAATCAGAATCTACTCTGTATGGGGGTGCCACGCCCCTTCGTCCAATTTCGCCCATTTTTTGTCTGACCACTCACGTTGTCTCTGTCATAGTACTCAGTATATGTGATATTAAAAAAACTTTGTATGCGAGGTGCCACACCCACTAAAAATATTTAAAAATATATAGCCTATAGCACTTCCCATATCAGCAGTAAGACTCTATGAAAATATCAGGAAGATCAGATGAGTAGTTACGGAGATTACCTCATACAAACAAACACGCATTACCTCTTTATTATGTTAGTAAAGACTAAGAAATAATTTAGTGACAGACGTGTGATAAAAGTGTACTTGTTTTTCAATACAACCGATATATCTTCAAAACATAAGAAACTACTGAAGCCGAACGAAAAATATTACAAATTTACCTAAAAACAAGTACGAGTGTTAAATTCGGCTGTGCCGAATCTTTGATACCCTCCACCTCGGTTTGAGTATTGATAAATGTAAACAAAATATTGGAAAAAGTAAACAATTTGTTAAACTTAATACCAAATTATTTCAGCAAATTCTTTGCGTTGGTTTTCGTCTTTTCTATTATTTCGGATTTATTACGGTGTTTGCTTTTTGGTCATCGTGGTTGCTGATCGGCATGCATTTAGGTTATATACCTATATGCATGCGTTTCCGGTTATATGACATAACTTTTCGTTTAATTTAGTTTTTGCTAATTAAATAGCTCGCCCTAACCTCCACTGCAAAGGTAATGGTTGTGTAGGGTGGCTATATGCATTAAATTGTGCTAATTGGAGATGGCTGTATAGTTTCATTTAACTGGCCAAATATTTCTTCATTGCGGCCATATAGGTCGGATGGAGTAACAAAATAATAACCAAAAAAAAACCTCTCTCAACTTTTTTATTAAATATTGCCATATTTGGAGAATAAATTTATAATAATAAATAATTAAATTAGGGATGCCAAACGCAAATAACCAAATGTCTCACACATTTTAAATAAAATAATTTGTTATCTTTATTTTCTGAAAAACTTCAAATTTTCATCCAAAAAAAATTATGAAAATTTATATATAAATAACATTCTCATCAAATTGCGTTTATTTATGTAACAATTTTTATGTTCGCAATTCTTAAGTATCATTTGAGGTTTTCTAAAATTCATTGAATTTAAATTAATGTTTTCTGTAGTCCGATTCTGTAAATTTCAACGATCCGACAATCGCAAAATATATCGACAGCTATTGTTGTTTACACTAAGGATTAAGTGAATCACTAAGTACATACATCTTAACGACAGTCGACCAATCTATTTTTCTATTTATTTATTTAAATTGTAAATGAGTGGCATCTCTGTCAAAATAAGCGAAAAACACAAAGAAGAATAGAAAAAAACAAATCACTTCGTATTTGACAGGATGATTTTATGTTTATGTTTAATATCTTTATTTTTTTTACTAATATTTATGTTTATTTATTTGAAAATGAAATAATGAATTGAATATGGTATTTAATTTTTTTATTTATATAACAATGTTTTTTAATAAAAGCAAAATATCGATTGAATAAACAACACAAAAATGGTTGTCGTTTAGATAACAACAACTGCTGAGTTTAACAATAGCGAATATCGTTTAAAAATTTTACTGATAATTTTGCTATTTTCTTTTTCTAACGATTCGACTATCGTTAAAAGAAGTTACTGAATCGCGGTACTGAAAAGCTAATACTTTCTCCTGAATGTCAATATTCCTTTTAAATGTAAAAATTTTTTATATGTGAACATAGGTATTTGGTGTTTTTTTTTTTTTGGAATTTCAATTTGTGTTTAACGAATAAAATTTATATATTAAAGATGCAATGGATGTCTTCTAAATTTAAAATTATAATTTCCGACGTTTTGATATGATTTTCTGAAATTCAATTAATTGTAGTTTATAATTGGAAATTTTTAATTCCAGTTTATAGAATTGATATTTTCTTAAATTTGAATGGAAAATTAAAATGCAATTTTGTATTTATGTGAATAATAATGCTTTAGTAATTATAAAAAATTTTTAAAAATTAGATGTAATCGCAATCAGATATTTTGTAGGTAAAGCAGAATAATAATTTTATATAACTGTATAGAACTGTTTTGAAAGCAAAAAACTCATTGATGAACTCGGTAACTCTATTTTGTGAAGACAACAAAAAGTTAATATGCCAAACTTCTGTATGATATCTAGTCGAAAATATTGACATTCATGTTAAAATAGAAATAACTATTGCAAAGCTAATTAGAACAAAAATTGTGGCGCCATCTACTGTGACATAGTCACGCTGAGCAAAATGAAGTGACACTCTGTTAATGTAAAAGAAATGTATTTTCCCCACAACAAAATATTGCAGAATTTTATGTAAATAAAATAATATACCGATTTATTTCTAACATGCAGTTATTATGGCTATATAACGGGTGATTTTTTTGAGGTTAGGATTTTCATGCATTAGTATTTGACAGATCACGTGGGATTTCAGACATGGTGTCAAAGAGAAAGATGCTCAGTATGCTTTGACATTTCATCATGAATAGACTTACTAACGAGCAACGCTTGCAAATCATTGAATTTTATTACCAAAATCAGTGTTCGGTTCGAAATGTGTTTCGCGCTTTACGTCCGATTTA
Organism: Cordilura impudica; assembly: GCA_963682025.1. NCBI lineage: Eukaryota > Metazoa > Arthropoda > Insecta > Diptera > Scathophagidae > Cordilura > Cordilura impudica. The sequence continues at coordinate 136,655,807 of OY821519.1, read as the reverse complement.
TGGTCTACATAATCGACCAAGTGAGCAAACAATTAATGCGATTGTGACCAAGTTTCGCACTCAGTTTACTTTATTGGATATTAAACCAACCACACGAATGCGTACAGTGCGTACAGAAGAGAATATTGCGTCTGTTTCTGAGAGTGTTACTGAAGACCGTGAAATGTCGATTCGTCGCCGTTCACAGCAATTGGGTTTGTGTTATTCGACCACATGGAAGATTTTACGCAAAGATCTTGGTGTAAAACCGTATAAAATACAGCTCGTGCAAGAACTGAAGCCGAACGATCTGCCACAACGTCTAATTTTCAGTGAATGGGCCCTAGAAAAGTTGGCAGAAAATCCGCTTTTTTATCGACAAATTTTGTTCAGCGATGAGGCTCATTTCTGGTTGAATGGCTTCGTAAATAAGCAAAATTGCCGTATTTGGAGTGAAGAGCAACCAGAAGCCGTTCAAGAACTGCCCATGCATCCCGAAAAATGCACTGTTTGGTGTGGTTTGTACGCTGGTGGAATCATTGGACCGTATTTTTTCAAAGATGCTGTTGGACGCAACGTTACGGTGAATGGCGATCGCTATCGTTCGATGCTAACAAACTTTTTGTTGCCAAAAATGGAAGAACTGAACTTGGTTGACATGTGGTTTCAACAAGATGGCGCTACATGCCACACAGCTCGCGATTCTATGGCCATTTTGAGTGAAAACTTCGGAGAACAATTCATCTCAAGAAATGGACCGGTAAGTTGGCCACCAAGATCATGCGATTTGACGCCTTTAGACTATTTTTTGTGGGGCTACGTCAAGTCTAAAGTCTACAGAAATAAGCCAGCAACTATTCCAGCTTTGGAAGACAACATTTCCGAAGAAATTCGGGCTATTCCGGCCGAAATGCTCGAAAAAGTTGCCCAAAATTGGACTTTCCGAATGGACCACCTAAGACGCAGCCGCGGTCAACATTTAAATGAAATTATCTTCAAAAAGTAAATGTCATGGACCAATCTAACGTTTCAAATAAAGAACCGATGAGATTTTGCAAATTTTATGCGTTTTTTTTAAAAAAAAGTTATCAAGCTCTTAAAAAATCACCCGTTATATACATATGTATATAGAATATATGTATATTATTTGTAATATTTAATATGTGTATGTACATACATATGTATGTATATGTAATTATTACACACAAAAAATACAACGTCAAACGTTATTTTTGTGTTTTTCTCTTTAAATAAATTAATACATACAAATTTTTTTTTGCTAAATGTACATTGTTTTTTTTTTTAATAACAACTACGTATTTTAGCATTATTTGCTTTAGATGCTGGTGAATTTTTACTCCCTTTATATTAACTCGTAGTGTCTGCTTGTCGAAAAAATTTTGGGTCGATTTTAACCCCTTTCCCGTGACCCAATCGATCTGAAACTTTGCAGACAGGCTCATGGCAATGACAGAAATGATCTATTAAATTTTTTAGTGATGCCAAAACAATGGAAACTTTTAAATTTTTCTACCAGAGATGATAAAAAATTGTACAAAGGGTTAGTTTTAATTTATTACCACAACGACCACAAAAGCAACAAGTCCAGCTACGACAACAATACAACATTATAATAACAACAAGAACAATATAGAAATATCATATTTTTCATTTTTTTTTAATTTTTCAGAGATTTCCCTGGACCTGTTCCACCGATTTGAATGATTTTTGAAACAGGAATCTTCCCATATATTTGGCGAATCATTCTCACTAAAAATGATCACCCTAGCTATCCTATTGAAGGCATGATCGTGACAAGAACCGCATAGAAAATTATATTTTTCAAGACTTTTTTTAGTTCTTCATTCAAATCTCGGGCCCTAATCAACCGATTTGGACAATTTTAAATATCAAGCTTCTCAGGATGTCAATAAATCATTTTTTATATCAACGAGCACCTTAGCTGCCCGATTGATGCTGTCATCGTGATTTCTACAGACGGACAGACGGACAGACGGACATCGCTATATCAACTCCGGTTGTTATAAGGATCACAAATACATATATATATTTTATGGGGTCCAAAATTTTTTTTCTAATTATTACAAACGGAATGACTAACTAATATATACCCTCTGCACACTGGAGTGGAGGGTATAACAACTATTCGTTACGTAAAATTCCACAAACAAAAATATTAATTGAAAAAAATTATCCACTCAAGCAGTACCCGAGGCTGAAAAGCCATCTCTAACTAGAAAAATAAAGAAGCATCCTAAAAAGCAAGCCACGCAATTAACAGAAAACCTAAATAGAACCGTCCGGACTGTGTTGCATGAAAATAAACTTCTGGAATCGGATAACATTAACAGACAAAAACAAATTTAATATTTATGGTAACAGTGGAAGATGCAGAGCATACAGAAAGGCTGGTGAAGAGTTCAGAGAAAATAATCTATGTCCTATCTTGAAATGCAAAGGTGGATCAGTACTGGTGTGGAGATGTATGAGTGCTGCTGGTACCGTAAAATTATATATCATTGATGGAATATTTGACCACGAATAATATATAGAGATTTTGAAATTCCAGTCCAGCGGGCAAAAAAAAAAATAGTATTACCAAACAATTGGGTCTTTACCCAGAACACCAACATGAAGCACACGGCTAATTCTGTAGTGACAGATATAATATTCAGTGATCTTTCTAATCCAAGATTATACAGTAAAAATTTTTCATTGTTCAAAAAATATACAAAATTATGCAGACGAACCTGACCAAAATATTTACCATTGGAAAAAGTGAGAAATTAATATTGTTATTAATAATTGGGGGGCAAAAAGCAGTCGTGACAGATATAAACAGACATAATTTTAGAATGTTTGTACAACACAGAAAAGCTCTGAATTTATTTGTATGACAAATAAGAAACAGTTGTTTATAGGTAATATCAGAGCCAGATTATTAATAAAACATATACAAAAACATTAATTCTAAAATAAATTATAGTAAAAAGAAGTATTTTGTAATGTAATAGACATGACACTGCCCTTATTTTCAAAATTACTTCCTTTCTTACTGGAAACATATGGGCTATAAAAATATGCAAAAATACATCTAACAAACTATTGTCATATTTTCATATCCTTTTCCTCGAAATGGTATCAATAAAAATTATTTAAATTTTATTTTTAAAATTGCACCTAAGGTTGACCTTTTGCATGGAATTACCCAAAGGTGATATCACACGACGTGTTTTTTATATATGTACTGTCACTTTTTTATCCATATGTAATTCCGTATGTCTGTCAAAACTGTCATCTTACATACAATTAATAATTTTTGTTAACACATAACCTCTAAATGTAAACAACAGCAAATTTTTGAATTTGTGAATTTACAAAATTAATTGCTAAAAATAAAGTTAATATTAAACAATTTATTTTTCTTTTAATATTAATGCTCTTAATTTACTCTGTTTTTCTTTTGCCACAAGCAGTGTTGTATTTTTATATGATTTTACATAATTTGCATGAGACTTCAAACATGTATTATACATAAACAATATTTGCAAGGGGTCACACGATGTGTACAAATTGCATGTGCTAAAAACATAAGAAAAAACACAAGCAAATCACGTCGTGTGATAACACCTTAAGTTGTGGCTTTTTTACAATAACCCACACTTCTTAGATGTTCCTTTCCATTTCCCAGTCATTAATCGAACTGTTTAACTCTTTTGTGCAAATGATCGTGAGAAAGAAGAACCAAAAATTAGTTAATTAAACCCCTCCAGGAAAAATGGTACCAAATTCCACCCAGGTGACCAAAAATTTGTTTCTTCTATTCATAGATGACTGATTGATACGAGTAGTAAGGAATCACAGTGCAACAGCCATTCTGGGAGATCATAAAGGAAAGTTTGGCCTGAGAACTTTTTGTAGATTTTACTTTGGTGGTCTAGTACTTTCATCCTGACTTGGAATTTCTCATCCCCATGACAATGACCCCGAAAATCTTCCACAGTGTAATGAGCACTTTTTTTTTGAAGTTCATATAATAGTTATTCTCTGTTTATACCCTATACCACTATGTGGTTTGGGTATAATGACTTTGTGCTGCCTTTTGTAACTACCAAAAATATTTGACCCATCTTTAATTATACCGATTGAATCAGAATCACTATCTGATTCGATTTAACGATGTCCGTCCGTCCGTCCGTCCGTCCATCTGTGTGTCCATGTAAACCTTGTAATCAAACTACAGGTCACAAGTATGCATATATTTTGATGAAATTTGGTACATAAGCTTATAGCGGCCATAAGATGAACGCTATTGAAATTGGTGAGAATCGGTCTCTGTTCAGACCTAGCCCCCATGCAAATGACCCCTATGAAATCAACATAAATTGCCATAAGATCCAAATTATCATATAAATCTTAGTCAAATTAGGTTTGTATGTGTTTATTACATCCATTATTCATTAGTCCAAAAATGATGCCTATGGGACAACTCTTAGTCATAGGTCCCATATAGAGCTGCTTTCCGATCTTCACTTAAATCTTTCAAAAAACAAAAATATTGCACGGATTCTTTTCAAATTTTGTTTGTATATATTTTTTGCAAAATACAACAGACTTTACCAAACATGGTCAGGGTCGATCCATTTTTGGGCCTAGTCCCCATATAGATATAGCATCCGATATAAACTTTTTCATATGTGCAGCCAAAAAAATTAACAAAAATCCCACTAAAATTCGTATAGTCGGTCTAGACCGACTATAATTTTCTTACTTGTTTTGTTATAGCTTTCATAAACCTTAAATATTTTTAAATTATGTTTTTATCTAAATGTGTTTTTATTTCGACCTTTTAATTTTTAAATAAGAATAAAGTTTTTATCTATACTAATATTATAAAGAGGTAATGTGTGTTTGTTTGTTTGTTTGTTTGTTTGTTTGTTTGTTTGTTTGTAGGAGGTAATCTCCGTAACTACCCTTCTAATCTTCCTGAAATTTTCACAGAGTCTTACTGCGGATATGCGAAGTGCCATAGGCTATAATATTTTAAATATTTTTGGTGGGCGTGGCACCTCCCACACAAAGTAAATTTTAATTATCATATACATACACTGAGTACTATGATAGGGAGAGCTTTGCAAATTTGTGTGAGGTCACCTATTGTTAATATTAGTAGCTACGCCGAAAATGGGCGAGATCGGATAAGTGGGCGTGGTACCTCCCATACAAGTGATAGTTCAATATCATATATCTCGAGTAATATGATAGAGAGAGCTTTTAAAATTTTTCTGAAGTCACCTATTATTAATGTGAGTAGTCGGATGCAAAATGGGTGGTATCGGACCCATAGGCGTGGCACCTGCCATACAAAGTAAATATAAAATGCCATATATCTGAAATACTGTAATAGTGAGAGTCGAGTACAGTGATAGAGAGAGCTTTCCAAATTTGTCTGATATTTCCTATTGACAATCTGAGTAGTCGGACATAGAATGGGCACTATCGGACCAATAGGCATGGCACCTGCCATACAAAGTAAATATAATGTGCCATATGTCGGGAGTACTGTAACAGTGAGAGTCTTGGGACTTTGTGTGAGCCTATAAGTTATTCATGTGATTAGTTAGACAACAAATGGGCGTGTTCGGAGTAGTGGGCGTGGCACCGCCCATACAAAGTAAATATATGATATCATATAACTGGTGTACTAAAAAAGGGAAGCTTTGACACTTTGCACGAGCCCATCAAATATTAATGTGAGTAGTCCAAAAAAAATTGGGCGGGATGGGATTATTGGGCGTGGTACCTCCCATACAAGTAATAGTTCGATATTATATATCTTGAGTAATGTGATAGAGAGAGCTTTTAAAATTTTTCTGAAGTCACCTTTTATTAATGTGAGTAGTCGGATGCAAAATGGGCGGTATTGGAACAATACGCGTGGCACCTGTCATATAAAGTAAATATAAAATGCCATATATCTGAAATACTGTAATAGTGAGAGTCTTGGGACTTTGTGTGACCCCGTAAGTAATTCATTTGATTAGTTGGACAAAAAATAGGCGTGATCGGAGCAGTGGGCGTGGCACCGCCCATACAAAGTAAATATATGATATCATATAACTGGTGTTCTAAAAAAGGAAGCTTTGACACTTTGCACGATCCTATCAGATCTTAGTATGAGTAGTCGAACAAAAAATTGTCGGGTTCACACCAATGGGCGTGGCACTCCCCATGCAAAGTAACTATTTAATGTCATATATCTTGAGTACTGTAAAAGCGAGAGCTTTGTGGCTTTGCGTGAGCCCATAAGTTCTTTGTGTGATTAGTCGAACAAAAAAATGGGCGTGATCGGAGCAGTGGGAGTAGCACCGTGGCACCTCCGATGTAAAAAATATGAAGCACTACGAAAGCGTCAGTCTTTTGACAAGTTCATTAGCTATTAATGTGATTTGTCATGGAAAATAAATCGCCATAATCAAAAATCGCTAAACTCAAAAATCGCGAAAAATTAAAATCGCCCAAAAAACAACAATCTTCAAAATCAAAAATGGGCAAAATCAAAAATCGCTAAAAAGAAAAATTGCCAAATGATATTCTAAGTTCCAGGCTAATAGTTAATAATAGTTCTTCTCATGGGCACCTACATGTACCTTACTCCAGGGTAGGAACACCGAAAAATCTGATAATTGTTGTACCGAATGAAAAAACTAAAACCATTATAAAATCTATACCAATAACCTATACTAACATAATAAAGAGGTAATATTTGTTTGTTTGTTTGTAGGAGGTAATCTCCGTAACTACTAATCTGATCTTCCTGAAATTTTCACATAGTCTTACTGCGGATATGGGAGTGCTACATGCTTTAATTTTTTTTTTAATATTTTTAGTGGGCGTGGCACCTCCCATACAAAGTAAATTTTTAATATCATATATATTAAGTACTATGATAGAGAAAGCTTTGCAAATTCGTCTCAGGTCATCTATTAATAGTAATCGGACAAAAAAATGAGCGGGATTGGACAAATGCGCGTGGTACCCCCACACAAACTTAATATGAAATGTGATAAATCTGAATTACTGTATCAATGAGAGCCTTGGGACTATGCGTGAGCCCTTTCAGAACGATTCGGAAGGTGGGGGGAGGGGGAGGGTGTAGCGAAGCACACCGGGTTACATCTAGTATAAGAATAAAGTTGATATTATAATGAATAATATACAAAATTACAAAAAGTAATTCAAAATTTTAAAAAAATGACGTGTAAAAACTTATTTGGAATTTGCGATAAGAGTGAACACTTACTTTATGAATCTAATGTATGTACATATATGTGGTTTAACTAGCACAATTTTTATCAATTTTTTTGTGAGTGTTGAAAGAGTTTTTGATTGTCATTAGACATCAGTAATATAATAATAAATTGATGTGATAATGCCGCAATTTCATAGGCTTCAAAAATATCGAACTCATACAATTAGGCGTATACATTCATGTGGGATTTAATGGCAAAATTTATCATTTTGCATGGAGTCGAAAACAAATGTATCATGTTTGATAAACATCAAATATGATGGTAGTAAACTAATCAATTCGTTTGCTGTGAGTAATACACGCTGTAAATATCTCTTTCCTATCGTTTCTTATATAGGACATCTGCCCAAGAAATGCTGTTTTATATTTATTTCATATTGCACATAGAGCATATTCTGCTGTCACCTTCCCTGTAACTGGTACCATTCAGCCACAATAAATCACCTCTAATTTTCATTATACTTCTCATTGCAATAAGTGAGACCTTTGTTGTAATCCAGGAATCTGTAGAACCGTTGTTGACTTCTTGAGCTTTAACTAAGTGGATTCATACATGCATTGTACCATTCAATTCTATCTTGTTCGAAGTCTCCAATATCAATGTTATATTCCAGCATCCTATTCTTCAAATCACTATATCAGTAAACATTTCTCTCTCTTATTTTCATCGATAGTTTATGGGGTAGTCTGAAATTACCGTACTCAAAAATATGATAAATACAGGGTATAAGTATGAAAATGGCACTTTTCTTGGCCAGTTTCTTACATTAATACGTAATTAGGTGTGTTATCACTAGGGATCGGAATTGTATGCACAGACAATATGCAAAAAATATGCAAAATATATGCAAAATATGTGCAAAACATATGCAAACATCCCTATTATTATTATTTGTTTTTTTAGAGCTAGAAGGTTGAAAATATTTCCATGTAGGTATAGTATTGACGACGGGGAAGACTTATTTGTTACAAGTGGTTAGTTTAAAAAATACTTCCAGGTATTTGACGAAACACAAACATCTTTAGACTCCAAAGCTACCAGGTGTTCAGGAGTTTATAAAAAAATATTCTTTCGGATCCCGAGCAACGCAGGGTACGAATAAGCTAGTATGCACTATACATGCAAAAAATTCTATTAATATGCACCTTATTAAAACAACAGAATATTATTTGGTGTAATAAAAAAAAGGTTCTTTTTTTATATATATATTGCAATAAGTGACCATAATAGCCTCTAAACTCTTCAAAGATAATCTGCACCTTTTGTCACTCAATATATTCTTGTAAGCAGAAAATGACCTTTCCACGTCGCAAGAAGTAATTGGCGCAAAAGTGTATTTTGATATATACTCAGCTTTTACTTCATTTTCTGAAATATTGTGAGCATGTGGATTTTGGAAAACGTCCGAAATCTTTTTTAGCATGCCGAATGATGGGTTTTTTCTAAAACCATACTGAACTTTTCTCGAGCCACAACTCCATATTCACCTGGAACGTTTTCAAAATCTTTTTTTAAATCCATGAATATTTTTACGGATTCAGTTAGCCGGGTTCCTTGCTCCTCAAGCCTTCTGATCGCAGTGGGTAAAGTATGGAAGTGTTGTTGAATAAATATCAAACTATTTATGACCGAAGGTTTGTCAACCATAGTCTTGGCAGTTCTAATTGCTTCGGCTTTCGAATCGTCAAGAAGATTAAGCACCTGTAATGTAGTTAAAAAAAAGTCTATATAGGGATAGATCTAAGCAAACTGGGCGTAGTCCAACACATTTTTGGTTAAATTATAATACATAATCGATCATTATGTCTTTATATAAGCAAATCCGAGATGGGCCTTCAAAAATACTTTTTTAATAGAGGAAATTAAACTGTTGACTTCAGGGAAGATTTCTCGAATTTTTTTAGCTACACGATGCACGGCATGTGCTAAACATGTTACGTGCTTCATGTTGGGGTAAAAAATTGTCAAATGTTTGCCTGCTTTAACCATGTAAGGTGCAGCGTCGGTCACCAATAATAACACTTTGTCTGTGCTGTCCCCGTTAGGCCACAACTTTAAGAGGGACGTGTTGACGAATCACGCAATAGAAGAATGATCAGTTTTTTCTAATTCCTGACATGTCAATAAGTAAGATTTTGTAGGCTCGTATTCGCTCATTTTTCCAACTATTAGATTTGCTATATAGCGCCCGATAGTGTCTGTTGTTTCATCAACAGATACCCAGACGTAATCATTAGATAAGTCGGCTCGAATTTTGCTTAAACTATCTTCATGACACTTATCTAAATAAGTTTTTCGCAAAGTTGATTCGTCTGGTATCTGCTGATTCACATGTTTCCCCAGAAACGAACGCCATGTGCTGTTATTTAAAGAGTTCCATGGAATATTTGCAGCTATCATGGCTTTGCATAAATCATGAGAAACGTTTCTATTCCCATTTGAATTGTTTTCGGACTGATTTGCCAGTCGGTTTTTGTGGACTTTTGTACTTGTATGCTGTTGTATTAAAAACTTTTTATCTGAACAAAGCTACAGACAAACATTTTTAGTATAAGCATTTTGTTGGCTTTTTCTCAAATGTGCTTACCTTTTTTTTTGCATATGTTGCAGAATATGCATTCATTTTCAATTATTAATGAATTGTCGCCAAAGCCTTTAATCCATTTTTTTAACAAGCAAGTTACCGACATTTTGCTTTTAACAAATTTATAAAGGTCTTTTTGCTGTGAAAATTTTATTGCACTATATCGCTTTAATAAGGTTTTAACACAAAACAAATAGTGAACTACATAAGTTCAGAAAAGTCAAATAAAACAATGTTCCCGATTCCAGCACAGTGTAATTAAAATTAAGAAATTTATGGGAAGAAATATGCAAATCTGCAAAAAAAAAAAAATAAGGAAATATGCACCAAAATATGCAAATATGCAAAACATGCAAATATGCAATGCATATGTTATGCAATTCCTTTTATTTTTTGATGAAACAAATTTGTGTCTTGGTCCCGCTTTGCTAAGACGCTCCAATCTGATATGCATTTGCATATAATTCCGATCCTTATTTATCACCAAGTTCCAATACCCGTTTTGTTATCCACTTCATCGAACCAAGAATATCCCCATACTTGAACTCCGTAATATTGTATAGCTCTGCAAACCGTTAAAAACATTTTGCATTTTGCCTTTAAAGCTATTTCATTTTTGCCGATAAAATGTTTCCAAGAGGCATTTAAACAGTATTTTGCTGAATTGTTCTTCACTGCAACATTTTCGGGGTCAGTATGACTCCCAAGTATTCGTACTTTGATGCCACTCTAACTTCCACACCATTACACTTCCACTTTTAATTTGTAGCAACTCTGCCTCCTTTTCTAAAAGTAATTATATCGGATTTAGTTAGATTTACTTCCATACCCCATAAAGTACACTATTTCTCTAAATTAGAGTCATTTTCTGCAAAAGCGTGACATCTTCCGCTAATATGACAATGTCATCAATATACATATGAACTCATATATTCATATCTTCTTTAAATAACCCACCTTCCAGACTATTGTTCCGCAAAGCGTATGCCTTGGCACACTGGTGTACCGTGGTCATCCGCTGGTGTGTCGCGGAAAAAATTCAAGGTTTTGTGAAGATAGTACACCCAAAAATAGCTGAGTGCTGTAAGAGCAGGGCGCTTTGTTGAGTGGAGGGTGGGACAGCCTCACCCGCGTGGCGCTCCTTGCTTACAAGTTATCGCCGAACACAGCACGCACACGTATCGAGTAAGTACTTGTATTTACTCGCATCGTTTCATCCCTAGTCCTCAGTCGTCGTTATTGCACCCGACTGAGTGGGCCCAAAATACGTGTATATAGTGGATAAATTCGTTAAACGTACAGCAAGTTTGTCAAGTGAAACAATTATTTCCAAGAAGAAGCAGAGTCAACGAATAAAAAACCTCAACTGTAGGCAATAATTCGATGGTGCACAGTAAACTTTTAGGATATTTAACTACAAACACTCATCGATAGCTAAAAAAGACAAAGCCTTTTTTGAACGTTTGAATGACCATTCTAAGAAACAGGTAACTCTGAGTTCGTCTTGCAAAATATCAACCAAAGCACAAAACGCAAGCTACGTGATCGCTAATATGCTAGTTAATTCCAAGAAGCCTAATTCACTCGCTAAAACTTTAATTATACGTATCTGCAAAGAAGTTGTCAACATTATGATTAGCCAAGAAAAAATATTCAAAATTAATGATCAGTACTTCAGTGACCATAATTTGGAATAGCACAACTCCATAAGCATTTGTGCAGACGGAGCAGCAGCTGTGACTAAAATAATTAGGGAATTTGTAACCAGGGCTTTTGAAAAATCCCTAATATTAAAAATGAACATTGCTTTTACACAGGGAAGCACTGATTTCGAAGTCTCTGCCTGATGAATTTGTGTCTGTCTTACAAGAAGTTGTTAAAATTGCCAAACATCAAGTCGCGACCGCGTACTCTCGTCTGTTTAATGCAGTATGACAGGAGCAGACCATCAGTCACTTCTGTTTCATACAGAAGTGCGATGGCTTTCTGGTGGAAAAGTGCTTTCTCTGATTTACGAGCTCAAAAATGAGACCCAGACGTTTTAGAGGCCTATTGTTCAGATTTTACTACTGTGTTTAAAAAAAAAGAATGGGTGGCAAAACCTGCATATCTGGCGAACATATTCGCTCATTTCAATGAGCTCAACAGAAAAAGGCAAGGCAGGAATTCTAATATTTTAACGTCTTCGGACAAAATTAAAAGCTTTTGCGCTAAGTTGGTGTTATGGATCAGCCACGCTATCAATGGTAGTAATGAAATGTTTCCAAATGTCATGGCTGCCCATTCAGAACAAAAAGTGCAGGCTTTGATAGTGAAACGCTTGGATCTATTAGCAGAAAACATCAACTATTATGGACTGGTTACGAAATCTATTCACGGATAACAATTTCTTTTGACACTTATCGATAAACGAGCAGGAAGAATTAATGGGGTTAATAACTGATCTGACATTAAAACTAAAATTTTCCGAAATAGAGATACCACATTTTTGGCTGCATATAAAAAATGAGTATACACTGCTTTTGAAGCGTGCTGTTGAAAATCTGTTAGCATTTCTAAACAAGCACTTATGCGAATTGGAATTTTCAATTCGCATAAGTGCGAATTGGGATTTTCAACTTTCACTACTATTAAATCGAAAAAAAGCAGTAGCCTTATCAACGATTGCTTCAAATTTTGTTCGCCAGTGCTCAGTTAAACAGGCTCACATTTCTCACTAAACATTTTTTCATATTGGTAATAAATAAAATTTCTTGATTTGATAGGTGTACCTTGAACACAAAAAGTTTGCGGAACACTGTTCTAGACTGTTGTGCATATCAAATAGCAATAGTCATAGCAAGCATCCTTGCTTTACCCCGGTTTTGATTTCTGATAAATGTGTTCAATAAACTTAACCAGTTTTGATGACGATCCAATTTGTTGTAACTTATATATTAATAAGTTACTTGAAATGCGGTCAAATGACGCTTTAAAATCAACAAAAAAAAGGCGTAGTCTTTTTTCTTTTATTCAAATGTTATATTGACGTTTGTTACGAGATTATACACAATATCATTCGAAAATCCGCTTGAGAGTCATTTAGAACATTATAATTGTTGGCCCATTCTATTATTCTTTTTTCAGCGCACCCTTCGTTAACTTGGCTATACAGTTCATGAATGATATTCCTCAATAATTACTTTATTTATATCTCCTTTTCTTTTACATATATAGGAAAAATGATACTCGTTTTAAAGGAATCTTGAGAGCCATATCGATTGAGTAAATTTGAAAAAACAGCAGCCAAAACTTACAAATACTCATCACTGGCATTAATGTAGAATTCGTATGGTATAATGCCTTATTTGGTTCCGCCTTTTTCAAGCTGCAGTTTTATTTCATCCACATTAGATGCTCTATCCAGTTGCTCGTTTATAACTAAATTTAGTAAATACTTCTATTTTACTTGCAGTTACCGTATGATTTAACAAGTTTTTAAAATAATCAGCAAACTTGTGAGCGTCTATGCTGCCAATAGTGTAAAGTTTCTGTTGCCTCAATTCATTTTCCAGGGCCCACCATATTTTGCTGTCATTAATATAATTCAATTTATTTTCAATGCAAATATAATATTCTTTGCGTTTCCTTTTAAAAGTTTTTGATATAAATTTTTGTTTTCAGTGTATTTTGTTTATCGTAAGCGTTTTTGCGATTTTTAAAATCTCTCTAGCAAAAGCATTGACTCCTGTCTGGCTTTACTACACTGTTTATCAAACCATTTATTTTTATACTGAAAATTGTTAGGATTACTGCATAAGACTTCACTATTAAACTGCTCATATCTTTTATTTCTATATGTGTTTCTGGTTCCAACAATGCATTCAAATTTTAGTTATAGTGCGTTTACATATAAGCAAAATCTAGTATATACGAGATTTCGAGCGAAATCTAGCTCATTTTTACTAGATTTCCCATACAAAACAAAATCTAGCTCGTTACTAGATTTGTGCAAAATCTCACAAAATCTTGTCAAACTTGGGCACTGCCAAATGATACTATTGTGTTTTTTTTAATATTGTAGTAGAAAATTACAACGCAGTGACTGAAAAATTGACATTAAAAACAAAAGCAAACAAGTTGAATAAAAAGGAAATATTATATTAATTATTAACAAAATTATATTCAAACAACACATTTAACAAATGCTGATGATTTTTTTTCGCAAAATTTCTTTTAAGCTTGTGCTTTTTCATTCTTGATGCATAATATAATAATAAAATCCATATTTCCATTTTCCTATTGGTTTGAATATTTTTGGTATTTCTAGTTCATATGATTTATTTTAATCAGCTGTTTAATGTTGTGGAAACAAAATCTCACAAAATGTCAAAAAAGTTAGATGTAAACTGTATAGATTTTGAAATAGATTTCAACTAAAATCTACTAGATTTTCCTCAGATGTAAACGCACTATTATGTTTATTTTTGTATCTTTCTACATTATTGTTGACCTTATTTTATTTTTGGTAACAGCATTATTTTTTCTTTTTGAGTTTTTTTTTTTGACATATATTTAGTTATACTAGGCTTAACTGGTAAGTGATCAGTGTCCTATTCCACAAAAGAACTTATCAGCTTTTCACTTTGCACTTATCAAATTTCATTTCTGCTCCACAAAGTCTCACTTTGCACTAAGCAAATTTTTGGAAAGACCTTGCACTCTATGCAAATTTTTGCAAAGACTTTGTACTATTTGCAAAGTCTTTGCACTCTCCCGCAAACTGAGTGTGCAAAGTGTTCCACAAAGCATTTTATCATCTTTGCATTTCTGTCTTATCACTTTTCACTCTGTATTGTGTTTAAAATCAATATTTTAAACAATCAAAATATATACGTATTTCTTTTTATACCTATAATCTTGAATTTGAATTTGTATTTAACGTAGATCTATACTTAGTTAATTATTTTATATTTACTTCCAGTCAATTATCATATCTTTAAATACTATTGTGAATGAAATGAAATATATAATTTATTTGTAATTACCGTTAACTAACTTTGTGAAGCGTTGTAAAAAATATTGTGACTAGCATCTAAAACGGTTAGCAACCAACATCTCTAAAAACATCTCTTGTTTTATAATAAAGGAAATACCTACTAAGCTCTGTAATTAAATCTCTCTCTTATTGTTTTATTAGTTTTATTATTATTATTTTTATGTAATACTATTATCTTATTTTGTACTATTCATTAATTTTTTTAAATTACTTTTTGTCGAAATAAGCAATAAGTGAATTTCATATTGTTACTTCTTATATTATTTATTCTCTGAAATCTTAACTTCAAACCCCAAAAATACCCCAAATAGAAACAATGATTTTGCAGTGGAAAAAGGTCAAAGCCAAAAAACTAATTTTATTTCAAAACAATACTATAATAGTTGGTCTTAGGAAAAGTATTGCAGCCGAGAAGTAAGCCTTTCCATTCCACTCGCATGATCCATATTATTAAGGGCACAATTTTCTTCTTCAGCATTTTCCAGATCCAATTCCTCGATTTCATTGTCAGTGTCTTCAGTGGGTGGCATGTTTTCACAACTTTTTCCGATGCTACAGGCAATATTGTGTAAGATGGCACAAAAATAACTACCTTTCCTGGAAACTCAGGCCTCAGTCGCAAATAATTTCTTTAAGAATACCAAAATTATTTTCAATTATGCGCCGTGTTTTTTTGTGGCAACGATTGAAAGCCTCTTCAGCAGGGTTATCGGGATTTCGGCGTAGTGGTGGTACCAACTAGTTTTTCAGTTCGTAACAACAGCATCCGGAAATGGTCTCCATACATTGTCAAATCTTTGACTTACAGCCGAATTCCGTAACACCCTTGAGTCATGAACGCCTCCCGGCCACTTGCATTTACACTGTAAAATGTGTAGTCTGGCCGGCATATCTTCATCACATTCAATGAGTGGTTTTCATGCCGGTCCACATGTCCTTCCTCGTGCAATGTGGGCGCAACAATTTTAGTGATTGTGCCATCCACGCAACCACACACACAAGGGAATCCATCCTACATAAAAAACTATTCAGCAATACCACTGACGTCATCGGGCCACCGTTCTGTGTTTTGGAATAAAACGTCTATTATAACGTCGACAACTCTATGGATGGTTCTGCAAACTATTGATTTTGCAACACCATGCACAGCTGCTACTTCGTAGTACTGGCAACCATTTCCAAGCCAATGCAAGCACAGTAGCAGCACAGTAGCAACCGACAAAACATATCTGCGCCGTGTATTTTGCTCTAATTTGTCACCAATTTTATATAAAATGAAATCAGCTTCGATTTTATATAAACGAAAGCACTCTTTAAAATTATTTATTTATTATTTATTTATTTATTAATTACAATAATACAATTACAATAATTAATTTGGGATAAGGAGTACTAGCTGCAATGGCTTTCGACTCTGAGCATTTTCATTTTAAATGAGGTTTTGTAAACTATTTTCGAGTATGAATTTACAAATTAATTTAATATTAATTTCACATATATTTTTTAGCATATCAGTGGGTTTTTTAGACCCGAAAATACTGGTTCTGGATGAATTAAAGTGGGTGCATTCGTCTAGAATATGTTTAGCGTTAAGTTGTGTATTGCATGAGGTACACATAGGTGGAGTTGATTTTTCATAAATATATTTGTGTGAAAATTTGCAGTGGCCTATTCTAAGGCGTACAATAGTGCTAGTTTCTTTTCTAGTACAGTTTTCCGGGTAGATTGCTTTGATTCCCAGTGGATTAAAAGTCTTATAATAATGTTGATAGCTTAACCATTTTTGTGATTTTGAATTATTCAAATAAGTAGAGATGGTATTTAGTATATCCCGAGGTTCCCAGGTTGGATATTTAAGAAGTGGTCGACGTTTGGCCTCTTCTGCCGCTGAGTCAGCATATTCGTTTCCGACTATACCTACATGTGAAGGCACCCACATTATTTTAATTTTACTTTTTTGTTGAATACATTTGTTTCTGATTTTATTTATTAATGGTGAATCGTGCAGGGAATTTTTTGTGGCAAGAATAGAAGAGAGGCTGTCAGTGCATATTATATATTTCTGATCGTTTTCTGAGGCAAATTCTATGGCTACGAGGATGGCTAAGGCTTCTGCTGTAAAATTGGAGCAGTAATCATTGACGAAACCAATATTAATGAGATCGCCATCTTGCTTTACTGCAGCAAAGGTGGTGGAACCATTGGACTTAGATCCATCAGTGTACAATAAGTTCCAATTTTGTCCGATTAAGTGGTCGGAAATGTTTAAGAATGTTTGCTTATAAACATCAGATGGAGTAGTGGACTTCGGAAAATCAACCATTGATAATAAAAAAGATGAGTTTTCAATCATCCATGATGGTTCTGGTTGTGGTTTTATATATATAGGGCGAATATCTAAGTTGATATTACGAGAAAAATTTATACATCGAACAATTGTAGATTCAAGTTTAGGTATACGTCTACTGCTTATAGTTTTGATGACCTCTTGATACAAAATTTTGTTTCGGCAGATAAAAATTTTGGGTATAAGTTTGTACGTTAGATATATAGTTCGCTCCTTGATAGATGGCATTCCAGCTTCAGCTAAAATGTTTGCGGTGGGACTGGTAGGGAATGCTGTAATGCTACGACGGATTGCTGCATGGTAAGGACCCTGTATTAGTTTTATATGAGATGGTGCACACCAACCATAAATGGGGAGAGCATAGTCGATTTTTGAGAGTAAAATAGATCGTGTAATATTAATCATAGTTGAAATGTGAATCATAACGTTTTTGGATGTTAGGTATTTTACAATATTTAGTCTTGTATTTAAGTTTTTCCTAAGTTGTTGACAATGTTGTTTGAAGGTAAAACTTTTGTCAAAAATAACTCCCAGTATGCGAAGATGATCTACTCGTTTGATTTTAATATTGTTGTATTCTAAGTCGGAAATAGAGCAGTTGCGTTTTTTGCAGATATGTAAAAGACTGCACTTTTCAATAGAAAGCTTAGCTCCAGAAGATGAGCACCATTTATTAATGCTTTTCAAGGTGTTAGAAAAAATCTCCCTGACTTTGTTGTTATCTTGAAGTTTTGTAAAAATAATCGCATCATCAGCATAAATTGCATGTTCGATGTGTTTTTGTGTGGAGATAATTTTACTGAATTGGTTAAAAGCAATTACGAATAATACGACAGATAATGGCGATCCTTGGGGTATGCCATTATCTAGAGGTAATGTTTTAGAAAGCTGGCCGTTAACTGAAACTTTTATTTTCCGGTTACTCAGGAAGCTCTTAATAATATAATACATATTTCGCCCTATGTTCCAACTGGCTAGCTGTTGCAAGATGACGTGGATACCAATGCGGTCAAAGGCCTTTTCAAAATCGGTGGATAAAATGCTGACGTGATTTCTGGTAGATAAAGCTTTTGATATATAATGTTGAAGGTAGAGCAGTATATCGTCGGTACCTTGTTTTTTCATAAACGCGACTTGGTTGGGAGTGATAAAGTTGTTCGTTTTTATGAACCACATAAGCCGTCTGGCGATTATTTTTTCTAGCGTTTTACCTATACAAGGTAAAAGAGATATTGGTCTAAATCCAGTTACTGTATGATGGTCTTTATTTGGCTTTGGAATAGGGATAATAACTGCAGTTTTCCAAGCTTGAGGATAAACACTGGATATAAATATGTTGTTGAAAAGTGAGAGAATGTGGTTTTTTGCTGCAAAACTTAAATTTTTTAACATTGGGTATGGAATGCGATCATCACCAGGTGTTTTACCTTTGGCAGAATGTAAAGCGTCTTCCAACTCTGTTATATTGATTGGTGTTTCAATTTTCGTAGCATTTTTATTGTAATATTGAGGATTAAATGTTTGGTGTATGGAATTGGATTTGTATTGTCGGTAGCACTGAGAAAAATTTTTGTCATCAGATTCTTCTGACCAATGTTTTACAAAGCAGTTAGCGATATCAATTGATGAAGTGAGCGTAGTTGGTCCTGACTCTAAAATGTTTATAATGTTTGAAGATTTTGCTCCTGTAATGCGCTTTATATCATTCCACATACGTTGAGATGTTGAGCTAGGTTTGATATTTGCAGTAAATTTCTGTAGGGAGGCAGCTTTGCTTTCTTTGACAGATCTCCTGAAGATTGCATTATGTTTTTTATAGAGTATCAAGTTTGAATCGCTTCTAAAACGCTTGAAATTATGCCAAAGACGTTGTTTTTGTTTGCGTAATGCGTCTAATGTAGAGTTCCACCATATTACATGGGATCTAACAACGTTTCCTTTAGTTTCGGGAATACTGATGTTTGCTGCTGACCTGATGCATTTAACTATGGACGCAGCCTGTTGGTTGACGTTTGTATTGCTTTTAATATTGGATATATATTCATCGCATTTATTTCGATACAAAGTCCAGTTTGAAAAATCGGTTTTATATTTAGGTTTGAGTTTCGTTTTTGTAGCACAAGCACTTTTTTGAATCGTTATTAATATTGGGTAGTGATCACTACCGTGAAGGTTGGGAAGTGTTTTCCATGTGCACAGTGGCGCAAGTTGGGAATTGGATAATGAAATATCAACGTTTGTGAAAGTGTTATGGGTGGTAAAATGTGTAGGGGAGCCATTGTTTAAGACTATCAGATCTTCATTCAAGATAATGTTTTCAAATATTTTGCCGCGAGGATTAGTGTTAATTGAGCCCCAAAGGGTACTCCAAGCGTTAACGTCGCCAGTAATGATGAGTGGAGTACTTAAGTTGTTTATTATTGTACTTATTTTTTTTTCAGTGAAGTGTTGATGAGGGGGAATATATGTGCACGCTACAGTAAGTTTCATACCAATATCAATTTCAATAGCAATAGCAGCTATTTCATAGTTGGTGTACTTAAGCTTGTGTGGTATTGTTTTTTTGACGAGAATGCCAATTCCTTGTTTGGCTGATGTGTTGCAGGATAAATTATGGAAGATGCCGTTGTACTGTTTCGGATAAACAATATTTGTATGGTTAGCTGGGATATGAGTCTCTTGAATGGAGATAATGTCGGGGTTTAGATCTTTGATAATAAGTTGTAATTCGTGGTAATTATTTATAAGGCCGTTAATGTTCCACTGTATAATTTTCAAATCCATATCGAAAGATAGTGTACAAATTATTCTTCGTCTAAGAACATTATTTCCTCGTTATCATTGTATGCAGTATTTTGTAATATTTTATGTATATCAAGACTTTTGTCTTGTGTTAAATTGAGTGCTTCTTTTTTTTTAAATAAGTTGGTTGTTGTAGTTGGATTGTTTGCTAAAGCTTTTGTTGTTGATCGTGTTTCATATCGTGATACTGTTTTAGAGTTATTGTTGTTAGATGTTAGTTTTAAAGTTTTTTTTTCTTGTGCACTTGTTTTAGGTGTACAAGTAATATTGTTTGTGTTTTTCGTAATTTCTGTTTTATTTGGTAAAGATGTTGTTGTAGGAGTACTTGTGTAATTGTTTTCTGTAAGTTCTGTGTTATTTTTAATAGTTTTATTATTGTTAGTTGTGTTGTTAATGTTTTTGCTGGTTGTATCATCAGAGGATGATCGTGCTGTCGATTGAGGAACAGGTTTGTTGTTGGTTGTCACATCAGAGTATGATTGTACTAAAGGTGGTGTTGTTGTTTGTGCTTCATATTTTTCTTTGGCAGCTTTTAAGGTGCATTTTTCAATAGTTTTAATTTTTAGAATTTCTTTATGCTGCTTAAAGACTTTACATTCTTTGTAGGTGGAGGGGTGTTCCTCGGAACAGTTAATGCAAAATGTTCGTGTACAGTCATTTGGTGTATGAGGAGGCAATGCGCATTTTTCACAGAGTGGACTGTTTTTGCACCATTTATTGGTATGACCAAGACGTTGGCAAGATTTGCAACGCATGGGGTTGGGGAAATATGGTCTCACTTTTACTTTATGCCATGAAACATCTAATTTTTCTGGGGTTGAGAATCGATCAAAAGTTAGAAGCAAAACACCACATGGGGCTAGTTTCTCTTCGGAATTTTTCTTTTGATATTTGTATATATCAACTACTCCTTGTGAACTTAGTTCATTAATAATTTCATTTTCCGGAACATTATTTAGGTAAGGGGCATAAGTGGTACCTTTGGAGTAGTTAAGTTTGGAATGATACTCACATTTAATGGAACACACACCGGGTAACGTTTTAGTTGTTATTAATTTGTTGGCACTATTTTTATTACCAATAAGCAGTAAGAGGTTTCCGTCTCTTAGCTCCGAAACTGACAAAATGTCTGTGCAAATTAATTTCAACGATCGGTGAACAGAAAAGCACGAATATTCTTGTATATTTTTATCGCCAATTGCAGAGAGAATGACGTATTTAGGATCCGGTTTTTGTATGGTGGGCAACTCTGGAAATATTTCGAAATTGTTTTGGTGTGTGCGTTTCTTTTTTGCGCGTGGAGGGATTTCCGCTAAAGCCGAATAGCGGTTATCCCCCAAGTAGGGTGAAACCGACATTTTCACAACAAACTATATACGCGATTTTATTGAAAAATACTACCAATACGAAAAGTTCTTGTGATCACTGTAATGTAAAGAAAAAGACACTCAATGAGGGCAAAAGAAAAAAGTCAACCGCACGTCGCAAGTGTTAGTCGATGACTGTCTTTAAAATTAAAGTTTTGAATTCCCGAAAAATTAATTCGGTTTTTATAATTTCTTGTTATAACCGCGGCTTCACTATCGTCGAACAAAAAAAACTCACGTTTGAAAACTTCACTAGTTATAACAATATGAATTTGTAAAGCGATCGTTTACCTTGCAATTTTTTTTGCAAAGACTTTGCAAAATAAACTTATCAATTATTAAATTCTATAGTTCTGAGGAACATAAAGTTTTGCAAGTTGACGAAAAATTTGATAGTGCAAAGTGAAAATTTGATAAGTTGTTTTGTGGAATAGGGACCAGACCATATTAGATTTTCAACCTCAAAACATTCAACATGCCTTAACAGATGGCACAAATATCATTCACTGAATTGCCCTATGGTTCTTCCATTTAACACTACCATTCCATAATTTGTACATAGTCTAAAAATATTCTTGCTATACGAGGGTTTGTCTCTCGAATTTCTTTTTCCAAGTCCAGCAGGGAACGTTACACCAATCACTTCTTCTAAATCTTGATTTTCTTCACCAATTCGAATATTTTGATCACCGATTATTATTGGATTCTCCATATCATTTGATTCGTAAAATCTTCTTAAGTTCTCAAATTCTTGATTCTAATTTTCTTCTCTTATATACATTGGTATTATTGTGAAGTACAAGTTGAATATTTTGATTTTAATTGCATCTATATTACCATCAGTTTTAAAATAATGACCCACTGCATTCCAAGTTAAATCTTTTCGGACACCACAAACACATACTATTAAGTCAAAATTCTTGAAGCGTTTTTTAAATTTTGGGATATTTGTTTCTTTCACGTAAGTTTCGTTTTGTTCTGTATATTCGAAGAAACCATGGTGAAGGTATTTGTTTTCTAAATCATGTACATGATAAGTTACTATTTTCAACTTTATTTTATTTTCTACTTCAACTGTCTCTCTCTCTATAGCTATATCTTTATTATAATTTATTTTATCTTTAAGATACTAATTGGCTGAACCTTTTTTTATTACCAAAATATATATAGTATCTAAATTATTAATAGGTAAGGCGACAGTTTTCTCCCGATTTGGACCAAACGTATCTTATTTGAAAGGTATTTCTTTATAGCTGTCCACTAGATTTTTAGATTTGCACCGTCTCACAGTGGCGCCATTTTTCGTTGCAAAAATCATATCTTTTGAACCGAATAACATAATTGAACAGTTTAAACAGCATATGATAGATAACTGTTCAGCTTATGAAATGAGCGTTTGGAAATGGTGCTACGCTTTGTAGGGGCCTACTTATCAGAGCTGTAAACGATTGCAATCGATTTAATTGCAATCACATGATTTCTCGTTAACGATTGCTAATTTTTTGATTGCATTCCAAATCCTAAATTGATTTCATGATTTCAATTTGAAATCATGAAATCAATACGACAAAAATGATTGCATCAATTTTTTGAAATTAATTCATATATGAATTGCAATCAAAATTAAATCAGTAATTGCAATCAAAATTAAATCAGAATCAAAATCAAAATCTTCGTTCTCTTCAAATAAAACTCCTTCTTCTAGAAACAAAAATGACTCTGATAATTTTGAATTACCAACAATGTAAATTTTTGTTTGAAGTTTAAAGTTTTGTAAAATTAGTAAACATAATTTTTAATTACAATCAGTTTTGTGTCAAATTGCTAATAAATTAATTGTTCATATCATTTATGTATACAAGGTTACGCCATCCCAGCCCCCATCCCTTTTCTGTTTTTTTTTTTTTGACGTATTACTCATACGACGTCACGCAAAGTTTGTTCCTATCTAGCAGATACGGACACATCGTTTGAAATGCTTGATCGTTATCCGATTCTGAAATCCACATTTATGAAATTCAACGCACCTTTACCGTCATCAGCTGCAGTAGAAAGGTTATTTTCTTTTGCAACTTTGCTAAATAATCTGCGTCGTGGATCGCTTTCAGATGGTAACTTTGAAAAGTTACTTCTATTAAAAGCCAATAGAGAGCTAACTAATGTAAAAAATGCTCAAAGTAATGAGTTAAATATAAATGGATGTTTTTACTAGAATCTGTTGTTTTACGTAAAACTTAGTGGTTTTCACTAAAATCTGGTGGTTTCCACCAAAAATTTGATTTTCCACCATATTCTAGTGGAAACCGTTAGATTCTAGATTCCAAGTGTATATTATTTCGTAGAACTTTCCCTTTAGTTGTGATTTCAGTGCAATTCATTGAAATCGCATGATTTCAACAAAAATTTGATTGCAATCGAATTGATTAATTAATTAATTAAATTAATTGCAATCAATGAATTCTAAAAAAATGATTTCAAAATGATTGCAATCACAAAATATTGCAATTTTGACAAGATTTCATTTTGAAATCTGAAATCATTTTGAAATCAAAGAATGAAATCAGTTTGGTTGAAATCACTTTGATTTCAATGCCAACTGATTGCAGTTTTTCACATCTCTGCTACTTATGGGTTATCAAAGTTAAAATTTGTAGAAAAATCAATTTTATGGTAATAAAAAAATTATTTTTACATTTTTAGATTGTTTTTATTTTTTTTCTTTAGGGTTTTATGTTTTAAATTATTACCCAACAAATTAAAAAAAATTACTTCTTTTTTAAATTTATTTTTTCAATTTTCTGTAAAATATTCATCACAATTCGTAAGAGAAGGTATATCTAAAAGACTAATCATTTCTAAACAATAATTATTTTCTAACTCTATTCGTGACTTCACATGCCGCAGGAAAGAAATAAGTGGATGGGAAGATGCTGCCAACATGTTGAAGATGTCCTCATTTTGCCTTACCCTTGATGCTTTTAATGTGTTCTGCAATCTATATTTTTTATAAAATTTGTTAAGAGAGTCCGGTGCTTCTTCAGAAAGTTCTCCAATTGCCAAAGACTGGTACTGAATTATATCTTTGCCATGCGCCAATATTTTATGGACGGTCGGGGTCAACTTCTTCTGTGGATACATTTCTGCTAAAAGAGATGCAGTTTTCGATGCATATTCTCCATATTTTGTAGAATTGACATTTTCTTTGCAGTTTAAAACATTCAAGATCATTCCCAATCTTTTCACGATTTGATTGTCAATTCCAGTAATTCTAGTTACTGCCTCATCATTTTCAAAAAATCTCCTAGAAGTGTTTCCATCGTTTGAGTTACCGTATCCGTGCTTGGGACAGTCTACTTTTAGTCAAACTTGTATTTGCTTCTTTCTGATCTTTTCCTTATCCTTTATTGATGTATTTTCATCGAAGTTTTCCTCCTATTGTGGTAGGGTATACGCCAGTTTTAGCAAGAACTCCATACACCTTATCCTTGCGTGCAATGGTGACATTCCATATTCGTAATTCTCCTCGTTTGTAGAATCGTTTAAATTACCAAAGTTCTTCTGACTCATTTTGCAAATCGGGCAGTTTCCTGTCAGTGCGTTTACGACTTTTCCGTCAACCATGGTCAGGTGGAACTCGTAATTGCATTCAATATATTTTCCTTCTCCAATTTGCAGCTTTGTAGGCTTAATCTTGCTTATTTGTTCTTCAATGTCCTTCACCGTGGTCCTTATGAGTTCTGCCAATTCCCTTGCAAACTGAAATATTATTGGTCGGCAATAATGCACTGATGACGGACGTGGATTTTTCCAGTGTAGGGAAACATCAGATTTTAGCCGCAAAGGAACAACAGATGCCATAAACATATTTCCGTCCGATATTGTAGCGTCATCGGAAGATATCCTTTGCTTATAAACGCTTTGTCCGGATGATCCATCGCAGCCCCATTTGCTGATCAATGTCAGTTTCTTAGGAAGAATTTTCACCTCATTTTCAGGAAGACTCTCCAACAACCGTTTTGCTGTACGGCCCATGAGATCCTGCAGATTGGCTTTCACAGAGACTTCCGTAAACTCCGTATGCAGTGGTCGTGAATTTATTTTGGCTTGCGTAATATAGTTGTATCCTGGTAAAACGTCAGCCCCGTGTCGCATCAAGGATGCCCGTAGTATATCATATTTTTCTTTGGAAAGTTGTAAGTCCATAAACAAGGCCAAGGCTTCTTCGGAACCATACTTTTTAATGTGTGCCTTTGTGGGCGTGGGAATGCTTTCCTTAATCCTTTTTAGTCGCAGTGGGCTTGCATCAGCAACAGATTTTGTAATCTGCGACCTAACTCTTTCACTATCCTTTTGGATATTAAATAGACAGCGCGTCCGATAAATGCTTCGTGGTAAAGTCATTGGTGGCATCGGCAAGTTTGCTCTTTCTTGTGAAAATTGAACACTCCTCAATACTTTTTTTGGCCTTCCTTTTGCTCCTCTGGTTGATGTGGTGGGTTTATCTACTGCCAATATATCCAGGATGGTGTCTTCTTTAAGCCAGTCTTCGTATTTGGAGGTGAAGTTCTGAATGGTTCGATTAGATTTCACCCATTTTGCCTTAATATTTGCATATATCAGATAAAAATTATTTTTTATAATTTCGCTTCTCTCAATATTTCCGTATAAGCTAAAGTTCTTCTAAAGCAGCTTCCGTGAAAAGCTTTGGTGTGGTTGACCTTCTAAACAGAACTTGTTGCGCCAACTTTCAGTCGTAGACTAATCCAAGCATTATGCTTATTTTGCAATATATAGGCTTATGCTACCATGCCTAAAAATTTACCTGTTCCCTGCATACATATGGATTTAGGCTGAATTATGCAATTTTGATATTATGCTCGTGTCTAAATAAGATTTGTGCCTACCTGGAGGGACCATAAGTCAATATTGTTCTTGACCATTTGTACTCCAAAGTAATTTTTAAGTGAGGTGCGTACCTGCGAATTTCAATGAGTAGTTTTTTGTGCATCCTGTGTTTGTAACAGAATATTGGGAGTAGACTTTGGCAGAGGCTCACAGGTAGACAACCGACTTAAAATGCAATTTTCAAACTATTAGATCAAACTACTGTCAGTCAAAACATGTAAGGGATGCACGCCATACAATTTCTGCAACCATGTCTTTTTAGCCTTTTTTACCTCTAGAAGACAAACGGGCACGTACGGGCAGATAAAACCTTTTGAATTATGTAAAGAAATAAGCAAAGAACATGCTTTGCAAATATGGCAAATATAGAAAAATATAAATTTTTTTTATTTTCCGTCAAAGTTGAAAAATAGTGAAAAAACGGATAGTTTTTAAATAGTGATTTACCAGGAGAAACACAAAGCAAACAGTTAATTTTTTTTTATCATTATACATTTAATAAATACATCAATCAATACAAATAAAAAATAAAAATAAAAATAAATTCGTTACCAATTTTTCGTGATATTACACCTGAAATCGCAACAAATTGACTAAAAATTGTGTGTTTTTTTTGAAAACCGAAAGTCGGTCAACTTTGAACGGTTATATCTCCTAAACTAAAAATGTAATATTATTAAGAGTAGCATATTTGAAATCGTTGAAAAGTTTCCTATAACATGGGTTTATTCAAAACTTCGTCGGCGCACATGAAAATTTTGATTTTTGCAACCTCGTTTGCTCTACGGGCGCCACTGTGCGTCTGGAACATTTTTTTGCAGTAAAATGCACTTAAATACATACATAAAATTAAACAATGTTATGTATTTGTTGTTTAAATTTGTTAATGTGTTTGTTTTCTTTATTCACAATAATTATTGTGTTGAATTGAAAAATAATTTTGGACATAAACCAATAATGAGAATAATCGATATTTAAAAAGTGTTGAATTGTGAATTGGATAAAATTGATTAGCATACCTTTAGGGTCTTTATTAAATTGGAAAAAAATTCCTAGAATTTACACTCCAATCTCGAGGGCTGGAATCTGCTAATATTAATAAATTAATTTAATTTTTAAATATTTTTGTCAAAACAAAAAAATAAAACCCTGCTTTCCGGCAAACGATTTTTTTATAAAACATGCCGTATTTTTTTTATAATTAGATTGTAGTAATTAAGAATAACTATTGCAATGAGTTGAAGAAAAAATAAAGAAATCTATCTATCTACATATATCATGTCTGACACTTTTGCGTCCCATTAAAACACTTATAATTTTATTTAATTCTTGATAGAAATTAAAGATTTTTTGATGTACTATATATGATGATTTCTGATAAAGGGTCTCAGGTCCAACAAGTAAGAGTGTTAAATTCGGCTGGGCCGAATCTTTGATACCCTCCACCTTTTTCATTTTCAATTTTCATTTTTTTTATCATTTTCCATTTTTCACTTTTCAATTTTCATCTTTCGTTTTTCATTTTCAGTTTTTCATTTTTAATTTCTCATTTTCCATTTTCCATTTTTAATTTTTCATTTTCCACTTTTCATTTTCCATTTTCATTTTCCATTTTTATTTTTCATTTTTCATTTTTCAATTTTCATTTTTCATTTTCCATTTTTCATTTTCCATTATCCATTTTTCATTTTTCATATTCCATTTTTTATTTTTATTAATTTTTAATTTTTAACATTTAATTTTAATGATAAAAAAATATGTGGTAAAACTTGCTTAGGCCAATGTGACACGTGCAGTATTAATATACACACAACTGTAATGACTTCAACAATACGAAGAATTACAACATATCATAAGAAAAACAACAAACACACTGAAAAATTTTATTTATGTGTAAACATCTATACGCGCAGGGGGGTAAATTTCTATTTCACAATACAATCACAAAAACAGCGTAACTCATATCGGTGTGAGCTGAAGCAGATAACGCTGTGTGACTTATGATTGTATTGGTGAAAAAATTATGATATAAAATTGTTTTTTATACCACTTTTTTAAAAGCGTCATCTATGTATCACTTATATACGTTTATATTAGGATATTTTTAACGTTTTACGGCAAACGGTTGTTGAATTAGCTGAAACAGTTTTTGCTATAAGTGATACATAGATGACGCTTTTCTGACATAAAAAAAATTTTAATTACTAGATGTTTACACATGTTCCCTGTGATCGGACTCACATTATTTTTTTTTTTTTTTTCAAGAGTTTTTTTAAAGTTTCATTCATAGCTCGTGAACCCTTTGAACGTTTTGACGATTTTAAATAGCAACTCCATTGGGATGTTTATAAACGATTTTATACAAAAACGAACGGTCTAGCTTAGATATTAACGGCGTGATCGTGATTTCCACAGACAGACGGACAGACGGACAAACGGTCATCGGTAAATCAACTTCCCTTGTTATAAGGATCAAGAATATATATTTTTTTTTGGGGTCTCAGGAATTTATTTCGATGCGTTACAAACGGAATGACAAACCTATATATACCCTCTGTCACTGAGGTGTGGAGGGTATAAAAATGTTTAAATTCCAACCATTACATGATCGTAAAACAAATCTGTATATATAAGTTTTGGGTAAAAATATCGTGTTTAATTGAATATCGATCGACTGATAAATTATGAATATAAATTAAACTTGGCAAAACTTTATTTACTTTGCAACTTATTAATAATGAGTACCAAACCGATTTTTTTGTACTGCATACAATTGCTTTTAAAACTATTAGATATTAAATTAATAATATCCTTCGACATTAATCGGTCTTTCCAAGTATTTAATGATTTTTCGTCTAAGTAGCCTAGGTTAATTATTTAGATCCAAAAGTCTGGTATCCGAGTTTGCATAATTTGTTAACCTTTAATGATGTTTTTGCTTAATTTTTTATTACATTATCTACGATTTGCATATTTAAAATTCGTTGAAGATCCCGATATATAACATACTCGTACCCATAGGATATTTAAAATGTACTGAAGGATTTTATTTTGAAATACTTATATTTTTCTCAAACCCCATAATTGCTGGATACCATAGAGTCATACTGGCTTTAGTATTTTCCCTATCAACAATTGAAGCTTCCTATACCTTATTTCGAGCTTATATATTTTATATTGGTTCGCCAGATTAATTTAGTGTCAACCCTTATTCATTTATAATTAACTAAGTTTGAGTGAGGTATTTTACGTTATTAAATACTAGGGGTGTATAGTAGAGTGTGTCACCAAAAACGTTATATTTATACCCTATACCACTATGTGGTTTGGGTATAATGACTTTGTGCTGCTGTTTGTAACAACCAAAAATATTTGACCTACACCCATCTTTTATTATACCGATCGAATCAGAATCACTATCTGAATCAGAATCACTATCTGATTCGATTTAACGATGTCGGTCCGTCCGTCCGTCCGTCCGCCTGTGTGTTCATGTAAATCTTGTAATCAAACTGCAGGTCGCAAATATGAATATATTTCGATTAAATTTCGTATATAAGCTTTTATCGGCTATAGGATGAACGCTATTGAAATTGGTAAGAATCGGTCCATGTTTAGACCTAGCCCCCATACAAATGACCCCTATTAAATCAACATAAATTGCCATAAGATCCAAATTATCATATAAATCTTAGTCAAATTGGGTTTGTATGTATTTATTACATCCATTAATCAGTAGTCCAAAAATGATCCCTACAGGACAATTCTTAGTCATAGGCCCCATATAGAGGTGCTTCCCGATCTTCACTTAAATCTATCAAAAAACAATAATATTGCACTGATTCTTCTCAGATTTTGTTTGTATATATTTTTGTAAAATGCAAGAGACTTTATCAAACATGATCTGGATCGGTCCATTTGTGGACTTAGTCCCTATATAGATATAGCATCCGATATGAGCTTTTTCATATCTGCAGCCAAAAAAATTAATAAAAATCCCACTCAAATTTGGTTTATGCTTATTTTCTATATCCAGTTAGTTGGGCCTGAGAGATAGGGTCTCTAAACGCATGGTATAGGGTATCGTATAGTCGGTCTAGACCGACTATATTTTTCTTACTTGTTTTATTTTAATTTTGCCACTCTTAAAACGTAATAAAAATTCTTCTAGGCCAAAAAATTTTTGAGAATTTTTCAGATCTTTCGGAGGTCGGAAAGGAGTGAAAGGTTTTGTTGAGCGTATAGTGTTAGCGTCGAAAAGGGGACACAAAGAGGATTGACTTAACCCGAGAGATAAGGCTGATCGACCCCTGGTAACATATTCCCTGGATCACGTTAGTCCAATTGAGACCACTCATAAACAGTACAACCATATTTAGGTCGTGGTGAACATCTTCTCGAAATTTGGTAAGCACACTGGTACAAATAAGGTTGTGGATCGTCTAATGAAGCAATCTTCTGAATTTGGAAACCCAGAGAGGATGACAACGGATAGGGGCACGGCGTTCATGTCGAATTCAACCGTATTTCCACGGGGAAATTCTCAAGTCGAAAGGGTACATTGTATTATAATTCTAATGTTGACCAAATTGTGTGCGGAGAAGCTAATTTACTGGTACCAATACCTAGATCATGTACAGTGGATTATAAACCGAGATGTACTAGGAGTACACCTTTTACGATTATGCCAGGTGCAGATAAGAGAGTTGGGGATGATACTAATATTAGGAATTTATTGGAAATTTATGAAAAAGTAGATTTGCTGAGAGGAGAAGCTAGGGACAACATTTTGAGGATGCACAGGAGAATTGAAATAAATTTTGATAGGATAGAATTCCAGAGACGGTGCACGACGTGAACGAATTATTGGCTATTAATCGCACTCAGTTTGGCTCTGTGTTGAAGTTGGAACTGAAATTCCTTGGTTCATACAAATTAGTGAAGAAGCTAAACCATGGTCGGTATGAAGTCGAAAGGGTTGTAATTTCAGAGGGGCGAAGTAAATGTAAGGCAAGGAGAGCCGGATGTTGAGTTAGAACGGACTAGTAGGGATAGACGAACGCTAAAAGGCCAAACATAAGTTAAAAGGAGATAAGCAAATAAAAGAAAAAACAAGAATATTCAGAGTTTACAGACAGACAGTGTTAATTGAACAGTGTTTATTTGGAGTGGTCCCTCTAGTATTTTCATTTGCAACTACTTGTTATTTTGGATATAACGACACCAGAAATAGTTGTGTTATGACAAGAACTTAGTATATTTTATATGCCGTTTTGCGAAATAAGACGATGTTAAACGTGGAAAATATTAAAAACTTATTTCTACGGAACGCTTGGAAGAAGATGAACATTTTGGCGTGGTTTTTCTGCCGGTTGTGTTATTTGGTTTCTACAGGATGGCGCACTGTGTCACAAAAACCATGAAAAAATCTATATTTTGTGTGGTAATTTTGAAAATGGCATTTGTCGATGGGTATTGGCCACTGTGTAGTAAATTCACCAAGTGTTGCTTGAGGCGCTGAAAACAGAAATTTGTGCAGTCATCGGTAAATTGCAGATGTCGAAAATGTACTGAAAAATTTACTTAATCGTATGGGCTGCAGCATAATTAACCGCAAGAATTGTACTTTCAAACAAAAAAACGCGAAAGGAAAAAAACTATTTATAGCAAAATTTAAAATACAAAACTTATAAGGTCCACTCTGTACATATAAAAACTTATAATTAAAATACTATACTTAAATTATAACTTTTAGTTTTATCCATAAATAAAACAAGTAAGAAAATTATAGTCGGTCTAGACCGACTATACGATACCCTATACCATGCGTTTAGAGACCCTATCTCTTAGGCCCAACTAACTGGACATAGAAAATAAGCAAAAACCAAATTTGAGTGGGATTTTTATTAATTTTTTTGGCTGCAGATATGAAAAAGTTCATATCGCATGCTATATCTATATAGGGACTTGGTCCAAAAATGGACCGATCCTGATCATGTTTGGTAAAGTCTCTTGTATTTTGCAAAAATATATACAAACAAAATTTGAGAAGAATCAGTGCAATATTTTTGTTTTTTAATAGATTTAAGTGAAGATCGGGAAGCAGCTCTATATGGGGTCAAAGGGATCATTTTTGGACTACTCATTAATGGATGTAATGAACGCATACAAACCCAATTTGAGTAAGATCTATATGACAATTTGACTATTTTGGCAATTTATGTCGATTTCATATGGGTAATTTGTATGGGGGCTAGGTCTGAACATGGACCGATTCTCACCAATTTCAACAGCGTTCATCCCATGGCCGATAAAAGCTTATATACCAAATTTCATCAAAATACATTCATATTTGCGACCTGCAGTTTGATTACAAGCTTTACATGGACACACAGACGGACGGACGGACGGACGGAGGGACGGACATTGTTAAATCAACTCAGAAAGTGATTCTGATTCGATCGGTATAATTAAAGATGGGTCTAGGTCAAATATTTTTGGTTGTTACAAACAGCAGCACAAAGTCATTATACCCAAACCACATAGTGGTATAGGGTATAAACATATATAAAATAAGAAACAACAACCATACAAACTACGTTTAACACTGTGATGCTACACCCACGATTTGACATTTTGTTGAGAACCTTGTATAGGGCACCCTGCAATCAGTGCTGAAACTAAATACTTATACTTACGTCATAATTTTGAAGGACAAGCTTCAATACAGAATTTGCACTAAAAACTAGATGATTTAAATATAATATATTTTTCTCTTCAAATGATTACAGCTTATCTTAATAAACCGTAAAATATACATTTATTTTTTATAATTATAACAAAACTGTACATAATTTTTGTATTTAATTCCATCATAAGAAAATATTTCTAATCATTCGTTCATTCATTTATTAGTTGTGTTTCATTAAACACGTAAATTTTATCATTGATATACTATACCATATGTACGTATGTCTATTTGTATATAATTATCTTCCAATATAGAAACACCAAATAAACTCTCATATTATTCTATCAGAAAACATTAACAAGCAACTTTCTGTACCGACAACATTCATGCAGAAATCAAACCGAAAAAATGGTAAAAGTCAAAATTAGTTAATGTTGATAACCACAAAATAAAACCAAATATCTTAACATAAATGAAAATTTGGGGGCGTACTATTTTATCACACCATACACAGCGAATTTCCACCAAAACAAACGTCACGTCTATAACTGATAAGACACAAACCAGCCAAGTGACAGAGAACCCAAATACACAGAGCTTCAAATAATATCTTTTATTTTTTTTTTTTTGCTTAAAAGTTAGATTAAATCATAATTCTTAGTTGTGATAGTAAATTTTTGAACTTTAGCTGAGACTTTATTCTAAAATATAATTAAGGAACTCAAGAAATTTTGTATTTTATCAATTAAAATTCAATATAAATTAATATCTAAAAACGCAATACTTAAAAAATGTTATTTTTTAATAATGAATTAATTATACCCAAGTCCTGGATAATTGATTTTTTATAAACCATTTTCATATGTATGGATTCGAAATTTGGTTGATTTAATTACAAGTCCAAAAACAAATATAGATAAAGTTGAGCAAAATATAATTACAGTTAATGAAAGAAAGTGCTACATACTTCCTTAGAAATAGATAGATATTTGATGTGTAAACATCTATACGCGCAGGGGGGTAAAAGCCTATTTCACAATACAATTACAAAAACAGCGTAAGACGTAAGACAAAATCGTTATGACTTATGATTGTATTGGTGATAAAATTAAGATATGTAATAACCTGTTTGAAAATGAAAAATAAAAAATGAAAATTGAAAAATAAAAAATGAAAAATGAATAATAAACAAGTAAGAAAATTATAGTCGGTCTAGACCGACTATACGATACCCGATACCATGCGTTTAGAGACCCTATCTCTCAGGCCCAACTAACTGGATATAGAAAATAAGCATAAACTAAATTTGAGTTGAATTTTTATTAATTTTTTTGGCTGCAGATATGAAAAAGCTCATATCGAATGTTATTTTTATATGGGGACTAGGTCGAAATATGGACCGATCCTGACCATATTTGGTAAAGTCACTTATATTTTGAAAAAATAAATACAAACCAAATTTGAGAAAAATCTGTGCAATATTTTTGTTTTTTAATAGATTTAAGTGAAGATCGGGAAGCACCTCTATATGGGGCCTATGACTAAGAATTGTCCTGTAGGGATTATTTTTGGACTACTGATTAATGGATATAATAAACACGTACAAACCCAATTTTACTGAGATCTATATGATAATTTGGATCTTATGGCAATTTATGTCGATTTCATAGGGGTCATTTGTTTGGGGACTAGGTCTGAACATGGACCGAATTTCACCAATTTCAATAGCGTTCATTCCATGGCCGATGGAAGCTTATATACCAAATTTCATCAAAATATATTTATATTTGCGACCTGTAGTTTGATGAAAAGGTTTATATGGACACACAGACGGACGGACGGACGGACGGACATCGCTAAATCGACTCAGAAGGTGATTCTGAGTCGATCGGTATAATAAAAGATGGGTCTAGGTCACATGGTGGTATAGGGTACAAAAAGGAATAATAAAAAATTAAAAACGAAAAACGAAAAATAAATAAAAAATGAAAAATAAAAAATGAAAAATTAAATATTAAAAATGGAAAATAAAAAATTAAAAATGAAAAATTAAAGATAAAAACTGAAAAATGAAAAATGAAAACCGAAAAATGGAAAATAAAAAATAAAAACGAAAAATTAAGAATTAACCAGTTGAAATAATAAATATTAAAAAATATTTTTATATTTGCAGAGCTATAAGTGATACATAGATGACGCTTTCTGTTAGATTTTAAAAAAGTGTCATAAAAAGTCTTTAATTACTAGATTGTTACACATCCCCCTGTGATCGGACTCACATGATTTTTTTTTTTAGTAAACTTAAAGTCAAATGATTTTCATCATTTAATCAAATATTGCTATTTAAAATAAAGTGTTAATCATCACTTTATTTGGAAGATCTGAAATTTATTTTTATTTCAAATTTTATTGATAGTTCGAAAGACCTTCCTATCGGGAGATCGGTACTAGTTAAAACTTACACTTGAAGCACTTCTTTTTTTGTATTATAAAGAGACTATAAATTTGTATTTTCGCGAATTTCCATAATATCAATATTGTGTTTTCTACACACCTCCACACCACATACATATATGAGTTCTTAATTCTGTTTGTAATAATTAGAAAGAAAATCTGGACCTAATAAGATATGTACTCGTATACATACATATTAGGGATGTTTATAATTTTAGGAATGACTTCGGAAAACACTGCTACACCCACAATGGGTAAGCTAGGATGCACGTTTCTAAAAAAAAAATGATTTATAAATATTATAGTATTTAAAATCATCTAACCATCGGTTTTATGGGTCATAAGAAATGGATAAAAATTAACCCTGGAAGGTTACTCTTCATTTTAGTACATTAAATTTACTCTTCGTCGAATCAAAGAACAATTTTTTTAAAAAAATTTCTAGCTGAACGATTTTTAAAGTAAAAAATAAACAAAATTTTTTTTTAGTTAAACATTTTATTAAAAAATAAAGAAAAAAATAAAATATAAAAATAAAAATAATTTTTCAGTCTTAAAATTCGATACGAAAATGGCCCCTTTTTTTTGGTTTATATGATAAAGAGTAAATGAGCTTCGTCGATTCGACGAACAGTAACCGTCCAGGGTTAAAAAAAAACCTTGCAAATATATTTATTTTCTACGTGGTTACCGTAATTCTAAATTGTTATTGTGTGTGTAGTTTTAACTATTATTATCCTTTTGTTACGCTCACTGACTGACTGACTGAGTGACACTGTAATGCTGTACTTTTTCTTAAAAAAGTTATTTTCTGAAAGAAGTAAGTTTTAATTTAAAAATTTAATTTAAAAAGTACCGTTTCTCAAAAATGTACCCTTTCTTCCAAAAACTCCTTTTCTTAAAAAAAGTACCTTTACTAAAAAACGACATTTTCTTAAAAAAAATAACTTTTCTTAAAAAATACCGTTACTTGAAAATTTACATTTTCTTAAAAAAGTACATTTTCGTAAAAAATTACCTTTATATAAAAACAGAATCTTTTCTTGAAAAAAAACTTTGTCTTCAAAAAGTACTTTTTAAAAGTACCTTAAAAAAGTATCTCTTCTAAAAAATATACATTTTCTTAAAGAAGATACCTTTTGATAAAAAATAAATTTTCTTGAAAAAGTACAACTTCTTAAAAAAGTACCTTTCTGAACAAAGTATTAAAAAAATAATAAAAAAATATGTTTTCTTAAAATTATACATTTTCTTCAAAAATTATCTTAAAAAAAAAGAATATTTCCTTAAAAAAGTAGTTTGTCTCCAAAAAGTACTTTTTCTTCAAAAAGTACCTTTTGTAATGGTGCGGCGTTGGTGGAAGATCCGCTTCCGTTTCCCTGAGCCTTTGCTGGTCGCACGTGCTGGCGTGGGGCCTAGCTCGCCGGATGGGTGGGGTCTTGCTCAGGCCCAGGGAAACCGCACTACAGATTTTCACGTGCGATTAAAAAAAACACAACTGTCAAAAACACGGACGCTAAATGGGACGGATGGCCATACTTACCTTGGGATTGGGGACTAGGTGTTCTGCCCCTTTTGCCCTCCCTACCATGTTACGTCGACTCCATCTTACTTGGAGGTAACCCACAAAATAATAAGAGTTGGTTTGGTTTGGTTTTCTACATTGGTTATAA
Source organism: Cordilura impudica (assembly GCA_963682025.1). Classification (NCBI taxonomy): domain Eukaryota; kingdom Metazoa; phylum Arthropoda; class Insecta; order Diptera; family Scathophagidae; genus Cordilura; species Cordilura impudica. Next base: position 136,618,633 of record OY821519.1, on the reverse strand, counting down.
CAAGTTTTATTGAACCTTCATTTTAAGGTTATTTTAAATTAAGTTTAGCAAAATTTAATTTTTAGGAAAATTTTTAAATATAGCTCAATTTTAATTTTAGAAGAATTTTTAAATTTTAGCAAAATTCTGTTTTAGGAAAATTTTAGCAAAATTTTATTTTTAGCTAAATTATATTTCTTATTATAATTTTTAATTTTAGCTCAATTTTATTTTTATTTAGGAAAATTTTTAGATTAATTTTATATTTAGCAAAGTTCTTAATTTAGAAAATTTTTAGTTAAATTTTAGTTTAAATTTATATTTAGAAAAAATTTTTATATTTAGAAAATTTTTATATTTCGAATATTTTATATTTTGCGAATTTTGACATTTCGAAAATTATATATTTATTTAAATTTTATAATTAGGAAACTTTTTTATGTAATTTTGGAAAAATTTTGTATTTAGGCAAATTTTTATATTTAGAATACCTTACACTTAGCAAATATTAATGACAAAAATTTGGTTTAATTAGAAAACCTCACATTTAGAAACTTTTAAATTCTAATTAGAAAAATCTTAAAAAAAAATTTCTTAAATTTCTATAATTTTAAATTTAGGTTAATTTTAAATTTTTATTCCTAGCAAAATTTTAAGTTTAGCAAAATTTAATTTTAGGGAAATTTTAAATTTAGGAAAATGTTAATTTTAGAAAAATTTTAAAGTATAGCATAATTTTAATTTTAGGAGAATTTTTAAATTTAGCTTAATTTTATCCATATTTAGGAAAATTATTTTAATTTATGAAATTTTTAGTTTTAACAAAAGTTGACTTTTAGCACTATTTAATTTTTAGAAAAATTTTTAATTTTTAGGAAAATTTTTTAAATTTTAATCAAAAAATTTTTTAATAGTAGAAAAAATTTTTAATAGTAGAACAATTTTAATATTAGCTCACTTTTAATTTTTGCACAACTTTCATATCGCCATATCGCTGGTGTTGCATTCCGATGAGGTACCGATGAAGCTGCTGCCGCCGGACGCCGTGTTTGTGTGTCGCAATATGCCATTGGAAAATGTTGGCCACAGTTAAGTTTTTTTATTCAATTGAAATTTTACGATGAACTCTTCGTATTAATAAAGATGAGCATTAATTGCAGATTTAACAAAATAATTTTAATGATGATATTATTTTATCGTTATTGACGATAATTTAACATAAACTTATGAATAGTTGTAATTTTTTTTCTACGTTTGAGTTTTTAGTTTTCTTATGAATTGTTTATTTAATAGATTTAATATTCTAAGTAGCTGGTGGTTGTTTAAATATTTTTCACGCAAATATTAAAAATATAATTAATAAAAACCGAACAACAAATGTCATTAAAATCTAGTTTTTTTTTTTAAGTTTATTTAATTTTTTATTGGTTTTATTTCTTAAATTTTACACTTTCTTTTTTTCTTAAACTTATCTTTTTTTTTTTCTAAACTTAATTTTTCTTTAATTTTCTGAAACTTAAATTTATTTCTTTAATTCTTAAACACTACATTAATTTTAATTTTTCGGAGGTTTTTCCTCAACCTTTCATTGCAACTATCAAATTTCAACTCTTAAAAACTACATTTTATTAATTTTAAATTTTAAGGTTTTTCCTCAACCTTTCTTGTCAACAATTAATCTTCAACTCCATATAGTATACATTTAATTTTATAATTCTTTAAACTTTAATGTTTTTAATCTAAATTTTAATTTTTCACTAATTTTAAATTTCACTTAACTCTCTTAACTTTACTTTATTTTATGTCTTTTCTTATTTCTTAAATTCTAAATTAAAATTATTTAACTTTCTTAAACTCTACATTTTATTTTTTTTAAGAGGTTTTTCCTCAACCTTACACTTTCAAAAACAAAACTTCAACTCCTCGATTTAAATTTAACTTTACTACATTAACCTTCTCATCTTCATTCATTCATGTCCAGATAAAAACCTGTTTATTAAAAAAAACAAAATCACCACCAATTCATTGAGAACATTCATATGCATTCATAATATTCTCTAGTATTTATAACACTCCCACTCATATATGACTATGAGAGCAAGTGAGATCAATACAAGAAAATACGTGGTTTGACCAGCATGATTGCATATGAATGTGTTCATGATTTCATACAACACAATGAAGAGAAAAAAAACGCCATAAATCAGTTTGCCAAAAAAAAAATGCCATCAACATATTACCATATAAGGTGTTGTTTATATGTACATACTTGAACTTGAAAATAATTTCAAGATCAAGGTTATTATTTTTTTTTCTTCCTTCTTATTCTGCTTGTAACAGAAATTCTTTTGCTACAGTGCAGAGCAAAACAGATCACCGTCACACTTTTCTTAAAGAAAGTACCTTGTCTTAAAAAATAAATATTCTTAAAAAGTACTACTTCTTATAAAGTAACTTTCTGGACAAAGTATATTTTTATTAAAAAGTACATTGCCAAAAAAGTACCGTTTCTTAAAAGTTTACATTTTCATAGCAAATTAAATTTTCTTAAAAAAAGATTTTCTTAAAAAATCTCTATGTCTTCAGTAAGTACCTTTTCTTAAGAGAGTACTGCTTCTTAAAAAGTACCATTCTGAACAAAGTGTATATTTATTAAAAAAGTACATTGCTAAAAAAATACATTTTCCTAAAAATTTACCTTTTCTTAAAAAAATTTCATTTTCTAAAAAAATTAACTTATTTTGAAGAAAGCACATTTTCTTACAAAAGTACTTTGTCCACAAAAAGTACCAATTTTTAAAAAATATACCTTTTCTTAAAAGAGTACTACTTCTTAAAAATTTGCCTTTCTGAAACAAAGTATATTTTTATTAAAAAAATACCTCTGCTCAAACAAAACATTTGCTTTAAAAATTATCTTTTCTACTTCAGTCTTTTTAAGTACTTTTCCTCAATAAAGTACCTTTTCTGAAAAAAAGCAAATTTTCTTAAAAAATTGCCTTAAACAAGTACATTTTCATAAAACAAAACTTTTCTTAAAAAATTACTTTTTCTTAAAAAGTACCATTTCTTAAACAAGAAACTTTCTGCACAAAGTATCTTTTTTCAAAAAAACTACTTTCTCTTAAAAAGTAATTTTTTTTTGCTAAAATGGGTTTTATTAAAAAAGTATATTTTCGTTAAAATTTACCTCTTCTTAAAAAGTACCTTTTCTTAAAAAATAAATTTTCTTAAAAAGTAAATTTCTAAAAAAAAGAATTTTCTTAGAAAAGAAACTTTTGGGTCCTAAAGATGAATTTAAATTAAAATCGACGGTAAAATGGTTTTGTGGTACGAATATAAAATCATATTTTGCAAAGCAAATATTAGCTAATGCCGAATTTAACACTCTGACTTGTTTAATTTATTTTTCAATGGTTTTTTGTCTAATGGCTTTATTGTGTTGTGTTTACTTTTTGAAGTTTTTTTTATAATTTTTGTTATTTATAGCATAACCAAAAACATTGTTTATTTGAATTTGAAATTGATTAAAATATTCGGAATTGTTAAAAGGAGAAAAAACTAAACTTTCTTTCTTGCAAGGTTTCAATATTTATTTAGTCTATCTTAGCAAACAATCTAAAATTGAACCAATTCGCAAAATTGCGATTTTTCAGTACGAAGGTTTTTTATTTACAAAAACGGTTTGTTGCCAATGGCTACATTACGCATTAAAGGATTGATATTAATCTCAATATCAAATTTTCAATTCCCTATATGATTTTAAATTTTTTCAAAATTAATTTTCATCTTCTTGATTTCAATTCGAAATGGTGTATAATTTTTTAATGTGTTTTGATTTACATTTTTATTATATATGTACATAAATAGGTATAATGCAAGCGATTAAAATGTATAAGCTGTATTATAAACTTTATTGAAAAAATAAGAAATAATAAAAATTAAAATTTAAAATTCTTTTCATGTTAACAAATCAAAATATTTTACTATTTTTGTGTTATTTCTGCTTTAGTTTAAATCACATTTATCAGTATTTCTTTCTGGAAGTAAATGTTGTAAGGCACTTCTCTACTGTTTCCGTACTCTATTGTTGTCCAACAGCTTTTCATTTAAACACAATTAATTTCAATCAAAAGCAGATTTAAGGGAAACGCATACTAAAGCAAGTCAAAGATTTATGTTTGCGTTTTTGTTTTCATGAAAAAAAAACAAAAAAAAAAACATCTTTACTTTACTTTAAAAAGTGAAAAAGTTTTTAATCTAAAATTTTTATTATTTCCCTTAGGATAATGTTAACCCCTTTTTATACCCTATACCACTATGTGGTCAGGGTATAATGACTTTGTGCTGATATTTGTAACTACCAACTATCTTTTATTTTACCGATCGACTCCTAATCGCTTTCTGAGTCGATTTAGCGATGTCCGTCCGTCCTTCAGTCCGTCCGTCTGTATGTCCATGTCAACCTTGTAATCAAACTACAAGTCGCAAATATGCATATATTTTGTTGAAATTTAGTATATATCGGCCATAGTATAAATGCTATTGAAATTTGTGAAAATCGGTTCATGTTCAGACCTAGTCCCCATACAAATGACTCCTATGAGATCGACTTATATAGATCTCGGTCGAATTGTGTTTGTATATGTTTATTACATCCAATTATCAGTACATAGTACAAAAAATATACCCTATAGGACAATTCTTAGTCATAGTCCACATCAATCAATTAAATCTTTCAAAAAACAAAAATATTGCTTTTTCTCAAATTTGGTTTGTATATGTTTTTGCAAAAAATAAGTGACCTTACCAAATATGATCAGGATCGTCCATTTTTCGACCTAGTCCCCATATAAATATAGCTTCGCAATGAACTTTTTCATATACGAAGGCAAAAAAAATAGTATCCCTTTTCAATTAACCCGAAAAAATAAAATTAAAGTCGTTAGGTAAAAATGGCCGAATATAAGAAAAAAAAATAGACATTAACGTTAATAGACATTAACGTTATCACGAAATCGTACAAACAAAAATCTACATGAAACAAATGTGATATTGCAATCTAAACCCACTCATCAATTTCATCATTGACGAGAGGAATGACAACGGCGACAAACAATTATCACTATCATACCCAACACTCCATTACCAACAAACATTTGCCCATAGAATCACCAAACATTAAACCAGCCAGCCAACACATTACGATGCTATAAATATCAACGAATACGAGTACGTCATTAAATTGAGTTTGCTATTGTTGTTGTTAAACCACCCTCTCATTCTCTTTTTTTATCTTTTATCATTCCTCCATAACTAAAATTATGTTGTATCAATTTCGTTTCTTTTTTGCTCTTCTAATTAGTGTTGCCAGTTTGGTGGTTTTCCCCCCCTAAATTGAATGTTTTTTTTTTTGTTGTTTAGTGGGATTTTTAGTAGAAAAAATTTGATTTCATTACTTGGGGATTTTTTCTAAATTTTTTTACATTTATTTCTATTTCGTAATGCAATTTATTAGAATTTTAATTATGAAGAAAATTGAAGTAATCTAAAATCAAAAACACTCGTAATTCAGCTTCCCAACCGTACTTGTAACGTGACGAATCTACCCAGTTTAGTGTAATGTAGGATTCGTTGATAATAGAGGTTCTCCTCGTTTCTATATGAGAGATAACAGGTTAGAGTTTTAAATTTGGCTGTGCCGAATCTTTGATACCCTCTACGTTAAGCACTGGACTTATTGTACTAATTATAACAAATGTTAACAAAATATTTTAAAAAGTGAACAAACTGATAAACTTTTTGATGTGTAAACATCTATACGCGCAGGGGGGTAAATTTCTATTTCACAATACAATCGCAAAAACAGCGTAACACATCGGTGTGAGCTGACGTGTAAATCGGTGTGACTTTATCTGATTGTATTTGTGAAAAAATTATGATATGTTCTTTTCTAAACATTTTCCAATTGTCTTTCAAAAAACATCAATTGTATTTCAGAAAACATCAATTGTATTTCAGAAACCATCAATATAATTTCAGAAAACATCATTTGAATTTCAAAAAAACATAAATAGAATTTCAGAAAACATCAATATAATTTCAGAAAACATCATTCGAGTTTCAGAAAACATCAATTGTATTTCAGAAACCATCAATACAATTTCAGAAAACATCATTTGAATTTCGAAAAACATAAGTAGAATTTCAGAAAACATCAATATAATTTCAGAAAACATCATTCGAGTTTCAGAAAACATCAATATAATTTTAGAAAACATCATTCGAGTTTCAGAAAACATCAATTGAATTTCAGAAAACATAAATAGAATTTCAGAAAACATCAATATAATTTTAGAAATCATCATTTGAATTTCAGAAAACATAAATAGAATTTCAGAAAACATCAATATAATTTCAGAAAACATCATTCGAGTTTCAGAAAACATCAATTGAATTTCAGAAAGCATCAATAGAATTTCAGAAAACATCAATTGTATTTCAGAAACCATCAATATAATTTCAGAAAACATCATTTGAATTTCAGAAAACATAAATAGAATTTCAGAAAACATCAATATAATATCAGAAAACATCAATTGTATTTCAGAAACCATTAATATAATTTCAGAAAACATCATTTGAATTTCAGAAAACATAAATAGAATTTCAGAAAACATCAATATAATTTCAGAAAACATCAATTGTATTTCAGAAACCATCAATATAATTTCAGAAAACATCAATTGTATTTCAGAAATTATCAATAGAATTTCAGAAAACATAAACTGTATTTCAGAAAACATCAATAAAATTTCAGAAAACATTAATAGAATTTCAGAAAATATCAATTCTATTTCAGAAACCATCAATATAATTTCAGAAAACATCATTTGAATTTCAGAAAACATGAATAGAATTTCAGAAAACATCAATATAATTTCAGAAAACATCAATTGTATTTTAGAAAACATCAATATAATTTCAGAAAACATCATTTGAATTTCAGAAAACATAAATAGAATTTCAGAAAACATCAATATAATTTCAGAAAACATCAATTGTATTTCAGAAACCATCAATATAATTTCAGAAAACATCAATTGTATTTCAGAAATTATCAATAGAATTTCAGAAAACATAAACTGTATTTCAGAAAACATCAATAAAATTTCAGAAAACATTAATAGAATTTCAGAAAATATCAATTCTATTTCAGAAACCATCAATATAATTTCAGAAAACATCATTTGAATTTCAGAAAACATGAATAGAATTTCAGAAAACATCAATATAATTTCAGAAAACATCAATTGTATTTTAGAAACCATCAATATAATTTCAGAAAACATCATTTGAATTTCAGAAAACATAAATAGAATTTCAGAAAACATCAATATAATTTCAGAAAACATCAATTGTATTTCAGAAACCATCAATATAATTTCAGAAAACATCATTTGAATTTCAAAAAAACATAAATAGAATTTCAGAAAACATCAATATAATTTCAGAAAACATCATTCGAGTTTCAGAAAACATCAATTATACTTCAGAAACCATCAATACAATTTCAGAAAACATCATTTGAATTTCGAAAAACATAAGTAGAATTTCAGAAAACATCAATATAATTTCAGAAAACATCATTCGAGTTTCAGAAAACATCAATATAATTTTAGAAAACATCATTCGAGTTTCAGAAAACATCAATTGAATTTCAGAAAACATAAATAGAATTTCAGAAAACATCAATATAATTTTAGAAATCATCATTTGAATTTCAGAAAACATAAATAGAATTTCAGAAAACATCAATATAATTTCAGAAAACATCATTCGAGTTTCAGAAAACATCAATTGAATTTCAGAAAGCATCAATAGAATTTCAGAAAACATCAATTGTATTTCAGAAACCATCAATATAATTTCAGAAAACATCATTTGAATTTCAGAAAACATAAATAGAATTTCAGAAAACATCAATATAATATCAGAAAACATCAATTGTATTTCAGAAACCATTAATATAATTTCAGAAAACATCATTTGAATTTCAGAAAACATAAATAGAATTTCAGAAAACATCAATATAATTTCAGAAAACATCAATTGTATTTCAGAAACCATCAATATAATTTCAGAAAACATCAATTGTATTTCAGAAATTATCAATAAAATTTCAGAAAACATTAATAGAATTTCAGAAAATATCAATTCTATTTCAGAAACCATCAATATAATTTCAGAAAACATCATTTGAATTTCAGAAAACATGAATAGAATTTCAGAAAACATCAATATAATTTCAGAAAACATCAATTGTATTTTAGAAACCATCAATATAATTTCAGAAAACATCATTTGAATTTCAGAAAACATAAATAGAATTTCAGAAAACATCAATATAATTTCAGAAAACATCAATTGTATTTCAGAAACCATCAATATAATTTCAGAAAACATCAATTGTATTTTAGAAAATATCAATAGAATTTCAGAAAACATAAAGTGTATTTCAGAAAATATCAATAAAATTTCAGAAAACATCAATTGAATTTCAGAAAAAATCAATATAATTTCAGAAAACATCAATTGTATTTCAGAAAACATCAATTGTATTTCAGAAAACATCAATATAATTTCAGAAAACATCATTTGAATTTCAGAAAACATCAATTGAATTTCAGAAAGCATCAATAGAATTTCAGAAAACATCAATTGTATTTCAGAAACCATCAATATAATTTCAGAAAACATCAATTGTATTTTAGAAAATATCAATAGAATTTCAGAAAACATAAAGTGTATTTCAGAAAATATCAATAAAATTTCAGAAAACATCAATTGAATTTCAGAAAAAATCAATATAATTTCAGAAAACATCAATTGTATTTCAGAAAACATCAATTGTATTTCAGAAAACATCAATATAATTTCAGAAAACATCATTTGAATTTCAGAAAACATCAATTGAATTTCAGAAAGCATCAATAGAATTTCAGAAAACATCAATTGTATTTCAGAAACCATCAATATAATTTCAGAAAACATCATTTGAATTTCAGAAAACATCAATTGTATTTCAGAAACCATCAATATAATTTCAGAAAACATCATTTGAATTTCAGAAAACATAAATAGAATTTCAGAAAACATCAATATGATTTCAGAAAACGTCATTCGAGTTTCAGAAAACATATATTGAATTTCAGAAAACATCAATAGAATTTCAGAAAACACCAATATAATTTCAGAAAACATCATTCGAGTTTTAGAAAACATCAATTGAATTTCAGAAACATCAATAGAATTTCAGAAAACATCAATTGTATTTCAGAAAACATCAATTGTATTTCAGAAAACATCATTTGAATTTCAGAAAACATAAACAGAATTTCAGAAAACATCAATAGAATTTCAGAAAACATCAATTGTATTTCAGAAAACATCAATTGAATTTCAGAAAACATAAATAGAATTTCAGAAAACATCAATATAATTTCAGAAAACATCATTCGAATTTCAGAAAACATCATTTGAATTTCAGAAAACATAAATAGAATTTCAGAAAACATCAATATAATTTCAGAAAACACCATTCGAGTTTCAGAAAACATCAATTGAATTTCAGAAAACATCAATAGAATTTCAGAAAACATCAATTGTATTTCAGAAAACATCAATTGTATTTCAGAAAACATCATTTGAATTTCAGAAAACATAAATAGAATTTCAGAAAACATCAATTGAATTTCAGAAAAGAGCATAATCGACTTATTTTTTATGCACTGGAAAATATGATGTTGATGTTTTCTTTAATTATTAGATGTTTACACATCTCCCTTGTGATTGGATGATTTTTTGTTGTTGAAGTATCTTCTATCCTGGCGCAATGATGCATAAATTTACCCAGGTAAATAATTTATCTTGTGAATGAGCGTGATTTCAACACACAGACGGACATAGCTATATCTACTCGAGTTGTTATAAGGATCATGAATATATATACTTTCTGGGACCGCAAATCATGTTTTCGATGCGTTACAAACGGAATGACAAACTGATAGTGTATAGTGATGTGGGGGTATAAAAATAGCAAATTGCTATTGGTTTGTGCAGTTATAGTCAATGTATCATATTCTATTTGCATTTTGTGAAAAACAGAGAAAGGGCAAGAGAATTTATGAAGTAAGCATATTGTAGGAATGCATATACACTAGAGTGGGTCAAATTAAAGGGACCAAAAAAATCTTCATGGGCTCATCGCGATTCTGGTACTATGGAGCATAACAAGTATATTTGTCCAAAGAACCATACCTCTAAAATCATTTTCGAACCGTCCAAAATTTCAATGAAAAAAATCGATTTATGTCGTATATGGGTACCCCACATAAAATTAATATACACATACATATACATATGTATGTTGCACAAATGGGGTTATAAAAAGTTATTTATTGAATCTATATATCTGTAGTCACAAGCATTAACCGCCTCAGTCGAATACCATACTTTCGAGAAAAATGACTTTTTATATAAATGTAATGGGGCTTCATTACGAATTAGTCAGTATGTTTTCATTAATAACATTTTATTAAACAGACTTAGAGAAATTGGGATTTCACGTAAATATAAAGCGTTTTTAGTAGAACATGATAGCAAAGATAACCCTAATCGTCGAATACCATGCTTTCGAGAAAAATGACATTTTAGATCAGTATATTTTCAATAATAACTTTTTATTAAACAGTGTTAGAGAAATGGGGATTTCACGTAAATATAAAACGTTTTTAGTAGAATATGATAGCATACATAACTCAAATCGTTCTTAAGTCGACTTAGGCGGTTATCGCTTGTGACCACAGATAACAGATATAAAAAAATCAAACGCTGTTTGTTAGACCATCTAAAACTCGACAACTGCTTCACTGATTTACAAACCAATGTATGCGTTGGAAAGGCCAACTTTCACAGATAGTTTAAAAGGAAAGAGCATCGAAAAATATCAACGCATATGCGCCTTATGCTCACTTTTGTAATGGTGAGTTTTTCCCATATGAAATGTGTGAAATATAATGGAATTTATTGAAATATATTGGAATATAATGGAATTTATTTTTATTTCTTTCAATGGCAGGTGTGGTAACTGATAATAAGGTTAGCGCTATGAATTATTATATCGATTAATTTTTCGACAAAACTAATACAATCGCATTTTGCATTGCCATTACTTTTTGCATCAATACATTGTTGATATGTATGAAAAAATTGAAACTGAGTTTAAATTACGTACGTTCGGAAGAATACTTTTATTTGCGTGATGCTATAAACATCGATGTGGATCCTAATGATATTGGCAATATGGTGATTTTACCATGGTCATATTGTGGACCTCGACATGCGCATGAATACGCGCAAGATGCAATGTGTGTGTCATTATGGAAGACCTGATTTTTTATAACTTTCGCGTTAAATCTGCAATGGAAAGAAGTTAAAGAACATTTATTTGAAGGTCAAGGGCCAACAAAAATCGTTATGGACATGTTGTTAAATTAAAAATATATGGTGAAGTAAGTTGCTGGATGTATTCGATTGAATGGCAAAAGAGAGGACTACCGCACGCACGTTCACATTTTAATTTGGATGGTTGTTAAAATAACACCAGAACAAATTGATAACATTATATCAGCAGAAATTCCTGATCCTGAAATTGAATTGCATGAAATTTTTACAAAAAAACATCATTCGCGGTACTCTGAATATGAATTCAGTATGTATGCAAGATGGAAAATCCACAAGCATTAGTTTTTAAACCTATTACTGGAAATGATGCACACAGAAAAAATATTTGCCAACCGAATTGTTCTTAAGTGGAACAACTGTATATTCGATTGTATCAACAGAAATTTAATAGCATCTGCAAATATTCTATTATGATAAAATGTTTACTGTTAAGGCAATAGAATTGTAATCATCGTGAGCAGTGTTGCCATAATTTGAAATTGAAAAGATGCTAAATTGCAAGAAAAAAGATGCTAAAACGTACTGGAGTCAAAATAAAAGATGCTAAATTTATTTTAAATTTCATTACCTTTTGATTGAAAAATTAAGTACTTATTAATTAATTCTTTGGGGTTTAAATGAAAAAATGAATATAAAACGTAAGTTTCGATTTATATTTTTAAAATTTGAAATAAAATTATTTTGAGTTTTTTTAATTTTAAATTAAATATTTTTAATTTCAGAGAGATTTTTTTTAATTTCAAATATAAGAGAATTTACATTTTCAAAAGATACAATAATTGGTTTATGGAAACTAATATTTCTGTGATGTCTTTATCTTCAAGTTCTTCTTGGCTCTGATATTTTTCTGACGATCGACTTTCAACGACATTGCTCGGTATATTGCAAGTGTAACAGCACCCATTTTTCAATTTCAAACCTTCTTTTATACGTATTACAGAACATAACAACTCGGATTTTATTCTGTGGCAAAGTTTGCTTTTAACTAAAGTCATTAAATTAAACGAACGTTCAACTCCGGCTTTTGAGACAAAACCAATAAAGACAATACAAATGTGGATAACTCTTTAAATGGACTTTCACCAATAACATTTTTGCTAACTTCAATCTATAAAGAGGTTGTATTCAGTGCTGTATCCCAATATTGTTCTGTGATATAACTCAATTGGATTTGAATTTTTTCTGTTTCAGATAATCTAAATTTAAACTCTTCTAATATTCATATTGGTTATCGGTTTTTTACCCGGTTTAATGTGTTTTGTATTGAAAATTTTGGCATTTTTTCTAATGCAATTATATTTTTTGGCAATCGACTTTTTAATTCATTAAAAACTGTTGTTGCTGTTTACATTCTTCTATTTGAAAGAAACGAGCAGAGTGATAAAAAGAGTAGTACAAACATTTCTCATATTACACTTTGAGAAATTTAAACATATCAATATCACTAAAATTAAAATTATATATTCAAAAATATTGAAAAAAAAATCCAAAAAAAAAAAAAAGATGCTAAAAGCAACTTTTTAATAATAAAAGATGCTAAGTTAGCATCTAGCATCTTTTCATAAATTTTGGATGCTAAGCGACAAAAAAAGTTGCTAAATCTAGCAACTAAAATGCTAAAATGGCAACACTGATCGTGAGCCCGAAAATCGGTTAGTAGCATTATCGCAATTCGGTTGGTAATAAATTCGGTATCCAAAATGAATTTGTTTTCTGTATGTGGGTATCCAAAATGTCGTCGACGATCAAGTCAAGATAATGGTAGATCAACAACTGTCAAAGTGGGAACATAACAAATCGAGATCGACAAGCAAGGCAAACCTGTTCAAGGTCATCCAAATGTGTTTCAAACTGTTGCGTTTGCTTTTCATTAATGTTCATGGTCCAACATCATTTTATTATTTGAGAACTCTTGTTTGTGTATTTTTGTTCCTGTATTTTCACACGGTCAACTGTATGTTGCTTATTCACGTGTTGGGAACCCGTCGTCTTTATTAATTTTTTGTGAATATGGCAATAATGAATATGTCGTTTACTGCCAAGCACTACAATACATTTTTTTTCTTTTTTGATGTTCTCACTTTAAAAAATTGAATTTTCTTGTTCCTCTTTTTCAGGAAAATATCAATTATTTCTAGATTTCAGTTTTAATGCAAAGGCGTAAATGTATATTATTGCGTTGTCCAGCAACGCGGGCAGGGTTACTCTAGTAACTTACAAAACAAATTAAATAAATAAATTATAGTAGTCACGAACAAGTTCCTACATCTATTCTCCCTTAAGTTTAAAAAATAATAATTCTATGATAAATTAGTTAAATTAAATGTTACTTTCTTTTTTCGACTAATAGAAACGATAGAAACAGAAATCGCCGAATCACTTTTCTGTATTATAAAACATTTATTATTTCTTTCCAAAACTTTATGTGGTCCTTCAAAAGGAGGATGCAATTCAATTTTATCAATAACTTTAAGAAAAAAATACTTGCAACTCATTAAAGTAGGAGGAATATAACTTCAAATATTACCATGAAACGGAATTACGAATTTTTGAAAAATATGCTCTTTGTTGTTGAAGAATATAATTCGAATTAATTTCTCACAACTAACAGAAGGAACAACTAACTCGCCCGGGATTCTAAGAGTTAGTCCAAATTCATCTATGCTGGACAACAGTTAAATTTTTCCTTAACAGAACTTCGTAAACCTAATAGTATAATAGGAAGTTGATCTGACGAATGCAGTGAATCACTTGATTATATAATGGATGATTTAAGTTGAAATGAAATCTTTCCATCATTTCATTTCATTTCATTTCATGCTAAGCAACAGTAAGTACATATTTTTTGTATTCCAAACATTTTAGAAAGTTCAGAAAATAAACTTGATGTAAATTGTGAACCACGATCTACTATAATTTTCAATGGAATGCCGATACGAGAAATTATGTATAAACGATTTAAGAACGGTTTCAGATGTAATAGTCCGTAATGGATAAGCTTCTGGCCATCTCGTCGTTCTATCTATTATAGGTAATAAATACAGTGACTTTGGATTTTTGACATTGAAGACACTTTGATATTCACTAATTAATATCTTTATTTATAAATGGCCAAAAATACCTTTGCTTAATTATTTTTCTCGAAGAACGACCACCAGAATGAGAAATTGCGAGAATGTATATACATATTTATATATAAACAAGTAAGAGTGTTAAATTCGGCTGTGCTGAATTAATGCGAATACCAATTAAATTTAAAGTTAATTGGGTTTCTTGTTGGCCAATTTCTATTAAAAAAAATAATGATCCTTAAAAAGAATTAATTACCATTTGAAAAATTTCATTATTTTTCTTTTACTGGAGTAGAAAACCCCTAAGTACTTCATAGAACACCAATGAAATTCATTATGTAACGCAGCCGGCATCATAATAAAACCTAAAGTTTGATCTCTATATACCTGTTTTGTGATCTTCGAAGTCATACGATAACGCAAAAAAAAATAAGAAATATTCTTGCCTACAAATTATTAATATTAAATAATCTAACCCATAAAAACAAAGTTTTTATTAAAACTCTCTCTTTCCTTATGCATATGAGTTTTGAATCTCTCTGTGACAGTACGTGACTTTGCGTGACTATTTTAAAATTAATCTTTGATCACAACAAGTCTATGGACAAAGTTTCAGATCGATCGGATGAGCGGAAATGGGTTTTAAATCACTCAGTGTCTGTGCGTGGCTATGTCAAAGTTAATCTTTTTTTCACAGCAAGTGTATTGATTGACCAATTTTCAGATCGATCGGATGAGGGGAAATGACATTTAGATCACCCCGTGACTGTGCATGACTGCCCCAAAATTAATCTGTAGTCACAGCAAGACTATGGGCCAAGTTTCAGATCAATTGGGGGAATGGGGTTGCCCCACAACAGACAGAGAGATTGAGTTAAAAGAAAGAGATTAAAAAAGGAAATTTTAAAATAATTTTATTTAATACAAAGTAAACAAAAATAATAATAACAGGTTAGAAACTAAAGAATGAAACCAAAGTTTTTAATTTTTAATTTTTAATTTTTAATTTTTAATTTTTAATTTTTAATTTTTAATTTTTAATTTTTAATTTTTAATTTTTAATTTTTAATTTTTAATTTTTAATTTTTAATTTTTAATTTTTAATTTTTAATTTTTAATTTTTAATTTTTAATTTTTAATTTTTAATTTTTAATTTTTAATTTTTAATTTTTAATTTTTAATTTTTAATTTTTAATTTTTAATTTTTAATTTTTAATTTTTAATTTTTAATTTTTAATTTTTAATTTTTAATTTTTAATTTTTAATTTTTAATTTTTAATTTTTAATTTTTAATTTTTAATTTTTAATTTTTAATTTTTAATTTTTAATTTTTAATTTTTAATTTTTAATTTTTAATTTTAAATTTTAAATTTTTAATTTTTAATTTTTAATTTTTAATTTTTAATTTTTAATTTTAAATTTTAAATTTTTAATTTTTAATTTTTAATTTTAATTTTTAATTTTTAATTTTTAATTTTTAATTTTTAATTTTTAATTTTTAATTTTTAATTTTTAATTTTTAATTTTTAATTTTTAATTTTTAATTTTTAATTTTTAATTTTTAATTTTTAATTTTTAATTTTTAATTTTTAATTTTTAATTTTTAATTTTTAATTTTTAATTTTTAATTTTTAATTTTTAATTTTTAATTTTTAATTTTTAATTTTTAATTTTTAATTTTTAATTTTTAATTTTTAATTTTTAATTTTTAATTTTTAATTTTTAATTTTTAATTTTTAATTTTTAATTTTTAATTTTTAATTTTTAATTTTTAATTTTTAATTTTTAATTTTTAATTTTTAATTTTTAATTTTTAATTTTTAATTTTTAATTTTTAATTTTTAATTTTTAATTTTTAATTTTTAATTTTTAATTTTTAATTTTTAATTTTTAATTTTTAATTTTTAATTTTTAATTTTTAATTTTTAATTTTTAATTTTTAATTTTTAATTTTTAATTTTTAATTTTTAATTTTTAATTTTTAATTTTTAATTTTTAATTTTTAATTTTTAATTTTTAATTTTTAATTTTTAATTTTTAATTTTTAATTTTTAATTTTTAATTTTTAATTTTTAATTTTTAATTTTTAATTTTTAATTTTTAATTTTTAATTTTTAATTTTTAATTTTTAATTTTTAATTTTTAATTTTTAATTTTTAATTTTTAATTTTTAATTTTTAATTTTTAATTTTTAATTTTTAATTTTTAATTTTTAATTTTTAATTTTTAATTTTTAATTTTTAATTTTTAATTTTTAATTTTTAATTTTTAATTTTTAATTTTTAATTTTTAATTTTTAATTTTTAATTTTTAATTTTTAATTTTTAATTTTTAATTTTTAATTTTTAATTTTTAATTTTTAATTTTTAATTTTTAATTTTTAATTTTTAATTTTTAATTTTTAATTTTTAATTTTTAATTTTTAATTTTTAATTTTTAATTTTTAATTTTTAATTTTTAATTTTTAATTTTTAATTTTTAATTTTTAATTTTTAATTTTTAATTTTTAATTTTTAATTTTTAATTTTTAATTTTTAATTTTTAATTTTTAATTTTTAATTTTTAATTTTTAATTTTTAATTTTTAATTTTTAATTTTTAATTTTTAATTTTTAATTTTTAATTTTTAATTTTTAATTTTTAATTTTTAATTTTTAATTTTTAATTTTTAATTTTTAATTTTTAATTTTTAATTTTTAATTTTTAATTTTTAATTTTTAATTTTTAATTTTTAAATTTTAATTTTTAATTTTTAATTTTTAGTTTTTAGTTTTTAATTTTTAATTTTCAATTTTTAATTTTTAAATTTTAATTTTTAATTTTTAATTTTTAATTTTTAATTTTTAATTTTTAATTTTTAATTTTTAATTTTTAATTTTTAATTTTTAATTTTTAATTTTTAATTTTTAATTTTTAATTTTTAATTTTTAATTTTTAATTTTTAATTTTTAATTTTTAATTTTTAATTTTTAATTTTTAATTTTTAATTTTTAATTTTTAATTTTTAATTTTTAATTTTTAATTTTTAATTTTTAAATTTTAATTTTTAATTTTTAATTTTTAGTTTTTAGTTTTTAATTTTTAATTTTCAATTTTTAATTTTTAAATTTTAATTTTTAATTTTTAATTTTTAATTTTTTTTTTCAAAACTACTGCTGCCATCTATACGTCAGGTCGTGTTGTTCTGGGACCGCCCTCGTGCAAAAACTATAATAAAAAAGAGTTTTTAAAATCATCGACTCTTTGGCCCAAAAGTCTCTCAGAAACTGGGTTCTGGGATTTTATATTTTCCCAATACTTTTAGACTGGACCATTCCGCACAACTTCGGAGAACAAAAATTTATAGATTGCCAAGAAATTATTTAGTTTCGTAAATATCATCAATTAAAAAAAAAAAAGCTTAAATAAAGATTCCGTTGATTCAACTTATGAATTTTTTTCAACTTGCACAGCGCACAGTGGTTCAAAACCAAAAAAAAGTGGTAATAAGTCTGGAACTTCTAAACTATTGGTTGGATTGGAATAATATATTCTAGGCGATTGTAGTCAAGGATATAGGCTTTCAAAATATTTATTTTTGAGATACCCTGTTATAACGCAGCTGTAGCTCACAGGGTGCCAAAGTCGACCACCTCGAGGTGGAAAATGCTTTCAAAGCTTGTAACTTTTATAAATATGAAGTGATTTTTATGTTTTTTAAATTCTTCCAATAACCATTAAATTATTAACAAAAAGCATGATTATACCACCTAGTTATAATTTAATTTAATTTAATTTAGATAATTTAAATGCCGTTCTGAATCAATAAACAAAATACAAAAATAACTAATCTTAATACGTTTTTTATGTTAACAAAAAAATTCATATGAAAATTTGACTTTTTTCACGTTTATGTAATGGCGGTGAATTTTATTGCGGCAAATAAATAAAAATATTTGGAGCTTTAGTACTGCGGCGAAATATTTGAAGAAATCGAGCGGATATTTTTGTATTAACTTTTAAAACTTAGTTTTTTTTTTTAAATTGCCCAAATTCGTCCAATGCTGGACGTAGGATGCATGTCCACTAATATTGAAAATTTCGCTTACAACCATTCTTGAAGCATATTCTTTTAAAATATGTAGAAGAATATATACATATTTTACCAAGGTTGTGAGAAAAAAGTGAAAGAATGAAGGGTATTTTTTGGCAAAAATTTGCAATTTTTAGAACCTGATTCAAAAAGTCAACTTTAAGATTTTGTGCTCACTAAACGGTTTGAAATAATTCATAAAATACTCCAACGTGTTTTTTTAAAAAGTACGGGCTATCGCCACATATTTTTAGATTTTTTTTTTATCTATTTTAATAAAAATGTTATTTGCGAAAAACCAAGAAAGAATTTGGTGAAAAGTTCAAATGTTGATTTTTAAAATCAAATATTTTTTAAACCATAAGCGATAACTAGATAGTATAAGCATGTTTTTTGTTAATAATTTAATGGTTTTGGAAAAATTTAAAAAACGTAAAAATCACTTCATATTTATAAAAGTTACAAGCTTTGAAAGCATTTTCCACCTCTAGGTGGTCGACTTTGGCACCCTGTAGCTCAACCTGTGTTACAACAGGGTATCTCAAAAATAAATATTTTGAAAGCCTATATCCTTGACTACAATCGCCTAGTATATACTATTCCAATCCAACCAATAGTTTAGAAGTTCCAGACTTATTACCACTTTGGTTTTGAACACTGTGCAGCGTTATACTGCGAAAATAACGTGTAAAAAGTGTTGAAGCTTATCTAAAAGACCTTTAAACATAACTTAAAAAAATATTTGTTTTTTTTTTTTTTTATAACTTTTGTATGCATATTATAATTATTTTGTAAATATTTTACCACTTTTTCCATTGCTCTATTGAGGCTATACTATTAAACAATACAACATAGAAAACTGCTTTCAAAAGTAATAGAGTTTTGATCACTCATACAACAAAAAAAAAATAAACAAATAAGAAAGTTATAATTGGTCAAGGGCGACTTTATACGATACCCTTTACCATGGATGATGAGAAAAAAAACAATTTGAAATGATATTGTCAGCCATTTTTGAAGACATTTTTTTTTTAAATTCAGATCGGATGTGATTATTATATGGGACTAGGTCCAAAAATGGCTCGATCCAAATCATATATAGTGAGGTTATGAATGTGTTTTAAAAACATGCACAAACCAAATTTTAATAAAATATGTTATACTTGTATATATACATTTGATACGTAATACAGGGACTATGACTAAAATTGGTCCTATATTCTTTATGTTTGGAGAGGTAGTCCTATGGCCGATAAAAGCTTATATATCAAATTTCATCAAATAATATTGTCGTCTGCAAACTGCAGTTTGCGTAAACAGTTTACAAGAACACACAGCCAGACAGACATACGGTCAGACGGACATCATTAAATCGACTCTCGAAAGTGATGCTGAGTCAATTGGTACCTACCTATTTTTAGGTGTAGTATTTTTGTTAGTTGCATAGAGCTATAGGGTATAAAAACGCTGTGCATTATTGAGTTTTAAAACGATTGGCCTTGGACATTTATAAGTATATATATAAATCACCATTATGATTTCATGTATATTACGATAAAAATCAATTCATTATGATGCTACTTTGCTTACATAAAATTTTCGAAACAATAAAAAAATATTTCTGGCAACTCTGCTGGCAATATAAAAAGTTCATACAACAATGTTGATAGTATTGATACCGCAATGGTATTGTACTTACAATATTTTGTTGTTTTTTTTGTTCATGGTAAATTATATGGTCGTATTTTATCTAGTCGTCGTGGCACTATATATTATCGTTGTCATACCCCTCATGTTTTGTTATCATCATCAGCATCTCCATACATTGCAGATAGTTGTTTACGAATGATTTCTGTTGTTGTTTTTGTTTTTTAAGTTAGGTTAGAAGAAAAAAAAACTATTGCCACGTTATTTGAGTGTACATAGAAATATTCAAAGTATAACTATAAAGTACTTTTCCGGTTTCATTAATATATCACTCTTCGTTTAGTGGTTTCCCACACTGTTGTTACTGCTGCTGATGCCATAGAGCACTTTCGTTATGACTTCTTATCACTGTTTAAATACAGCAAAAGCAAAACCAGAAGCGTGGCAAATAGAGTTATTACAAGAAAGAGTCACATATGGTCAAGCAAAAAAAGGTGTGGAATTTATATTTTTCTCGAGAATGGGAAACTAAATTTTAATAATCTTATTGCATTTGTTTTCTGATAACAGAGCTGGAAGGGAATAAATTTCTCAATTAAGTTTTTGAATTGAGTTTAATTCTAAATAAAATTAATAACACAGTGCAACAGCCATTCTGGGAGGGTGTGATTACTAGGCCATTATAGTAAAATCTCCAAAGGATTTGTCGTTCTCAGGCTAAACTTTTGTTATGACCTTTTTATAGTTATTTAAATTATCAGCTATAACTCAAGAACCATTGATGATTTCTCATTTCATATCTCATCGTAATTGTAGCAAATGCTAAAATAAATAATCTATAATATTAATAGGCTAGGCGATTTCTTGTTACCGATGTTTTGTTCTACCGTTTTATCCCGATTTTGAGCAAGCGTATATTATTTGAAAGGTATTTCTTTTTAGCTGTTCACCAGATTTGCAGATTTTTAAATTTTTTCCTCTATTTTGAGTAAATTGCATTTAAAGTTGCTACTAACATATGCCTAAAAGTATATATAAGTATGCTATGTGTGTGTTTATCAAATTTGTTAATGTGTTTGTTAATGAGTTTGTCATCCTCATTCACAATAATAATAAACCACAAAAGTGTTGGTTTGCACCTCGAATTTCGAGCACTGGAATCTGCTAGTAATTATTAATAAGTAAGGCGATTTCTTGTGACCGATGATTTGTTAAACAGTTTTCTCCCCAGTTTGACCAAACGTATCGTATTTGAAAGGTATTTTTTTAGCTGTCCACCAGATTTACAGATTTAAATTTCATTTTTTTTTTTTTTTTTTGGAGTAAAATGCATTTAAAGTTGCTACTAACACATACATAAAATTATACAATGTTATGTGTGTATTTGCTAAATTTGTTAATGTGATTGTGAGTTTGTTTTCTTCATTCACAATAATAATTGTATTGAATTGAAAAATAATTTTGGATAAACCAACAATTGGACATAAACCAATAACGACAAAAATCGATATTTAAAAAGTGTTGAATTGTGAATTGGCTAAAATTATGCTAAACACCTGTGGGGTCTTTATTAAATGAAAAAATAAAATTTCCTAGAATTTGCACTCGAATTTCGAAGGCTGGGATCTGCTAGTTTTTAGTCCAAATAAAGGCCAATTTATTTTTCCTATAAAATTTCTATTGTTCTTGTAATATGTTAAGCATTTATTTATATTTTTATTGCTAGAAAAAATAATACGAATTAATAAAAATCACAACTTTGCCTAATATATATTTGACCCCAAAAAGTATGCGTACAAAAATAATGGTTTATATGGTATTTACAAGCGAGAAATTGTTCTAGTGAGGTAAAGTCATTGTATAAAATTTATGTTAATAAAGTTTTTTTGATTTCAAAGTTCACTCAACAATGGGTAAACAAACAAAAGAAATTAACGCTGACGAAAGGAAAATAATATTAAAACTGCGAAGAGAAGGAAAAGTTTCCGTAAAATTGGTGAAATAGGAGGGTAACTCATTCAGAGGGAGGTCGCGCATTTTAATTCCATCGGCTCTATTCTCTCTATTCTCAATAACTCAAAATTTCTGGCCATAAACTACTGAAAAAATACAGCCAAAGGAAATTCAAAATATTTTTGAGCACGTAGCAGTGAGTACGTAAATTTTACTTCCAAAAAAACAATTTCTCTTTGAAAAATAACGTCTTTACACGGTTTCTACGAACTGTAACTATCAAAAAAGTATTGATTATATGGAAATTATAAGGGAAAATTGAGGAAAAACAAAGTTTATGTGTTCATAAACATTGCTCTAGACCTTTTCGATTGTGATTGTTCGGAACTAGTGTCATCGCCATCGCAACCGCAGTCAGTTTCTGAACCACACATAATATCAATTTGTGGCTTCTTTGATTTATCTGTGATTTTTTGTTTTATTAAAATGAGTTTGAAAAAAATAAGGTTGTCAACACTAAGAAAAAAGGATAGACTTAATTATCATGGCTAAATTTTTTACTGCTTTAAATTAATAAGATAATTTCAAAAATGAATGCAATTAATAAATGCAATAGACATAAATATAAATACATACATACAATTACCTTATTTGTCTGCTTGAACGTTTAGATTTACAAAAAAAAAAACAAACCAAAATGTGTATGCATCGCTGATACATATCTATACACAAATGTTCTGTTTTCCACTATGTTAGTTTTTTATATGAAATCTTATCAAAGTATCTCTATATTTTCATACTTCATTCCTCACCTAGTTGGTCTAGAGGCTCCAAGTACAATATCAAACTACTGCAGAGTATGGCGAACATTTGAAGCATAAGTAGTACTACCTACTCCACCTATTGCGGACAGGAGAATATTTTCAACAAACAAACAGACAGACAGACGGCTTTTGCTTTTATAAGAATCAAGAATATATATAGTGCATGGGGTCTCTGGAATTTATTTCGAGAGTTACAAATGGATTGACAAGCTGATATCTGTAAATCATCTGCACAGTGGTGTGGTATTACCTCATTTCGTGGACAATTGTCTACTGAAGTAGTCAAGAATGACATTAGTATGCCAGTTTTCGACAGAAACACCGTAGTTGCTAGAACAATGCTTTTCCAACAAGCTTTTTATTACGTACTTCTTTGATTACCTTCCAAGCATCCAATTCAGCGTCAATCAAAATATAGAATGCGTTATTTTTAATTAACTTTCGTATGTTTGGAACATTTATACCGGTTTTCTCAATGTATCGTCAAACTGCCTGTTACTTAACCAGGACATAAATTTATTGGACCGATGAACTGCCGGTTAACAATTTTGGTTTTCTCAATGTACCGACAAAAACATTATTTTCAGTTGGCAATGCCTCTCAAAATACGTATTAAAGTTGGGAGTATTACTTTCAGTTGGCAATGCCTCTCAAAATTGATATGAAAGTTGGGACAATAATTTATCTGTACGATAAATAAATAATTGGCAGATGAGTGCCGGTTAGCTCTGCGACAAAATAGAAGCAAACCAGACATTGAGAAAACCAAATTTCTTTAATCGGCAGTTTCTCGTTGGGATAAAAGATAATCGCCTATTGAGAAAACGGGCATTAGTATGCCTGATGGAAAAAACGAATTTGTTGCGAAAAAAAATCATGATATATATGTTTCGGAAAGTTGCAATTTTGCACGAAATTTAAAAAATGATCAGGTTATTTTAACTATCTTCTTTAATTTTACTTTCGCAGTCTCGGGCAAATTAATTTCAAACACAAGAAAACCGTATCTCTTTTAACGGCAGTTTTGATATTGGAGGCAGCAATATCTTCACTTTCGGCACCAGTGGTTCTCGAATAATATTGACCATTTCTAACCTGTTGTGCTCTCTGTGTTTCAATTCGTTGCATGCATATTGGTCTTCAGTAATCGTGTGTTCCAGTTACATATATTTAGGGTAGTTAACCATTTTTTAAATATTTTCTAGTTTATCGTATTTTTCTTTACTTACAAACAAAGATCAAGATAAGGAAAAGATGTATAAATGGTCATAAATAGCAGTTTGCCTTAGAACGCTAAACTCTTTGGCTCTTTTACTATACTGGCCTAGTGTTTTCACACTTACTTGGAATTTCGCACCCCAGACAATGACCCCGTAAATATTTTGAAGCTATTGGATAATTGGAAACTCATTACTGCATAACATTTTATAATAATTACAATAATTATGTGCATCATCCTCAAGCTACGCCTCTGCTTAGTTAGATAGAAAATTAAAAGCAATTAATTTTGTGCATCGCCTGCTTATAAGTTGCTTAATAACTCCTCCTCTCCCACATACTCTACTGTTTTATCAGCTACATGCTTAGTGAATTCATTTAATTCTATTCTTGTTTATCTCTTCGATGTGCATTTTCCATATGGGCTTATTCAATTGTTCATTTTTATTTCATTAAAAAGATGTCAACTCAATACTTATAAATAGACTATACTTTCATTCAATTGTTATCCGTTACTAAAATTCTGCGAATTTTTTCTTTCTCTAATTAAAAAAACTCGAGCATGAACAAATTTGTTATTAATGCAAGAGTTCTCTATTTTTCGAAAAACCCACTTTCGAATATGATTGAATTTAAATAGTTCAATTATTTTAGCAATGAATATAGTTTCTATTTCGAGTGGTCTGGTCTGGTTAGCCTTTAATTAAATTAGTTTGGCTTTGTACATTTATAATAATAATGGTATGATCTTAAAGCCATGATAAAATGAAAATCACCTGAACGATTCATTATATATGCATAAATATTTTCGGTTACAAATTTATTTTATTTTTGTTTCTCGGCAATTTTTAGGTTTTTTTATATACATATATTTTTTTTCTATTATTATATTTCTATTCTCAAAAAATAAACAACAACAGCTGATTAGCTGTCATGAAGCCTACAACGGTAGGAAAAGTTGAAAGTAGGTGAGCTTTTTCGGCATACGCTTTGTAAACTTTTCTATGTATGTACCTCACTCTATAAAAACACATTACATCAACTGTTATGACAGTGGTCCAATTGGCGGGTTAAAACGAAAAGAAACAATCGATTGATAATGAATATTAATTAGCTAATACATTACAAATGATTCGACCATAAGG
Source organism: Cordilura impudica (assembly GCA_963682025.1). NCBI lineage: Eukaryota > Metazoa > Arthropoda > Insecta > Diptera > Scathophagidae > Cordilura > Cordilura impudica. Next base: position 136,593,199 of record OY821519.1, on the reverse strand, counting down.
TTTAGCTTCAATTTTATTCTATTTTTCTTTACTTTATTTAACTTTGTGTAGAAAATGAAAGGATGATATACGCCTGAAATGTAGACCAGATAGAGTACAATTGTGTTGAAGGTTTTTTATTTGATGTTTTTTATTTGATGATTTTGTTTGCTTTTTAATGACTTCCAATTTTCTACAATATTTCAGTTATGTATGTTTGTGAAACAAGTCTTCCCTTATGTTTCCAGATTCACTTAGAATTTTGTCAATTCTATTTTTCAACTCTTTCTTTTAACTCATACTCTCTGTCTGTCTGTCTGTCGTGGAGCAACCCCATTCCCCCTTATCGAATTGATCTGAAACTTGGCCCATAGTCTTGTTGTGACTACAGATTAATTTTGGGGTAGTCACGCATAGTCACGCACTGTCATGGAGTGATCTAAATGTCATTTCCCCTCATCCGATCGATCTGCAACTTGATCCATACACTTGGTGTGAAAAAAAGATTAACTTTGACTTAGTCAAGCAATGTCACGCATGGTCACGCACAGTCACGGAGAGATTTAAAACGGATTTCCCCTCATTGAATCAATCAATCAATCTCGGTGGATATACTTGCTGTAAAAAAAGATAAACTTCGACATAGTCACGCACAGTCACGGAGTGATTTAAAACCCATTTCCCCTTATCCGATCGATCTGAAACTTTATCGATAGACTTGCTGTGAAAAAAGATTAACTTTGAGATAGTCACGCACAGTCCTGCATAATCTCGCACAGCCACGGAGAGATTAAAACTTCACTTCCCCTCATCCGATCGATCTGAAGCGTTGTCCATAGACTTGTTGTGGCCAAAGATTAATTTTAAGATGGTCCAACACAGTCATGCACACTCACGGAGAGATTAAAACCTCGTTTCCCCTCATCTGATCGATCTGAAACGTTGTCCATAGACTTGTTATGGCCAAAGATTAATTTTAAGATAGTCATACACAGTCACAGAGAGATTCAAAACTCATATGCATAAGGAAAGAGAGAGTTTTACTAAAAGCTTTGTTTTTATGGGTTAGATTATTACGACTTCTACATTTCCTGTGGCATGGAAGACTTCTCGTGTTGTACCTATACTGAAAACTAGAGTGGTGCAAGGACCTGATGATCTCAGGCCTGTTTCAATAGTTCCTGCTCTGTCTAAGGTTGAAGTTGCAGTTTGTCTTTCGCCATGGATATAGTACGATGGCATCGCTTCTCAACCTTACGGACACGATTAGGGAGAATGCTAATAAATTGATATTTCTTGTTTCCCTCGATCTATCTAAAGCTTTTAATTCAATTAATATTACCAGAATGATTGTTCAGCTTAATGATTTTAATTTTTCTTATTTGAGTGGTAGATTGCAATTTATTGCTGTTAGCAATGTTATGTCTAGTTTACTTCCTCTCAACTCTGGTGTCCCTCAGTGTTCTGTTTTGGGAGCTATCTATTCATTTCATATATTAACTCACTTCCTGAGTTTCTTAATACACAGATTTATAATTCTTTTTTATTTACTTATGATATCTTTTTGCTTTTTAGTGGAAGTCGTGACTTCCCTGATGTTCTTCAACATTGTTTTGCGATGGATGTCTGATAATCTTTTCGACTATTAATTCCTCAAAATCTAAAGCTATCATAGTTATTCCTTGATACGGATAGTTATTTCCTTGATTTTAATTTTTTGGTGATGCTGAAATTGTTATTGTAAATCAGCTTAAATGCTTGGGCATTGTGCTTGACAGTAAGATTTTTTTTCAAACGCATATGTTGTAAAATTTGGAGTACTTTGCGTAGAATTTATTTTTCTAATATGTTCTTTATAAGACAAAAATTAGATCATGGACTTCTGATGTCGCAAGTGTTATATGGACTTGAAGTTGTATCGTGTACTATTGGGATGATCTTTGCTAGACTTAAGCTTATTGCACCGATTTTCATTTCAATAGCGATCGTTCTATGGCCGATAAAAGCTTATATGCCATGATTATATGCTTATATATGTAGTTTGATTACCAGATGTACATGAATACACAGATGGACAGGCGGACAGATGGACTGAAGGACATCGCAATATAAATAATAAAAGATGGGTCTAGGTAAAATATGTTTGGTAGTTTCAAATATCAGCACAAACTCATTATACTCTGACCACATAGTGTTATAATGTATTATGAAATTCTACTATGCGCTACTGCATATTTATATCCTCAACATAATTTGAGGAGGTCCATAACAAAACGCAATAATTCTACTTTTTAAGTTTTTAGTTTTTTTTTTTTTTTTGACTAAATCCGTTTCTACATATTAAATCTATGTGCCCATTATTATAAATCATACAAAGGGTCAATAATTTTACTTTAATTCAATACCAAAAATAACGATGTAGACCAAAATAAAACAATTCCAATATATATCCTACTGACTTAAATTAAATATATTACTTTTTCCAAAAAATTGTTCTGGTGGAATTACTGCGTTTTGTTATGGACCTCCTCATTTGTTTTCGAAAGAATTTATTGGAAATATCTAAGGATATTGAAGGATGAAATATTGAAAGCACATTATGGATAAATTTTTGTTCTGATTTTTGTTCAAAATTCTCGACATTATAGAAATGTAATCTTTGAAATCTTTTCAACTTTAAAGTCCTTTCAGATGAAAATAAGATACCGAAATGAAAAACTATAAACGCTCTGAGTTTTCTTAGGAAAACAATAAAAAAGCACCATAGGTACTATGGGGATCCTGCACCATCACTTTCAATGGTTATATGTTGTTTTCTGATATTCGCAGTAGCGAGGTCGATGACCATTTGGAGACATTACACCCGAAAATATCGAACGATATGGTGTTGGCCGATTGGAGAGTGAAAATGCGGACTATTTTTAATGTCATAGGCGCATGATATGGCTCCGCGATATCGGTTTTAAATAAAGTCGTGTGACAACTCAAGAGCTGGGTTTGGCGTTGTTCAACTTCAATACGGATATATTTTTGCACCGTGTTATAACGGTGAATGACACACGTATTCTTTACAACACACCGGAGACCAATCAACAGTCTAAACAATGTTTTCTCCGATCAAAGCGGTGGTGAAGAAGGCCCGGGTAGGCTTACCGGCCAACAAGGTCACACATTAACTTTAAACGGAGAATATTATGCTATCTTATTAAACCGATTCAATGGCCGCACAATTCCATGAATTGGACTAGGAATTGCTATATCATATGCTATATTCTCCTGATTTAGCCCCCCAGTTACTATTTTCTGTTACTATTTTCTGTTTTCAAAGAACTGGCACGACAAAAATATATTTAATTCCAACGTTGAAATCATTGATCAAACAAACAAATGCCTATTTGATGACCTTGCGAAATACTATTACTTGGAAGGAATAAAAAAAATTGGGGAAACGTTTGACAAAGTGAATTGAGCTTTATTTGCTGAAAGAAACTGTCTGATTGATCCTCCCTCATATTAAAGACTTAATTCAAATAAGAGTCAATTAAGTAGTACACGGGGTCAAGTTAAAAATTGTTAAATTTAATTATATCTAGCTGTGGGATTCGAACCTGCGAATCATATAAATGAGAATTACTAAGACCGTAAGATATTTCCTAATTATTGTAGTTAACTGAAACTCCTCGACAGCGATCATGAAATTACCACATGTGACAATTGACAGATTCATGTGAGAACTCCTTATTAGAGAAGAGGGAATTTTATGGGAAATTGGTGAACTTGTCGCCATATTTAACGAATTTTCTTAACCTTAAAAACTAACAATTATAATATTAATAGGCTAGGCGATTTCTTGTTACCGATATTTTGTTCTACCGTGTTATCCCGATTTTGAACAAACGTATATTATATGAAAGGTATTTCCTTTTAACTGTTCACCAGATTTACAGATTTTTCATTTTTATTTATTTTGAGTAAACTGCATTAAAAGTTGCTACTAACACATACATAAAATTATACATATGCTATGTGTGTGTTTATTAAACTTGTTAATGTATTTATTAATGAGTTTGTTTCCTTCATTCACAATAATAATAAACCAAAAAAGTGTTGGTTTGTGAATTGGCTAAGTTGAAAAATAAAGGTGCCTAGAAATTGCACTCGAAATTCGAGCGCTGGAATCTGCTAGTTGTACATAATTGGACTGTGTTATCAATGAATTTAGACTAAATTTTATAGTTAGTTATAGTTCATATATATTACGCATTGATTTAATAATATATATTCGTACAACTTCAGCACCATCAGTTATATTAAAGGTCGAATCATTGGTTTCGACTATTATGTTAAATGTACCCATGTTAAGTTGAATAGAAGTGATCAGATCCAAAATGTGTGATCAACATTTAAACAATTTGATACAAAACAAGTAAGAGTGTTAAATTCGGCTGTGCCGAATCTTTGATACCCTCCACCTCGGTTTGAGTATTGATAATAAATGTAAACAAAATATTGGAAAAAGTAAACAATTTGTTACTTCGGTTAAACCGAATCTTTGATACCCTCCAACTCGGTTTAAGTATTGATAATAAATGTAAACAAAATATTGGAAAAAGTAAACAATTTGTTTAACTTAATACCAAATAAATTATTTCAGCAAATTTTTTGGGTTGGTTTTCGTCTTTTCTATTATTTCGGATTTATTTCGGTGTTTGCTTTTTGGTCATCATGGTTGCTGATCAGCATGCATTTAGGTTATATACCTATATGCATGCGTTTCCGGTTATATGACATAACTTCTCGTTTAATTTAGTTTTTGCTAATTAAATAGCTCGCCCTAACCTCCATTGCAAAGGTAATGGTTGTGTAGGGTGGCTATATGCATTAAATCGTGCTAATTGGAGATGGCTGTATAGTTTCTTTTAACTGGCCAAATACTTCTTCATTGCGGCCACATAGGTCGGATGGAATAACAATATAATAACCAAAAAAAAAAGCTCTTTCAACGTTTTTATTAAAATATTGCCATATTTGGAAAACATAGAGAATAAATTTATAATAATAAATATTCAAATTAGGGATGCCAAACGCAAAAAACCAAATGTCCCAAACATTTTAAATAAAACAATTTGTTCTCTTTATTTTCTGAAAACTTCAAATTTTCATCCAAAAAAAATTGTGAAAACTTATATATAAAAAATAACATTCTCATCAAATTGCGTTTACTTATGTAACAGTTTTTATGTTCGCAATTCTTAAATATCATTTGACGTTTTCTAAAATTCATTGAGTTTAAATTAATGTTTTCTGTAGTGTGATTCTGTAAATTTCAACGATTCGACAATCGCAAAATATATCGACATCTATTGTTGTTTGCACTAAGGATTTACATCTTAACGACAGTCGACAAATCTATTCTTCTATTTATTTAAATTGTAAACGAGTGGCATCTCTGTCAAAATAAGCGAAAAACACAAAGAAGAATAGAAAAAAACAAGTTACTTCGTGTTTGACAGGATGATTTTATGTTTATGTTTAATATCTTTATTTTTTTGCTAATATCTCTATGTATTTATTTGAAAATGAAATAATGAATTGAATATCCTATTTAATTTTTTTATTTATATAAAAAAGTTTTTTAATAGAAGCAAAATATTTTCACTATTTTATGATTTTTATTTATGTATGACGACATTTCAACCTAAAAATTTAAGTTTTTATCGATTGAATAATCAACACAAAAATGGTTGTCGTTTAGATAACAACAACAGCTGACTTTAAGAATAGCGAATATCATTTAAAAATTTTACTGATAATTTTGCAATTTTCTTTTTTTAACGATTCGACTATCGTTAAAAGAAGTTACTGAATCCCGGTACTGAAAAGCTATTAATTTCTCCTGAATGTCAATATTTTTTTTTAAATGTAAAAATTTTTAAATGTAAACATAGGTATTTGGTGTTTTTTTTTTTTTTTTTTGGAATTTCAATTTGTGTTTAACGAATAAAATTTATATATTAAAGATGCAATTGATGTCTTCTAAATTTAAAATTTCCGACGTTTTGATATGATTTTCTGAAATTCAATTAATTGTAATTTATAATTGGAAATTTTTAATTCCAGTTTTTAGAATTGATATTTTCTTAAATTTGAATGGAAAATTTAAAAAGTGCAATTTTGTATTTATGTGAATAATAATGCTTTACTAATTATAAACAATTTTTAAAAATTAGATGTAATCGCAATCAGATATTTTGTAGGAAAAGCAGAATAATAATTCTATATAACTATGTAGAACTGTTTTGAAAGCAATAAACTCATTGATGAACTCGGTAACTCTATTTTGTAAAGACAACAAAAAGTTAATATGCCAAACTTATGTTCATATTTGTAAAAGAATAATGAAAATACGTATGGAATAAAAGACCAGCCCGTGTATACTCTTAACATTGTTCTGTATGATATCCAGTTGAAACTATTAACATTCATGTTAATATAGAAATAACTATTGCAAAGCTAATTAGAACAAACAAAAATTGTGGCGCCATCTACTGTGGCATAGTTACGCTGAGCGAAATGAAGTGACATTCTGTTAATGCAAAAGAAATGTATTTTCTCCACAACAAAATATTGCAGAATTTTATGTAAATAAAATAATATACCGACTTATTTCTAACATGCAGTTGTTATGGATATACATATGTACATATGTAATATATGTATATTATTTGTATTATTTAATATGTTTATATAAATTTATAAATAAATTTATGCATAAAATTTATTTTTGCTGTATTTACATTGTTTTTTTTTATTAACAACTAGGTATTTTAGCATTATTTGCTTTAGATGTTGGTGAATTTTTACTCCCTTTATAATAACTCGTGGTGTCTGCTTGTCGAAAAAATTTTGGATCGATTTTATCCAATTTCCCGTGAGCCGTTCGATCTGAAATTTTGCAGGCAGGCTCGTGGTAATAACAGAAATGATCTTAAAAATTCTTAGAGTGATGCCAAAACAATGGAAACTTTTAAATTTTTCTACCAGAGTTAATAAAAAATATGTACAAAGGGTTAGTTTTTATTACATTATTACCACAACGACCACAAAAACAACAAGTTTAGCTATGACAACAACACAACATTTAGAATAACAACAAGAACAATATAGAAACATCATATTTTTCATTTTTTTTTACTTTTTCAGAGATTTCCCTGGACCTGTTCCTCCGATTTTAATGATTTTTGAAACAGAAATCTTCCCATGAATTTGGTGAATCATTCTCACTAAAAATGATCACTGTAGCTGCACTATTCAGGGCGTGATCGTGACAAGAACAATATAGAAAATTATATTTTTTCAAAACTTTTTTTAGTTCTTCATTCAAATCTCGGGCCCTAATCGACCGATTTGGACGATTTTAAACAGCAAACTTTTTTTTGTAATTATTAGAAAAGGAATGACAAACTTATATATACCCTCTGCACTATTGTTATGCACACATAGAAGTTCCATATCTTGGATCTTACTTTATATATATAACTGAACTGATAACAGATATATAATCTGATATAATAAGATCTAATTATAGGTATAAAAAAAATTGTATGAAAATTCTTTAATGGATTTATCTTCAAATTAAAATTAATTAAGTTATATTCAGCTTATTAACCTAGACAAAATTAAATAACATTTATTTTGCATTTGAATGTGTAAGAAGATTAAATTAAATGTTTTATTTTAATTTATTTTAGTAGTATTTTAGCTATTAATCAAAATATGGTTTTTTCGTTTGAGTGGATTTCTCTTTATTTCAATTTGATACTTTAACTCGTGTTATTTTTAAGTTTGTTATTTTTTAGGTTTTTTTTTGCAAATGTTTTTATTTATTATTTTCTTTTGTTCTTTATTTTGTGCCAGTCTGTGATAGTGCTTTTTTTTTAATAAATAATAAAAGTGTTTCACATGTACAAAAAAAAAAGAGAAAAAATACATTAAGTTGGTTGTTTTATTATTCACTACATTCGAGGAATTCAAATTTGTGTGTTTTGTTTTAAAATACTTTTGCTAAATTTGATAACAACGATGACATTACTTTAATGAGAGCAGTACACATACGAGTATGAGTGATGTATTCTGGTTGAGAAATTTAAGAAACTGGTTTAGAAATATAGCAAATCTTAATTACCATAAAAAACTGCAAACTTAATCGATTGATACAAAAAACCATAATAAGAAAATATTCTTGTTCATCATATAATTCTCAATTCATACCCTACGCTTCTCTGCCGTCAGGTTTTAGTTATTTGTGCTGATATTTGCAACTACAAAAAATAATAAAACGAAATAACCTCACGATATATACATACATAGTTATGGTCGACTATTATTTCATTTAGACCCCATGTAATATTCTCAGCTGATATGAAATCGAACACGTCTATATGGACCAAGTACATGAAAATCGCACTCAAATTTGGGTTAAGCTTTTTTTTCCATTAAAGACCTCACCCAGTATTTGAACCAGAGAAATTTTCCTTATCATGGTGTAGGGTATCCCTAGTCGGCATATATCTTATGAAATTTTGTTTTATATTAAAATTTGTTTGAATTACGGTTATCTGTAAAGAAATTAGTTTTTACACAATAACTAAAATCGAATTTTCAAAAACAAAATTTCATCACATTTTTATCGATGCCCACCCCACTGTAACAAGTAGTCGAATTGGGTGGTGCTGGGCTGACTCAGCTCTACTACAACAATACACTTGTTTATTGAACAAAGAAAATACCAAAAAAAATAAAATACAAAGAAAAAAACTCTCACTAATAAAACTCTTGTTACAAGAGACAAATATGCATAACAAAGTGAAATGAAAAAAAAATATTACTGCAAGTAAAAATAATGAGGAAAATAGCCGAACACTTAACAAAATTTAATTAAAATTCATTTAAACGAACTTAGCAAATTAAAGAAATTTCGTTAGTTATTATAAATAGTAGTTTGTAAATTATATTTAAGATAAGAGTTTGTTAGTTAAATAATATGCCGGTATTTGTTTTGTAATTTCCTTTCTAAAGAGAGCATCTGCACCAATGAGAAATATACAAGTAGAAAGATTTGCTTATAAACAAGAGTTGCCACATAAGGAGAATTGTATTGAAAATAAGAAGTTAAAAAAAAATTATGCGGGTTTATTATAAGAAAAAAGAAAAATTGCTAGTGTACGAACATACAGTTCTGGAAAGTGGCTATAAATATAGATTGATTCTATTTTTTTTTTTTTACTAATAGTTATAATTTCAAAAAAGCGGTTAGCATTCTACAAATTTTTAAAATTAATTATTAATTATTTGTCGTTTGTATCAGTTTTACAAATAAAAAAAACTTTATATTAAACTTATAAAGCAAGCAAAATATTTGATCGAATTATTTTTAAAATGCTCAAGGACACAAAAATACTAGTTGTAAGATTTATTATGGGAACGTGTAAAACATATAAAAATTTTAGCTCGGAAATATATATTTTTTGCCTAATTCTTATAAAATTCGATTTTAAAAGTGACCTCTCACTTTCACAAAGTATTAAAAAAAACTTCCAGAAGAAGTATGATATAAGTCCAATTCTATAATATTATCTGAAATACTTTTCTCGATAGTTTCTTTAAACGAGTCTTTTAGATACTATTTATTTTACTTTTTTGATGTGTGGATATATATGCGCTAAGGGGGGGGGGGTGAAATCCAATTTCACAATACAATCACAAAAACAGCGTAAGGGAAAATCGGTGTGAGGTATATGTAAGTGTATTGGTGCAAAGATTATGATTTAAATTTATTTAGCTGATTCAACAACCAACAGAAAGCGCCATGAATGTATAGAAAACAACTGCAACCATCAAGTATAACAACCATAGCAGTTGCTTGCTATACATAGATGGCGCTTACTGTTCGATTTTAATTGATATATAAATAGATGTATGTATATACATCTCCCCTGTGATCGGACTCACATAGTTTTTTTTTTGTAGTGGTACCCCTTCAGTATTTTAAATTATATTCAGTATCTTCGTAATGTTCTCCATTGTAGTAAACAAACTAGATTAAAGCTGAAAAGAAAATTTTTGGCGCCTTAAAATTAAAGAAAACGGGTTCTACTGGATATAAACATCGATGTCAAGCTCCCTAATAAATAGTGATATGGAGCTTATCAATTTAAGTGAATCTTATATCACAAGCCAATCACCGCAAAAATAGCAAACTTAAAATACTTTCTAGTGATTTCCATTGCTAATTCAATAATTTTTTAGTTAATAAATACATGTTTTTTATCGTTTAATAATTTCATAAATAATCATAATGTACAGTTTAAAATGATCAGTTCTGAAAAATTGTGACAATATATCTGAAAACATATATTATCAAATTATAGAGAAACTCTATTAAAAATTAAGTGTATATAATTATTATATTAAAATAAATAATTTATTAATAAAGTATTGGAAAATATTCTATTTCTGAGATTTAAAAAAATATTTAAAAACTCCTAACATATTTTTAATAATAAAAACGAAGCGAAAAAAAAGGAAACAAGCCGTTTGAAATTTGTATGACAAAATTAAAAATGAATTTTTAATTTGAATTTTTTACACACTTCTGCTTACGCTTCTTTTTATATAATGAGCCCATCCATCGATTTATAATTATAAAATTTCCATTAACATATTTAAAATTCAGAAATAGTTTTTGATGTTTTAAATTTAACAATAATAAAGCATTATAAATCATTATAGGGTCACATTTATCTTACAAATATTGAAATCCAGATAGACAAAAACTTTGGGCAATGACATATGGTCAAAGTATTAAAATTATAATTATATATCTTGGTTATAGAGGCAAGACTTATTAACAAATATCAAAAACCGTATGAAAATATGATTTTTTTTAATGAGTTGGGAATTTTTAGTAAATATGAATTTCTAAATGTGAAAAACAGATAAACAATCTCTGGCAACAGTGCTGTTGCTGCTAAAGACTATCCAATGCGCATAGTTACAGAGAATGTGTGTATGAGAGAATGAGAGAGCGTTTAGTAGTATGTAAAGATAACAACCGGCTGTTTTTGTTTGAGTTTTGAGGGGACTAGCAAATATAATTTCAGTCTTTACTGAATTGAACTACAAGTAGGGTTGTTGTTTGAGAACAAAAAGTGTTGTTCGTTAGTTAATATAAAGCAAAAAAAAAATACTAAATTTTAAAGGTCGTTGTTAGTGTCATAAAGTGGTTTGAAAATAACAAAAAGTCATTTAAACATCATTATCATCATTTAAAGTGAGAAAAATTGTAAAAAAAATCGAAACAAATTTAAAGAAAAAAAGGTTGTGGTTTAAACTTAGAAATGTATTATTTTTAAATGAAAACATAGCAAATGGAAGAGAATGATAATAAATAAAATTTACGAAGTACAATAAATTTTTTTTTTAATGTACTAATAAATATTCACAAAACAAAAAAAGAAAGTATATTTTTTTTGATTCTATTAACTGTTTTGACGTGTTTACTTTTTTCGTATGCTTTAAACGTTATTTCCGTATAATTGTTGTTCATGTGTGCTAGTGCTTACGTCTTTTTTGTTTCGTCAAAAATATCTTTATGGTGCGGTTTCTCGAACAAGTAAAATAAATCTTTAAATAGCAAAAAAAAAAAACCAAATAAATAAATTAAATACAACAAAAAGTACAATCAAGACAACCAGCCCAAAAATTCAACCCAACTCAAGCAACAAAGAAGAAAGCAAACAAGCGAAAAAAACTAAAGAAAAATAAAACGAAAAAGTGACGTTTCTCATACGGTTTTTTACTAATAATTTTCTACAAACTCTTTCTTGTCCAGTGTTGCCAGAAAATTTAAGACAATCTATTCTTATATAAAAAGTTACAATCGTATAAAATCAACAACATTGTTAAAGAAGGGTGTTCAAATGGAATTTAAAAAATGTCTAACTATAATATTTTTACCTAAATTCTAATTCAGTAAAAAAATATGTAACAAATTCATTTACTTTTGTATAAACACATTCGGATATATTCAGTTTCATCAGGGCTCAGGAAAATTAAATTATTTCCCCATTTAAAATTCGCCAGGCAAAAGAAATATTTTTTTAAAGTAAATTTCAGCTTGTTTAAATTTGAATTAGGATTTTGAAAGTTTTCGAAAACTTTTGGACATATTCTTTTCTTTTTATATAAAAAATATTTAAAACATTAATTATTAAAATTTATATATAATTTATATATATATATATATATATATATATATACACATATGGTTTTAATTAAAAATACAAAAAAAAGAGACGCTAAATGAGATTTTATATTATTTATTTTTACCTAAATTTGATTTTTGTATAAAAAACACTGTTATAAAATAAAAAGGCAAAATTAAAAATCAACTCATCTGGCAACACTGTCCCGTATCTTTGTATTTAACTAATATATCCATTGTTTTTGTTTTATAGAGTCGGTCGTCATTTCGTTAATTCTTCTGCATACTTGTGTTTATTTGTACGTACACATACTACATCGAAACATACACACATATTTATACATATTTAAAAAAAAAAAAGCAACTACCAAAACAACTACCACATTCACAAAAGAAAAAGAAAACAAAAAGCTCCATCACCAACCAGCACCATTCTCTTCTCTTTCACATTTTAAAGTGCCAAGCAACCAACTAGTATTTTAGTCTTCAACAAATTTATCTAGTTTTTCTTAGACAACATTTTTGTGTAATCGGTTGTTTGAGTTGAAATCGTGGCAAAATAACAGGAAAAAGAAAAGGCCAATTAAAGAGACAAGAGTCTAATAGATAGTTTCTCTTAATTTCTGTTTGGAATCATCATCAGAAGTAGCAGCAGCAGCCACAACAACAATCAAACATATGTCGTTTGTTTAAGAGTAAACAAGAGAGGAACAATATTTTGCAAGCTTCCCAGATAAGAGGTTAATACAATACTCAAATGAAACTAATTTTAATAAATTAAAATGAATATATCACTTTATTGCTCAACACACATATGTTTGCAAATAAGTAATTAATAAATTTTTTTGATATACCTACGGGCAAAAAACAAATTGAGTCATCAATTTCATTTGTATTTAAAAATAGTAAAAACAATTTTATGAAATTATACAAAAATCTGATACAATAAATGTTCTCTAATCGTTATCACTCATACTTCATAAATTAAAAAAACTCCCATTTTTGCTTCGATTTCGTTGCTATTCGAAAATTTTTATGATATTAAATTACTAAATTATCTACTAGTCATCAGTTTACTCATAATTTTTTCTTGATAAGTAACCACAATAAGCAGCTGATTTTGTTTAGACGTTTTTCCTATTTTATAAAATTTAAACAAATATTCATTAATTGCTATCCAAAATATGAAATTTCTTGATATTGCTATCATATTTAGTTGCTTAAGATTTGTTCCCAGTAAATCGATTTCAAACACTTTTCTGCATCTCCTGAACTTGGTTCTTTTCCGTACTCTGCCGATTTTACACAATGTTTTCCCATACTCGAAAATTAATTAAATGAGACCGTAAGAGAGTGAGAATCGTTTCTCTTTTTTTGCCATCCATGACTTGTTCGTTGGGTAGACTCCAACAGCTGTTAGAATAAATCAGTTGTTTTGTGTTTGTACATAAAAGAAATTGAAAATAAAATATTATGTTTTACATATTTTGTCTTGTTTGAAAGAAACGCATTTAGTATTATTTTTGAAAAAAAAAACTGGAAAACAATTAAAAAAAAAAAATTTTTTATTTCCTTTTCTGAAAAACTGTTTTTTGCATGCAATAGTTTGACGTTTCTTTTTGTGCTTATATGGCTTTTCGTGTTGCCGTACTTTTTTTTTGTATTTTCGTCAGTTGAAGTTTTTCGTCTACTCTCATTTATTCAAACTTTACCCGAAAAATACAGGAACGAACCTGCTATAACAAATATCTCATACACTTGCTCGGAAAAGTACCCGCACACATAAAATTAAAACTACGAAAAAAAAAGAAAAAATGAACTGAGCTGAATTACTTGTTTTTTCCAACAAATTGTTAAGCTATTTAATTATTTTTTAAAATTTATTTAAGGTAATGCAGGTAAAAATTTATAGGAAAATGTATTCGTACATCGTACAAAAAATAAATTTAAGAAAAAATAAATTTACATTAACTATTGCTTCAGTTAGTAACTTGTAGGATACCCTTTCGCTTTAGGACCTCTGTGAGCTGTAGGATACCCTTTGCGCTTTAGGACCTTTGTGAGCCAATTTGGCATCGACATAACAAACTTTAAAGTATCCTCTTTACTTGTTTTACCCCACTCTTCCAAAATGACGATTTAAAAAGCGGTTATTTTATGTTGACGGATTCTGTGATTTAGTATTGTATGTTTTGGACCATTTTCCTATTGGAACCAAAAATCTCCAAGTCCTAGTTGTTGTGCGAGTATCCAATTTAATACATTGTAGGCTTGTAGCAATCCTGTCATAAAAACCATAGGCGTTGGCAACAGATTTTCTTTCTTTCATGCAGTTCCACTTTTTAGCCAAACTTTTTTCTTTTAATACCAAAAATGCAAAATTTTTTTTTATCTGAAAATAAAAAACGTTTCCAAAACTCTTGAGCCTTCTTTACATACTCATTTACAAAGTCCATACGTTCTTTCTATTGACATCGGATACTCATGGCTTTTTACGTGCTACACGACCGTGAGTCATTTTTTCTTTTAATATTTTGCGAATAGTATGTTCAGTGATGTCTTTGCTGAAGGATTCTTTGATTTTAGAACTTTTGGTAGTAGTAATTCTGCGGATCTGTTGTACAGACGCCAAAATAATTCGCTTTTCGCGCTCAGTTAGTTTGCGCGGACGACCAGAACGAGGTTTTAATAAAATCGAACTGGTTGATTTATAGTTTTGAACAACCTACTGCACGGAGGAGTGGCTTCGGTTACGATTTTGAGATTCATATCAAAATATGGTTTCCAAAGTAATTATAATTAAGTCAAATCACTTCCATACAAACAAATATTTTTTTTTCTACTGTATGTAGTTGCATAATTTGTGGGATGCCCCTAATTGTAAATGTCCTAATAGTTTTTCTCGCACTAACAGTTACCATAGTGCTTTTTTGCGTTGCAAACAAAGAAATTTTAGAAGAACGTCCCGGAAGTTTCTTTAGAAACAAGTAAAATTTCCAATGTGTCAATGGTAAAAAGTTCATTGGGTGCGAGCGCATATAACCTACATGTGATAAGAGTACTTATACTTTTTTCACTCGAGTTGCAACAAGTCGTAGTACAGAAATATAATATAGCATATCGAGACCTAATCATTACAACAGGCTGTAAATGTAGGCTACGTAAAATTTTAAATTTTACATGAATTGTTAAAAAAAAGAGTGTTATTAAATTCGGCTGTGCGAATCTTGATACGCTCCACATGGGGTTTTCGTTTATAATAATATCTGGACTTATTGTACTATTTATAACAAATATTAAAAAAAATATTTAAAAAGTAAAAAAAATTTGATAAACTTAATACTAAATTATTACAACAAACACACTGAATTTTTAACATATTTTAGAGGTGTCTTCATATTTTTGGACATGTCTTGGCACAATGATGTTCGGTTTACCCCTTTTTCAATAGCAACAAGCTTAAAATAATGACAAACAATACTATAATAACTTTACCTAGGTAAATGGTTTATTTTGTGCATAAGCGTGCATCACTATATCGACTCGAATTGAATATACATATGTATATACTTTATGGCGTCTCAAATGTATTTTTCGATGCGTTAGAAACGTAATGATAAACTGATATGTACCTTCTGAACAGGTGGGTAAAAATAGCTTAAATTGTAAGTGAAATATACGATGGTGAGGGAATAGGTCATTGAAAAATCATATAAGAAGCTCTAAGAATTTAAAACAAAGTGGGTCTCTTAAAAATGCAGAAATGTCACTAACACGTGATGAGAGTATGAAGAGCTGCTACTGATGTTTATAACTACCAAAAATATTTTATTTATGCCTTTTATTGTACAGATCGGTTCAGAATCACTTTTTGAGTGGATTTAGTGATGTCCGCAAGTTTATATATCTGTACGTCTGTCTATCCGTCCGTCTGAGTGTGCATGTGAACCTTGTAATCAAACTACAGGTCGCAAATATGAATATATTTTGATTAAATTTGTTATATAAACTTTTTATTGCCATGAGACGAACGTTATTTAAATTGCAGAAAATCGATGCATGTTCCGACCTAGTCCCAATACAAATGACCCCTATGGGATTGACTCAAATTGCCATAAGATCCGAATTATCATATATATCTCGGTCAAATTTGGTTTGTATATGTTTATTACACCCATTAATCAGTAGTCCAAAAATAAGCCATGTAGACATAGGCCCTTACAAAGCTGCTTCCCGATCTTCACTTATATCTGTAAAAAAAAAAAAAAAATATGTTACAGATTTTTCTTAAATTTGGTTTGCTTGTTTTCGTAAAAATGGTCAGGATCGGCCCATTTTTGACCTAGTTTCCATATAAATCCGATATGATCGTTTTTTATATCTGTAGTAGCAACAATGCCACTCAAATTTGATTTATGCTTCAGTTCTATATCCAACTAGAATGTTATAGGATACCTTATCGCCGGTCTAGACCGACTGTAATTAGTTGCTTGCATTTTTTTTGTTTACAATAAGTGCTTAAGATTTCCTTGTACTCTACTTCTCTTGTAATAATCACATTCGATATGAACTTCAACAAATCTCCGGACTCTATAATTCCCTATAATTCGGTATCTAACTTCTCTTTGTAGCGTATTCGTATTCGACATTCTTGCTCATTTTTTTTATTTAAGGTATTGATAAGTTTCAAAAAATACATTTCGTATGGTTAGCAGGCTATAAATTATAATTCGAATTAACTTCCAGAAGAATGTCTAGCTTTAGTTTAAATTTCCAACCCCCTACACAATTTTATTTTACTTTTTTAGGCGTCATATTTTTTGTTGTTAATTTAAAAACAAAATGCTGACTTAAGCTTTCCAATATAAATAAGGTGTTTCCTTTCCTTTGCAAGTTTTATCTTAATCATATTTAACACTCCTTTTCGAGATTACGATTTCTTTGTCCCTCAGTTTTTGTTTTTATATTGTTGTGGTTGTTGTTGTTGTTGTTTATGATGTTATTGTTCTTGTTGTTGTCGTTTTTCTTATTAACCTTGCCTTGCAGTCATTGCACCCTTGTGTATATTTTTTGTCTGTATCTTAAATACCGTTATATTATTCTTTGTTTCTCTTTATTTCCGTCATTTGTAATAACCCTCTAATGCCTGAGCCTTAAATGCATCGAAATTATGAAACTTGATCGTTTTATTGGAACAAAAACCTTCAATGTGTTTAAACTCTGGATAAACAGATCAGCACTAAATCTGGAAATGTTACAAAAATTGCCGGTTATAACACTCCAACATAAAGTTTATGTTGAGGGTTTATATTCTAAAATTTACTGTAAAATTAATTTTTAATTTCAAACTCTTCTCCGATATTGATTGTGATTGTAAACATTATTTTTCACGTCTGTGAAGTTATCCAAAGATTTTTATTTTTACAAATGGAACTTAAGTGGGACGCAAAGAAAACCGGAAAAATAATCAACCAAAAAAGAATAGTTGCTTAAGTATTTCAACATTTTGATACAATAATAAATCACATCACATGTAAATTCGTTACCACATTTTATAAATTAATTTTTCGGAGTTCCTGCAATGATCTCGAATATCTGACATATACCAATCCCCATATTGGAAAATTGATTTTGCCCCATATTGGGCATATATCGATTGGTATATATCAGATATTCGAAATCATCGCAGGAATTTAGAAAAATTAATTTTAAATTTAGCAGTTTTTTTTTGATAGAATTCATTTGTTGTTTGTCTGGAGGTCGATTAGAATCGATGATCGGTATACGACACATATTCGAAATCATCGGGGGAGCTAAAAAAATTGATTTGTAAAATGTCTAATTTGATTTACTATTGTATCAAAATGTTGAAATACGTGGCAACTCCTCTTGTTTTTGCTTAAATGTCAATTTTGGCCTACGTTCCACTTAAATTCGACTTTAAAAAAAATTAAAATCTTTGGATAACTACACACACATTACTTTTGTTAGTCTCTTCAAAAAATTTTTTGAATCAAAGAGAACATTTTGAATATAAACCCTCGGTATGTTCTCAATCTCTATAATATTGTTGTGATTACGAGATGTTTATATATTTTTAAATAATTAAATTTATTATCTTGCTCTTCTTCGAATCTTCATTCACAATAGTAGTTGCACAGCTGATAACACGTTTACATGACCCACGACAACAATATTGTAATACAATTGTTATTCTTTCCACAAATATTGTTTTTACTTTTCATTAGGCAGAAGCGCATTTTGTATTACATATCTGCTAAAAAGGCGAAAAACGATTATATCGCTTATTTGAAAAAAAAAAAATTTTTTTAAACATAAAATTTTTTCTCAAATATTTTGTTGCTTTAGAGGGTTAATAAAGAAATGAAACTCAACTCTCTTGCTGTTTAATTTTCATGTATAAAAAATTTTACAATCTTTTTTTTTTTTGTATTTTATGTATTTATATCTTTTAAACGAAAACAAAAAAGATTAGTAAGTATTGTTTGTTTCATGTCTTTGTTTAGTATTTATCTACCATTTTGTTGAATATTCCCTTTAGTCCTATTACAATCCTTTTTTAAATGTGTAGCAAGTTTTTCTATTTTTAAATTTTTTTTGTTTATTTGTTATCTATGTTTCCTTGAAAACCTCATAAGCCAGTAGTTTGGTTTGTAGTTTTTATTTCATGTTTTTTTGGTTTTGTCCTGGATTTTTTGTTTCGGTTTCGAAATTATCATATTGGTTATTTTCCCAGCAAAAACTTACTAAACTATTTTGCATATAACTTACACCGAAGCTGTTGTGTTTCCCCAAGGCATTATCCTAAGGCTTAACAAATAAAGAACAAAATATAACTGAACTGAACTGAATTAAATGAAATAGGCTTTTAATACTAAAATATAAAATCAGTCTGTTGCAATTTTGTAACTAATAAAACTAAACAATATTTGCTGCGTTATTTGCAATTTGTTTTCTTTCTTCGTGAAATAAAAATTGTTGTTGTGTTGCATCGTGTTGCTTAATCTATGATCAAACATTTGAAAACGAGAATGTACCACACAAAACCCACATCAATACAATTTATAACTAGTCAGTTATTCCTTTTAAATTTTTTGTTGGTAAAATGTGTCAATATATAAATATTTTTAAAATGTACCAAGCAAAAAAAGGGAAATAGATTCTTGCCTTAGAATCCGGCTGAGATGAAGAGTTGGATAATCACCAAAGAACTTAGGTTTGGTCAGAAGTGGCTGCTAATTTATAACATTAGTTTGTGATACCACGAGACGAATAGGAGTTCCCCTCATTCCCTACCGTGGGGTGTCATGAAAATAAATATTCGCCTTTACCTGTTTTTAATTTAAACTTTAACTCAATACCAGCTTTC
Organism: Cordilura impudica; assembly: GCA_963682025.1. Lineage (NCBI taxonomy): Eukaryota > Metazoa > Arthropoda > Insecta > Diptera > Scathophagidae > Cordilura > Cordilura impudica. The sequence continues at coordinate 136,573,565 of OY821519.1, read as the reverse complement.
CCTACTATACCATTAGTTTTATTTTTGTTTTTATTCGGTATCAATTATACTTTCCGATAATTGGATGATCTATGGTTTTATTTGATATTGTGTAGATTTGAAAGTTTTCATATTAACTTTATATTGACGTATATTGGACTTAGCAACTATTCTCTATTTTGTTTGTGGCACATGTAAAGTTCTTGGGTTTAAATTGTTTTTTATAATCAGACCTAATTTATTAGAAAATACAAATAATTTCCTTGGAGAGTTCAATTTTAATGAAATTTTTCATGCAATTCTGCCATGAAACTTGCATGCAATTCGTATTTATAAGCGAACAAGGTACAGAAAGAAGCAAGCGGGGTAGAAAACATTTCACGGTTTCTCTTTTTCATGATTTGTTACTGTTGTTTGTTACTTTTACTTTGTTACTGTTACTTTGTTTTATTTGTATTCTGCTTTCAAAGTGAATACATATTCAGTATTTTCCAAAGCAGTTAAATCAAATAAATCTTCAATTATATTTGGTTAATTAAAATCTTGCATTTCAATTGTACAATAATCATTAAATATTGTACAATAATTTAATAATTTTATGTTGTTGCAAACGTTGTTGCAAGCAAATTCACAGTGTAAATGTACAGGGTATGGCTAAAGTAACTACATGATTTGTTTATAAAATAAATATTGAATGGAGTGAAAAAAAAAACAAAAAATTTAATGATAAAAATAAAGTTTATTTTATGTTATTTTTTTACATTAATTATGAAAAATAATGTCAGTTAAATGAGAACCGTTTTCTCTAACGCATTTTATAGCATTTTCCATAACTTTGTTGAGTGTTTTTTCTGGTGTACGATCAATTTCTTCTGGAATGTTGTCTTTTAGTTGCTGCAAGGTTTGAGGTAGCCCACAAGAAAAAATCTGGTGCAGTCAAATCAGGTGATCAAATCGCCGTTTTTAGAAATTATCCGATTTGAAAATTGTTGTCTCAATAACTCGATCGTTGCACGGGCTGTTTTGGGTGTTGAAACCATATGTTAGCGTTTAGTGGCAATTGCGGAAATAAAAAATTTTAAAGCATCACTTTGTAACGTTCTCCATTTTCTGTGTGACTTACACCTTGATCGTTTTCAAAAAAAAAAAAAAAAATGGACCGTAAATTTTTTCGGCAGTAATGCCACAGCAAACAGTAACTCGAATTGTGTGTACAGATTTTTGATGAAGATTTTTGGGATTTTGTGATCCCCAAAATCTGTTGTCGGTCATCATTATATTTGACAAAAAGTTTTCATTTTGATATTCCAAGCACAATGCGAAGTCCTCAGGATTTTCTTTTTGGACTAGTTGGATATTGTAAGGGAAGAGGTGCAAATCTTGTTTCAAAATTCGCCGAAGAGTGCGGTCAGAAAGCTGCAACTGGGCAGATCGTCTTCTCGTTGATGTCTTTGGATTTTCTGCGACGCTATGTCTCACAGCATCAATATTTTCGGCCGGTCTGCCAGTTCGAGGTTGCCCGCACGAATGATTTTACCCGATGGAGCAGTTCTTACACCAAAAAATCTTTTTTAAGCACGTTGAGTATTAACTATTCAACGATTAATTCCAGGGAATAGAAAGCAATCTTAGTTCTTTGCGCAATTGTATAGCCTTTCACTTTTATGTATTCTCCCAAGTTTAATTCCTGAAATAGAAAAAAAAAAATGAAATATTCACAAGCAAAAAAGTTAAAATTTTTTTACATCATATAGTTACTTTAGCCGCACCCTGTACATTATTTTAGGTAGCAACTTCAAAAGAGAATTGAAAAAATTGCATGAAAATTTTCATTATTTCACATCCAAAGAAGTTGGTACTTTGGAAGCAATGGAAACTAGATTCTTTTAGAATGACTTCACTTTTTTTGCTGAGTATTAATGATAAATTCCGAATCAATATTTAATTTATTTCTACTTAAAATAAACATTGTGCACTGCACAGTAGGGCTGAGAAAAAAAAGTCATATATAATTCTGAAACTTTGGACCAACGAAATATACAAAAAAGAGATATAAATGAGAAATTTGACTTTCACAAATTAATCTCAATAATATTTCAACGCCGGTTGTAAAATTTTTGAAAGGAAACTTTAAAAGTGATTTCGAAAATATATATTCACAGAACTTGCGATGTTTGTAGACAGACCTTGAAAGACTGTAATATATATTTGAAGGGTGTGAAGTTAGCGACGAAAGTTAAATACGTTTTTCAAAAATGTTAAATACTTAAGAGAGAGACTGTTAAATTAACAGAACTTCTGTAAAGATAACAACGAATGTTAAATAAGTCTTACAGATAAAGGCCCATTTACATGATACAACTCAGACGTATGATTTTTCAACTTAAAAATCCGATGAAATTCATGGGACTGTCATAAGTTGTAGCGACATTATTTCTGCATACTTAGGCCATTTAAACTATCCAACTCAAGTCTTATAAAACAGCTGTTTAGAATAACAAACAAATTTATTTTGAAATTTATATTTTAGTTTTAAAAAAAACCTTCGGACTTTGAAAATAAAATCATACAGACTGTCAATTTCATAACATAAGCTTTTTACATGATACGACTTTTTCATAATACTCAAATCTTTGACAGGTCATACTACAAAGTGTTATAGTGTAAACTGGCCTTAAGATGAGGGCTTTAACCATATAGTGCGAGATGTAGATAGGGCCAGTAGTTTACAAAATGATACAAAAAAAGTTAAAAATAAATACAAGAAATTTTGTTCTACTAGTATATATGTAGGAAAACTAAATCCCAAACTTGGACGTAATGGTTCGATGAGGGGCTTAGCCCCCTACGAGGGTTTGTAGATTAGGACTAGCAGTTTACAAAAGATAAAAAATATTTAAATCGGTCATTACGTTTTTGAAAAATATCAATTTAGAAAAACACATTAAATTTTTTTCTTATTACTATATGGGAAAACTAAATGACAAAGTTGGACGAAATGGTTTGATGAGGGGCTAAGCTTTATATGGAGGCTTGTAGATTAGGACTAGAAGTGTACAATAAGAGGGTTTGTAGATTAGGACTAGCAGTTTACGAAAGATAAAAAAATATTTAAATCGTTCTTTATGTTTTTGAGAAATATAATTTTAAAAAAACATACGAAATTTATTTTTAATGGAAAACTAAATGAAAAAATTGGACGAAATGGTTTGGAGTTGAGTTCACAATAGTTTTTTACTTAAGACTATCATTTCAAGTTCTTTAACACATTGAAAGGGCAGCGGTTTTCATGAAAATTGTCTGCGGTGGAACTGACAGTTTCTTCCGTGAAACTTGTGTAGGCAAACTAGTCAATTGTAAGGCGCCCGATAAGAAACGATTATAAATAAAAATCAAGGAAAAAACTAGGGTTTATTTTAGAATATCAAAAGACAAATTTATGCGAAACTAGCGCCATCTATATGTAATATAATTTATATATATTTATAGAAAACCAATTTTTTTTCGCAATGACCACGTTTCGTGTCCTGCTATGAGGACAAATACATAGCATAAGATGAAGCAATCACATGTCTTATGTTTTCGTACGACGTAGCACTGCACGAACGACATGGCGCTCCATGACTTAACGGGCTTATAAAAAATTCAATTTCGAAGGGGGTAAAAATGGATCACAACTTAACATTGCTTGAAATTATTTTAACTCTTAAAGAAAGCAGTGTCAATTAAGTTTTGAACATGCTTATCTTACAATGAGTCTTTGGTCCCACTGTACATCATTATATTTTGTTGTTTATTTTTATGGAATAACACAACAACAAAATTCTGTTATGATAGCTATATACTTATTTCATTTCATGATAAATATGTACCATCTACATATATACAAACCAAACAGTCATAAATATATTTTAAGTACGTAGTTATGCGTATATGAAATTGTGGGTGTATTGAATGTGTGTGTGTGTGTGTGTATGTGTGTATGTGTATGTATGAATGTATAAACAAGTGAGAGAATTTAACGCGATAATTGCAAATTCAAAGCGTGTTTTGTGTACGCACTTCCTCACTTATAACCATTGTCAGTAAATTCGGTTTCTATTTTAATAATGAAGAATTTGTTGAAAAAAATATAAATTAAATATTTAGGTACTTTTAAATTGAGCATACCGCAATAAATGTTTCATATACTTAACTATGAATAATTTATCTCAATTATAATAAATTATCTAAATAATTTTCCAAAACAATTTTACTCTACAAATATTTCGATGTACATATATAAATATTTTCACAAGTATTACTTCCGTTGTACATACTTGGACACGTGTTTTTTTTTTGCACATTTAATTAAAAACCTGACACTCACTCAACGGCCAAGAGTGAACTACAAAATCCAGCAAACAAAATATGAAGTCATTCTGTAAGATTCATTTGTTTAAGATGTTGGTGTTTTGAATATCTTCGAAAGTTAAAGTTATTAGGAAAAACAATATTTTTAACTCTACACAATATCAAATAGAAATTAAGATATTTCCAAATTAATTTTAATTTATGCGTCGTAATAAATTTATATAAAAATATAAAAAATTGATATTGGGTAAAGTGTAATTGATATTAAAATAGAGTGAACTGATAAAGCATTGTTCACATGAAATCCGGTCGCACAAATGTTATTAATTATATATTTTAAGATAAAATACGATTTAATAATATTCAACAACAAATTGATGTTTATTTATTGACATTTAAGAATAAGCAAAATACAAATCAATTACCGTTACTTCAAATAAAAATTCGCGTTTTTCCCTTGATGGAACCCTTTAAATGTTGCACAACTCTTCTATCCACTTGCGCTGCACACTTATTCCATATTAAATAAATTTTTTTTATTGTCAATAACAACACTACCGTTCTTCTTTAATTTGCTTTTGAAAATAGCCCAATATTTTCAATTGGCCAATGCTGGAAAAGTTCCAATTTAATGGTTTGTTGATAAAAATAATATTGCAAAATTGGACAGACTTTGTGAATTTGTACGACTTCGAGAGGTCGTACCAGCAAATATTGCTTCGGATATAGGTAACAATACTAAAGATGGGCCAAGTTGGTCCATCATACCTCTGCAAAATACTTCTGTTGCTGCTACATCCTCATCAGGTGTCACATGCAAACCAAGGCTTGGCAATATAACTCTTCGACCAAAAACTAGCTTCAATTCATCATCAAAACATTGCAATAGACATAACTCTTCAAATAATTGTTGTATACATAAATTCCATGCTAATCAGAGCCCACACAGAAATGTAACAGCGTCATCAAAAGCTATCACTCCGGTTCAGGTTGCTGTTAAACAAGCGTTCGTACCGCCAACTTCTCGCGAACATTCATCACCGTCATCACATATTGCATCTGTAATATTTCAACGACTGCAAAATACCAATAGATTTTATTTAAGCAGTGCGAATCTCACGCCAGGATCAGATTCGACACCATTTAAAAAAAACACAAATACCTTAAGTCTTGTTTTGCAGGAATTTTCTGGGGATTTGCTAATACGCACCACAAAAATAACACAGCTGAACAAAAAAAAATATACATCCGATTATAAAACCAATAGGTTTTCCAAAGATTTACCAAGCAACACTGTAAGCAATGCCAGTGAAGACTCTGAATTAACAAAAAATTATTCTGTCAAAAAAACATTTAAAACTACAAACATAACAATGGACGAAGGCAAATTATGCAGCAAGGAGCCAGAAAAACAACATCAAGATCCCATACATGTACCATCAGAAAATTGTGAGAGTACATTGCCCAACACAATGACAAACTCATTAATAGTCCAACCAGTCGAATCGAAAACGCAAACTATGGAGCCTGAAACTTGTACGGTTGTTCAAAAATTTTATCCTAATATGCGTTTCGTACGTAAAAGCGTTGAGCAATCAGCGCGTAATGCTAACATAAATTTTCTGGAACTTGAAACTGAATTTCCCAGAGATTATGACGATAATATTGAAATGTTATCGCGCGAAGCAGAGCATTTGGAGGAACAATTTCGCACACCAACGAGAATCAATACAACCGATTTAACTGGTCAACAATTTCCCTCCAATCGATTTGCTCTGCCAGCGGTGCCAGTTGAATCTTCGTCCCAAGAGAGAACTACTACATTAGAAGAATATAATCGTAAAATCGATTCAGCAATTGTTGACAAAAAATCCAAATCAAAAGAAGGTGGCAGCAATGTCAAGCGCGTTGGATTTAAAGTTGAGGAAAAAATTGAAGAGTATATTGCTGAATGTAGCATTGTTCCTAAGGGCACTTCAAAGATATCGCGTAGTTTGGATATAGGACAAGATCATGATCAGCTATTGGATATTGGGAGTAGCGAAGCCCTTGACTTGTCCCTCGCAGAAGATCTGCAATTTACTGCTAGTCAATCAGACACACTGTCTTCAATGCCTGTGTCTGCCACATCTACATCCCTTACTTTGGCCAAGACTTTAATAAAAGATGATGATGATGAACCTGTGGCAATGTCACCTTGTGGTCGTTTTTTTAAATATGACAAAGAAGTTGGGCGTGGAAGTTTTAAAACCGTTTACAGGGGATTAGATACAGAGACTGGACTTGCAGTAGCTTGGTGTGAATTACTGGATAAGCAAGTTAAGAAAAGTGAACGCAAACGTTTTCGTGAAGAAGCAGATATGTTAAAAAAGCTCCAACATCCCAATATAGTACGATTCTATACATATTGGGAATTCACTGTAGCTCGCAGGAAGAACATTGTACTAGTGACAGAATTAATGCTGTCAGGAACATTAAAATCTTATCTTAAACGTTTCAAGAAAATCAACCCAAAAGTTCTTAAATCGTGGTGCCGTCAAATTCTGAAAGGATTACATTTTTTGCACACTCGTCCACTACCCATAATTCATCGTGATTTAAAGTGTGATAACGTATTTATAACCGGAACAACAGGGAGTGTAAAAATAGGTGATTTGGGCCTGGCCACCTTAAAAAATCGTTCACATGCTAAGTCTGTTATAGGCACTCCGGAATTTATGGCGCCCGAAATGTACGAGGAAAACTACGATGAGTCTGTCGATGTATATGCTTTTGGTATGTGTATGTTGGAAATGGCTGTTTCTGAATACCCATATAGTGAATGTAAAGGTCCAGCCCAAATATATAAGAAAGTTATATCCGGCATAAAGCCTGCTGCTTTAAATAAAGTAGAAGATCCTAAAGTAAAAGAGATTATAGAAAAATGCATTGAATTGAGGAAAGAAGACCGTCCCAGTTGCAAAGACTTACTTAACTCTGAATTTTTCGAAGAAGACATTGGCATTCGTGTAGAGCCAACAGCAACAGAATCGTTCCTTAATAATACAGTAAATAATGTTATTGAGTTCCGTTTACGTTTTCTAGATCCAAAAAAACGTTCGTCTAAGCATAAGGAAAATGAAGCCATTCAATTTGAGTATAATATTAAACAAGATGATTGTGAACAACTGTGTCAGGATATGAAACAGGAGAATATTATTTCCGATGAGGATGCTAGAGCTGTTGTAAGACTGTTGAAAGTACAGGTATATTCTTTACTAAAAGAGCGTGTCCAGCGGCAAACACAATTACAACTACAAAACGAGAAATCACGTCTGGAGAAACTAGCTCTACAAAACCAGCGTGGTATGCTACCAACAAACGAAGAAGATGACGAAGAAGATGAATTAGATTCTGACGAAGATGATGAGAGAAAATTAAGTCTAAATAATCCAACACAAGCCCCAAATGATGATAATGAACACCAGCAAACAATTGAAAATATCGATCAGCAAAATGGTCAAAATGATCATCAACCATTAACTATAGCACTTCAGAATGATGACTCTTCTTTACAAGAAATGCAATCTTTATTGCCTACAGCGGCACAAGCTCAACCAGAATTCCATAAATCAGAAACACCTGACCAACAGCCACAATCAATTGCTATTCACCAAGAAATTATAGACAATTTATCGCAACAGGAAAAGTCACCAATTATGTTAGATGATCAGTTTACAGATCAACAAAGACAGCATTTGGAGCAACATGACCAGGAGCTTATAAGCCAGCAAGAGTTTCAGAAACAATTCTCGCCACAGGAAGCAATTCAAGAAGCTCGACTGCAGCAGCAGCCATCAACACAACAAGATCCAGTTACTCAGCATGACATGATAAGTATAAAATCGCAACCATCTGAACCGATGCTAGAGAAAATAGAAGAGCAGTCACCACTAACAAAAGAAAATCCATCACAACAGCAACAGCAACCTACAAACATAGAAATTATTAAAAAGCTTGATACAAATATTCAAACCTCAGATAAATCTCCATGTATTCCTTCACCATCACACCAACTGGAGCAACAAAATATTGAAGAAAAATTTAAAAAAAAGTTGTGTGTTACTGGTATTGATCACGGCACCGAACAAATAACATTTAAATTTGATATACGTGACGTTAATCCAGTTGATGTTGCCAGCAAAATAAGTGACGAGATATCTACAGATCCAATTAACGCTGCGACTACTAATACAACAGCAGCATTATTGAGCGCTTCGAATCCAACAACTGAAGACATTCTTAGCTGTAGTCTTACAAAATTAAACTCAACAGACAATAAGAAATTATTACATGATGGACTAGGAGGAGATAATATATTAGACATCGTTAAGAAACATCAGCAGCAAACACATGATGTCAGTAATGCATGTTCTACGCCGATATCTTCATCAACACCAGTTACAACATCCGAGGGGGGCTATAACAGTAGTGACAATGTTCTATCATCAGGTTCTACTTCTCGTAAAGCTAGCACTGCTTCCGAATACACATCATTATCATCCGATTATACGCCAGACAATACAATTACACCAAATTCGGCGTTTTTAATAGAAAACAGCCATTATTTAAAACTAATCGATAATATTGATATTTTAAACTCAGATACTAATGTTGAAGAAGAACCTACACACTCCACGACAACAACTAACAACAATGAAGGTGATGATGAATTTCTAAATCATGTTGTTAATGTGAAAGAGAAGACTTCGACGATATTTGCACCAAAACCAGCTCGAAAAATATCTAGATTCTACATCAACCCCGTTGAATTGGGTATTTCTATGGGTTTGTCATCGCCAATCCCCGCACCTACGGCAGAAGGAGAAAATATTGATCTTGATAAAATAAAAATAGAAAATACAGAATCAGAATTGGATAAAACTTCTGGTAAAGATGAACAAATACAAAATGAGAATAGTATGCCATGTGAGATCATACAACTGCCACCCGGAGAAGAATGTTCATCTACAGCGACAAATACTACCAATAATACAAATAGTTCTTTGGAACAATTGAAAATTGAATTGGAGAATATAACACATGCTCAGGCCTTTGCTTCGGCTATTGTGGCATCCATTAACACTGATCAACAGCAGCCTCATCACATAGACTTGGAACAACAAGAAGAGGATCAACAAGTCTTAAATATGACCGCTTGCAATTCTTTGGGCCAAACCACACCTAGCTCAACAAGAGCATCTTCAACTTATAATTCAAGACGTTCTTCTTTGGATTATATTGCTGGCAACGATTTACCTAATTTGGCAACAAATGTAATTGAAAGTAATGACTATTCAAATCCAGAAACTGAAACAATCGAATATGAAAATGCCTCTCAAAAAATTTCTAAACAAAATAGTGTCGAAAATGATGGAATACCACAATCCACTAACAATGAAGAATCAACAATATCCACAACTACCAATACACAACGTGTAGGGGATCCCAAACAGTGTTCTATAGCTGATTTGGAGAAACAATTGGCTGCTCTCCGAAATGCAGAGATAGCCAATGAGACTAAGCAATCTTCAATTTCCAATGACGATGTATCATTGAACAACCTTGAAATTATGGATGATCCTCAAAACACCCGGAAAATATCACGATTTTGTGTGAGTCGTGTTTCAGAACAAAGCAGTGAAAATGAAAAGTTACATAAAAATGAAGCAACTGGTGAAGCAACAGCGCCTATATCTGATAACATAGACATGCAAGCAGTCGGTGAGAACGTTAACAGTATCAAGGAGAATATTATATCTACTGCCAAGGACATGAGTAGTGAGATTGCAACTCCCACGGAACCGATAAAAACTCCTATTTCAAATAGTCAGACAACACAACAACAGCAACAGCAGCCCTCTAAGGGTGCAGCTGTAGTCTTGCCTTTTTATGCGGCGCAACCATCAGTATTAAATTTTCAACAACAACCACAACCAACGTTTGTATACCAGACTCCCAGTAATGTAGCATTACAGATACAACAGCAGCTGCTGCAGCAAATGCAAGCCGCAACTATTTTGCAACAACAGAAACTACTTACGAGTGCACAAATCCTATTACCCAATATTAATTTAAAAACTCATTTGCAACAACAACAACAGAACGCATTAACTCAAGAACAGACAACTTCGCCAATTCGACAAAAACAAGATCAAACACAAGAACGCCTTCCAAAATTAACATTACAACAGCAGGGGCTTATACCTCAGCAATCAGCTTCACACGGTCAACCATCTCCATCCACATCGTATATGATGCAACTAGCATCCCTCCAACAACAAATGATAAATGCAATTCACTCACATTCGCCCCAGCAACAAACAAACAAACAACATCCAATTTATATACAAAATGAAGAGATGGAGAACACTTTGCACTCACAAAAGCCTCAGGAGGAGCCAGTATCTCTGGCGGCTACACATCCAAATCTGCTACCAACAGTCATTCAATCGGATATAAAACACAATCTAGATTCATTAGTAAATCAACTGTGTAACTTACGTTTGGGTTCAAATCAACATCAACGATTATTACTTTTACGACAACGACAACTTATTGAAGAAGATGAATTGCGTTTAAAACATTATGTCGAATATGAAAAGTTTCAGAAGACCCTGCGGCAAACTAATGATGTACAAACACAGCAACCATTGTTGTTCATTCAACCATCGGCAACAGGTCATCAGGGCTTTTTAAATTTTGCTGAAAGCTTGATCCCAAACTGTGGAGATCCTCATACACAAATTGTCAATAATAATTCGGAAATTGGAGCGATGTCAGCAGAAGCCCAAGGCTATGCCGCTATGTTGGACCAGTTATTAGCAATTCCTCAAACTGAAACACAAGCACAGCAGCAATATCAAATAACACCACAACAACTTATTTCTGGTTTACAAGGCGGTGTTGCACCAAATACTTCTGGCACGAATGCAAAACCTAATGATGTACACACGCAGCAACCATTGTTGTTTATTCAACCATCGTCAACAGGTCATCAGGGATTTTTAAACTTTGCTGGAAGCCTGATCCCTAGCATTGGTCATCCCTACCAACGAATCGTCAACAATACTACCGAAACAGAAGCAATGTCAGCAGAAGCGCAACGTTATGCAGCTATGTTTAATCAGCTATTAGCAATTCCGCAAACTGAAACACAAGAACAGCAACAACAGCAACAGCAACAAACACCTGAAGAACTGATTTCTGCTTTACAACAAGGTGCTGAGCCAAAAAGCCAAAATACATCTGGACCGGACGATAACCAAATAACAACAACACCATCCATTATTACTATAGATGAAGCTTCGACAATTATGCAACAAGCAACACCTACAACGATCTCCAAAAACTCTGAAATATCTGTCCCAGACACAACAGTTACTTTTTCAACACCAACTATTCCATAAGTAGCATTTGCTGAGCCAAAAAGCCCCAATACAATGACACCATCCATTATTATTAAAGATGCAGCTTCGACAATTATCCAACAAGCAATACCTACAACGACATCCAAAACTCTTGTAATTCGGCAACTGAAATATCTGCTCCAGATGCAACAGTTACTTTTTCAACACCATCTATTACATAAGCAGCACCTATCACTACACTTTGTAAGTAGAGTATGTTTAGACATGATTCTTGTTATGAGTGATGGATTTTCCTTCTTAACTTAATATTATTAATCGAGTGTTGTATTACAAAATATATTTCATAAATATTTTTGTGTGCGTGTATTCATGTATAAAAATATTAAATTTGTGTGTAATAGAGATAATCTAGTTTTAAATATGTTTTGAATTTAGTTGCTTTGTGCTATTGTTGTTTTTTAACATTATTTTGATTGCAGTTATATTTTGTTAAACAAAATCTTATTGTAATTAACCATTTCTAAGTAAATAAATAATAAAAAAAATATATGTTTTTGTATTACAACGATCATATTCCTTCGATACCAATCCATTAAAGCTAAATCAGGTCAAAACTGAGTGGCGTTTAATAAGAGGCTTTCTTTTATATAAATATCCCAACAGCTAATAAGCGGGGCAATCTGCAAACAGCTTCTTAACATATAATGATGTTTTTTTTTTTACCAAATTTATTCATTTTTGTATACTTGCATTTTGGATCTGCATCTCCACGGCTCGCTGCAACAGAAAATTTAGGTTTAAGATCTTTTTAACATAATAATAAGGCAGTTATAGAATTTTGTTAAGAATTGTTCCAACACTGTTTTATTTTTCAGTGCGAATTTGATATTTAATTGCACGTTATGTTTTTAGGCCAGCATGTATTATTCTTATGGTACTTACGAGTCGGTGCTATTTTTTTTTATCATTGCTGTAGATTCCCGGATTGTGTTTTATCTTTGTAAGTTCTTGGCCTCTTTTACTAATTTGTTTGCGTGTTTTTTCTTTTTTGTTGTTTACGATCCGTGCTTATTTTTTAGTTTTGTTGCAATAACTTGAATCCGATCAAGTCAGATTTTCTGGAAAATTGTGCACAATATTTTTTCTGTTTTGATTTTTCATTGATTACAACGCGTACAACTATTTTTCAACTCTCTTAAAAATTTTTCAGAGTAATGGTCGGACTAGACCGACAAAATTTGGGTGGTATTGTTATGAATCTGTTACCCACAGATATGAAAAATTTCATATCGGGTGCTATTTATATACAGGCTAGGTCGAAAAATGGACCGGTCATGAGTATATTTCCTAAAGTCAATTATTTTTTTTGCAAAAACATATATAAACCAAATTTGAAAAAAATCTATGCAATATTTTTGTTTTTTGATAGTTTTTAGAGAAGATAAGAGCTTTATATGGGGCAATGACTAAAAATTGTCCTACAGTGTTTATCTTTGGAATACTAATTAATACGTGTAATAAACACACACACACAACAGATTTGAGATCTATATGAAAATCTGGATGTTATGGCAATTTAAATCGATCTTATTTATAGAGGTCATTTGTATGGGGCTAGGTCTGATTACAAGGTTTACATGCACACATATACAGACAGATGAATGGACAGATATTACTAAATAGACTCAGAAATTGATTCAGAGTCGATCGGTATAATAAAAATTCATTATACCCTGCGCACAGACTGTTAAGGCTATAAATAATTAAAATTCTGCCACTAGATTGTTGCAAAAAGTTTCTAGAGTGCGACCGGATTTAAGTGAACATAGCTTTATTCAGTTAATTAAATATTATTATATCGGAAAAAAGAAAAATTGATATCGAAAATGAGAACTTTAAATTGTTACAAATACCATGAAATTCCTATTCAGAAGAAGTTATTTATCATGACATCCTAAGTACTACATAAAAGAACTTCCGTTCTGTGATAAGTATATGGTAAATTCATTGGTGATGTTCCACCTTTTCACAGCATCTACATTCCCAGAATAGAATATTATCCATTTCTTTGAATGCACTTTTTTGATGGGAATTGTAATTGCTTAGCAATAAAACCATTTGGAGCGGCAAATTATATTTTCTATGTATGATACTTGTCTTCATTTCCATTTGAAGAATTATAATCATATTGTTTCTTTTATTTTACTTAACATTGAAGTTAAACAAATTTACTAACTTACAATAATAATTTTGCTATAGTTTTATAAAACTCTTGACTTACCTGAAAAGAAAGAAAAGTGTTATACAATTTTAAATATTGTTTTTTTAAATATTTATAGAAAGACGTGAACTTTTGTAACTTAAGTGACTTGATATTAAATTTGTGATATTTTATGAAAATCGATAATATACGATGATTTGCCTCATCTATCAAAACTTGATAGGTGTACGAGGTACCGCTACGAATTAACAGTAAAGGCAATATCAAGGCGATCGATCGGAAAAGTCTAAACATATGTACATAAAATGTAATAATAAGGAAACCATTGCCCCTAGAGCTTCGATTTTTGTACTAAAGCTTAAAAAAGATAACTTTTATAGTTAGTTATAATCACTACTTGTTATCTTATGGACCTTTACCGGAAAACCTTCCTTTAGAAAATGTATATATGGATTATGTCACTTTTTTGGAACAGGTAGTCCATCCCCGTTTAAAATTTCCACATTTTTGTCCTCAACTACCTTTTCACAAGAAATATCTCTACAATGGCCTAAGCTCCGCACGTTTGTACCAAGTTATTGTTGTTGTACTGCTCAAGAGCTGTTTTACCGTAGTGGTAGGATGCCAAATCAAGCAAAAAAATATGTGGTCTGATTGTGTTGGCTTATAGAAGGAAGGAGTCTTTTGCAAACACTCTTCAATGTAAATATCGGTATATGTAGAACTCGTTGTACCATCCATATGACATGCTTCTTTTGCCGCAAATGCATACCAAGAACTTGTTATACCAAGAACTTTTTGCTGGAATTTTTTTTTTTTTTTTGGAAATTCTGTTTTTTGGTCCTAAACTTGTCTTTAACATTTCCTCGAGCATTAGCAAAATAAAAATATTGACCCGGAAGCTGCCCAAAATCTGAAACTACTTACGTCCATTATGCAGCAGTAGTGTATTTTTTTGTGAAACGATATTTCAAGTTCCGTGTTCTGTTTTTGGGCTCTAATTTTTTTTGTACAGAATTCGTATCTTAAATTATTGGACTTTGCATTTTTTCAAAACCGTATTGGTTTTAAATTTTCGCACACCAAAGAGCACTGAACTAACCGGGCTGCTTTTCTACTGGATGTGTTGGTAGCTCTCTTCAATAAGCTTTCTATTTTCTTGGCCTTATAAACATCATGAAGGTACACATGATCAATTATTTAAGTTCTCCTGATACTTTCTAACAGTAATGTAAACAGTTTATCGGTAAACCTTTGATTCTTTGGCCAACATTTTGTAGCACGTATTTCTATTTAAATTTTTTGTTAACAACAAAGAAACAAGGTTGTCATTAAACATAATAACTGACATACTTTTCAAAAATAACTTGATCAAAAAATTATTCAAATAATACTTGCGAAAAATGTTAAAAGGAAAACATGTGTTAAGATTGTTTCGATCTCACTCGTTAGCTTAAGTGCACATTTTTAGCGAGTTTACTTACGAGTGCGGTCCCAGAACAACCCGACCTGACGTATAGATGGCGCCAATAGTGTGAAAAAATTACTTTGGTGAAAAGGTGCAACCTTACGAAACACATGTTTGAAATTTTAAGGCGCCACGTTGTTTATAATTTTTTTGAGCCATGAAAATAAAATGAACTTAGTGAATTTGTAAACATGAAAAATATGCGGCACCGTTATTTACTTCAATACTTTCATTTGAAAGGTCTCGAAGGCGTACGAGCTGCCAAGACGAACACCGTAATGAAAATCCACAAAATGGTATTGAATGATCGTCGGCTGAAGGAGCATGAGCTAGCTGAAATAATAGGTATTTCAAAAAGTGCTATACACCGCATATTAACCGAAAATTTGGATATGAAAAAACACCGCAATAAAGCCGAGTTTTTGTGTTGATTTATAACCGTGGATGAGACATGGGTTCACCTGAAACAAAGGTACAGTCGAAAAAGTGGACTGAAATGGGAGAATCGTGTCCAAAGAAGGCGAAGACAGTTCCATCACCAGGCAAGCTTCTTTTTTTAGATGCGCATTTGATAATTTTTATTGATTATCTTCAAAAAGGAAAAACAATCAACGGCCAGTATTATGCAGCGTTATGTGATGAAATTAAAGAAAAAGAGCCACATTTGGCGAAAAATAAAGTGTTGTTTCATCAAGACAATTCACCAGTTCACACATCCACTATTGGCTAAAATCCATGAATTGAAGTTCGTATCATCTACCTACCATATTCAGTTCTCTCGGATTATTTTCTATTTCAAAAATTGAAAATGTGGCTCTGTGGTAAAAAATTTTCCAACAATGAAGAGGTGGAGTTGAGGAGCTAGACATTTCTTACTATAAACAGGGTATCGCAGCTGTTGAATACCGCTGGGAAAAGTGTGTAGAGCTAAAAGGAGATTATGTTGAGAAATAACGAATATTTTACCCAAATTTGTTGTGTTTTCTTTGTTCTGGAATCGCCCTCGTACTAAAGAAAAAGCAAAAATAATTTTAAAAAACTGATTACTGTAAAATTTTGATTTTGGCACTTAAGCTATTTTTGCGGTCATGGATCGATATAAGAGATCTAAGCATACTGCAATAAACGTACAAATCTTTTTACTTTTTACCAATTTTACTACTAATCACTGAACATTACACAGTTCTGTGATTTTCTGGAATAACCGCGTATGTCCATTTTTGTCAGTTTTGAGTCAACGATGCGAAATATATTAATTTTTAACGCTCTTTACATGTGTTAAATTAAAAAAAAAAATATTGACCATTTCTGAGTTTTTTCTTTAAATAACGACGTAACTTAAATGTTTATGTCAACCTACGTTTGATCGCTGACAAATTATTTTCTCAGAAAACGACACATAGCGACATACGTTGTTATTAATGAAAAAAATGCAAAATAATTTTGGATTATTTTCCACTTATAAAAACTTGTGTGTTTATTTCTGTTATTTTTTGTCACTATTATTCTTGATACGTTGTTATATTCTCATCCTAAGTCCCGTTAACATTTTGTTGACGAACAAAAAAATCAATTTTTCAAACAACAACAACTTATGTCTACATGGGTGGTTGCATTGGTAGCTTTCTTTTTCAAAGAAAACGACGTTTGTGGACATAAGTTGTTTTATCTGCACACACTTTAAGTGTTATTTACATATTGTTTTTTCGTCCTTCTCTAGAATATATATTCCTCTGAAGATTTTTGACTCAAAATTTTATATAATGCGAAATATATGTGTTAATTTTTTTATAAAATTTTATTGCCCATATCTACAGGACTGTTAAATAAAAAGCTCTAAAAACTTTATATCGATCCCATAATTTCAAATATAACGTTTTTTGGCTCCCCTCAACATTTTGATTTTATGACATACGCGGTTATTCTAGAAAACCACAGAGTTAAACCTAATGCAAAGAGCTGATTTTACAATATATATATATATATATATATAAATCGAGATAAACAAAATATTCTATTCGACTACACCCATCCAGATGATACCCTTCACCATGTTATTTATTTTCTATAAATTGATGAAACCAATAATAAAGACGGAATTCAATAATGGAAAAAATACATTTGAAATGGCCAATATCTAAGACCGGACTGAATTAAGCCGTTACAAAAACATGTGTCTATTCGTCAGTAAATACTCCTTTGGCAAATTCAATTAAAAGAACTCTTTTTTTATTGAGATTTTCATTAGATAGAAAGACACCCAGATGGATCCATAGACATAGAACAATACAAAAATCGATTACGATCGATATTGTCAGTTTGAGGTTGGCAACTTTTCAAGTATTTCGTATAGTTACATAAAACCTTGTAAATAACGCAGAATTATGTACACACAGAAAACAGATTCATTGAGGCTACCGAATTTATTACCAACCGTATTGCGATAATGCCGATTTTCGGGTTCACGATGATGACAATTATATTGCCTTAACAGTAAATATTTTATCATAATAGAAAATTTGCAGATGATATGAAATTTCTGTTGATACAATCGAAGATACAGTTGTTCCACTTAAGCCCAATTCGGTTGGCAAATATTTTTTCTGTGTGTAGGCTATAATAAGTGAGAAATTTACACTCCATGTCTATTTGTTTTAAGAGACAAACGAGTCCCTAGTGAAATTTAAATTCTCCTATTAATATCAATAAATTATTTTCAATTTAAATGCATTTTAAAATGTCTACTATTGTTATGCTGCCAAAAAAAAATATATATATATACATACATTGTATATATATTGCTGCTGGTGGTGGTGTTGTTGTTGTTTGTCGACCCCCTGTATTTGATTGGTTCTTCCCTTTTATATACAGTGCATAAATTATAAATGTTTGTCTGTTGTTTATAATTACTACATTACTACATAATAGTAATGGGTCATATAACGAAGCATACACAAATGTAAACACACACACACATACTCGTACAATCTATTGTATTCGTTTTATTGCTATCAGTAATATTTCATTTATATGTCATCACTACTATATGGGTGTCATTGTTGTTGATGATATTTTGCTGGCAATTTATTTGTTTTATTCATTGCAATTTTGTTGAGCGTTGTCGAATATTGTTTTCAATACATTAAATATTTCAGTGATTATTTAAATAACGACATAGGCCCAAAAGCAGAACCATTGTCGGCAACTTATTTTTAAACAGTTTGAACTGTTGTAAGGTCATAGCATTAGTAGTACCGTCATTTTGGAAAGTTCTACTCTATCAAAACCAGTCAAAATACATTTATTTGTTGATATTTATGATTTGTATTTCGATGAAAGCAACAAATCAAGTGCCATAAGACTGCGTAGTTATAATCGGAAATAATTTAGTTATTTTTACTAATTTACTATTTACAAATTTTGATTAATTTTTTTTGTTTTTTGTATACTCTTCACACCAAGTGTATCAAACCATTTTTAATAATTAGAACAAAAAATCTGGATTCCCAGAAAATATAAATTTATATTCCTGATCCTTATAACAAGCGGAGTTGATATAGGGATGTCCGCCTTTGGAAATCACGATCACGCCTTCTAAAGGTCAGCTGGGTTGTAAATTTTTAGCTAAAATGATTCATTGATGTTCTGGGCAAAAATCGGTTCATTAGGGCCGGAGATTTTAGTAAAAATTTAAAAAAGCTGGAAAAAAATATGATTTTTTCTTTGTTGTTGTTGTTTCTTGCATGTGATAAATGTAATTTTTCTTTTGGGTAGTCGTTGTGTTTGTAGCATTTGCTTCATGAGTATATATGTATGGTTATAACCCATGTGTCCTGAGGTCTAATTCCTGTGGATTAAAGTCGGTATGGCATAACGATATTAAGCGTAATGGAAACGGCGCGCATCATCTGATTCAATCTGTCTTATGGAAAAAATCATACAAGTGCTTACTAAACGTAAGCTGAACGTATTGGCTCGGTAATTTCGGTTAAAATTTAAAGGGGGAGGAGGGGTTTTAGGTTTTACAGACGAAAAAAATTCTTATTTTCATAATTTTTTTTTTTTTTTTTAAGATATGAATACTGTTTTTATTTCATATAAAGGGTCCGCCATCTAACGTTTTTTTTTTTCAACTAGTGCTTATTTCGTGAATGGTAACACTTAGCTCATGTCTGATTTGACAGATAATTAGTTTTATCCTTCCGCTGAACGAATATGATTGTGTATACGCTTGAACAACGCTTGGAAATATTGCGACATTACTTTGAAAATCATGGTAATGTTGCAGAATGTGTGCGAAAATTGCGTACGGATTTTGGAAAAAGAGAAGCACCGTCAGCTCCGTATGTTCGTTATCTTGTGAAAAAGTGAAAGAAACTGGCATCCTCATCGATAAACCAAAGCGTGAAAAGCCAACAACAGTGCATGCACCCGAGAATATTGCTGCTGTGGCAGAAAGTGTGCATGAAGCGCCATCAACATCAATTCACCGTCGTTCTCAAGAATTGAACATTTCGGAGGCATCATTGAGACGAATTTTGCATAAAGACCTTAGTATGACGCCATACAAAATCCAATTGGTTCAGGAGTTGAAGCCAACTGACCATCCAATGCGTTTTCGCTTCGCTAAGTGGGCCTGCGATCGACTTACAGAAGATGCCGATTTTGCCAAAAAAAAATCATCTTTTCAGATAAGCTCATTTTGATCTTGGCGGGTATGTAAACAAGCAAAATTGTCGCATTTGGGCACAGAAAACCCGCACGCATACATTGGAAAGCCGATACACCCAAAACGAGTCACTGTTTGGTGCGGATTTTGGTCCAGAGGCATAGTTGCGCCATTTTTCTTCGAAAATGAGCAAGGAGTGGCCGTTACAGTCAATGACGATCGTTATCGGGCCATGTTGAACGAATTTTTGTTCACAAAAATTGAAGAGGAGGATATTAGCAACATTTGGTTTCAACAGGACGGCGCTACGTGCCACACAGCCGAAGCTACACTCGATGTTTTGCGCCCTGTTTTTGAAGATTGCATTATCAGCCGCAGAGCTGATGTCGTTTGGCCACCTCGGAGCTGCGATTTGACACCGTTGGACTATTATTTGTGTGGTGCCCTCAAAGATAAGTGTTACGCCAACAAGCCAGAGACAATTGACGCTTTAAAGGACAATATTCGTGAAGCCATTGGTGAAATACAGCTGCACACAACCGATAATGTGCTTAAAAATTGGACCGATCGTGTAGGCTGCTGCATGGCCAGCCGAGGCAGCTATTTGAATGAAATTATTTTCCATTATTAACCGGAAGGATTGTACTTTCAAATAAAAAAGAAATTTGAGATAATATTCAGTAGTTTTTTTTTATAGCATTTTCAAAAAAAAAAGTTATTTGGCGGACCCTTAACAAGTTATAGTATAACATTTGAAGTATCTTTGAAAAAATTTTCAATTAAAGATTTTAATAAATAAGTTCGTGACAGCGAATCTCCGGAGACGCCTCGAAAAAAAAAGTGTTGTTTTGCGGCGAACATCATAACTCGTTACCGGATCATGTGAAATAAAAAAAATCGAAATGTGTTTAAAGGGTGATATGTTTCCCGAAGTAATCAGGTAGAGTTTTTAAAAATTTTTTTTTTTTTTTTTTAGCAGCATTTTGCTATAAAACTTCGGTGAATTTGTTGCTTCGAAATGGAAAAAAAATGGCAAAAAAGAAAATTCTTCATTTCCTGGTATACTTTGAGTTATGATGTTCACCGGTTTCAAAAATGCTGTTAGCGAGAAAATCGATTGACACATATATACAATATACCGTATGAGTGAATGCCGGTTAGTTTTGCTCCGAATTACTTGAAATTTTAAGACAATACTCTCGACAAGTTGTACATTCAGAAAAAGGAATGTAAAAAAGGGTTAATACCTTACCCCTCTTAACATACCTTCACTTTAGAAGTAAAAATACAAACGAGAGTGAAATATATAAAACCTAGTTAAAATTCCTATAATCGTGTTAAATCTTAGAAAGCCATGAAAATTTGGCAATAAAAACGGTATTTAAAAAAATTTTAATTTAGAAAGAAACAACAAAAACATTTGCAATACATTGATGTGTTAAGTCTCAAATTGTTAAAACTTAGGATAAAAATTATATGAAAGGGAGCCCGTACAAAATATGATAAAGGGTCACACTTTGTGTATCCTTGGTGTAGAGAGTTGAACAACTCCAATAGGAAGTCATCTCAACTAATTAAATGCTACCCCTCTTAAACAACAGTTTAAAAATCTTTTTATACCCTATACCACTATGTGGTTTGTCCATGTAAACCTTGCAATCAAATTACAGGTCGCAAATATGAATATGAATGAATATATTTTTTGGTATATAAGCTTTTATTGGCCATAGGATGAACGCTATTGAAATTGGCGAAATTCGGTCCATGTTCAGACCTAGTCCCCCCCATACAAATGAACCCTATGAAATCGACATAAATTGACATAAGATCCAAATTACCATATAGATCTCAGTCAAATTGGGTTTGTATGTGTTTATTGTATCCATTAATCAGTAGTCCAAAAATAATCCCTATAGGACAATTCTTATAGAGCTGCTTCCCGATCTTCACTTAAATCTATCAAAAACAAAAATATTGCACAGATTTTTCTCAAATTTGGTTTGTATATATTATTCAAAATATAAGTGACTTAATCAAATATGGTCAGGATCGATCCACATTTCGACCTAGTCCCCATATAAATATAGTATCCGATATAAACTTTTACATATCCGCAGCCAGAAAAATTAATAACACTTAAATTTGGTTTATGCTTATTTTCGATATCGAATTAGTTGGACCGAAGAGATAGGGTCTCTAAACCATGGTATAGGGTATCGTATAGTCGGTCTAGACCGACTATAATTTCTTACTTGTTTTTTTTTAATTTTATCTGTTTTAAGATTAATTAAGGATTTACGCAGAGACAGCCCAGCCGTATTCATCAAAAAATCTTAAATCAGGTTTCAAATACAAATTTTAAGCTTAAAAAAGTTTGTTAAAAATTCGTATTCATAATCAGTATTTTAAGTAATAAACGATTTAACGTTTTATTAAACTCTATGATGGCAACATTATATATTTTTTATTTGTCACTTGAGTCGTAATGATGCAAAACTATGGTTATTCATACGGTATTCGTATCTATATTTAAACCCTATACCAGTATGTGCTTTGGGTATAATGACTTTGTGCTGCTGTTTGTAACAACCAAAAATATTTGACCTAGACCCATCTTTAATTATACCGATCGAATCAGAATCACTTTCTGAGTTGATTTAACAATGTCCGTCCGTCCATCCGTCCGTCTGTGTGTCCATGTAAAGCTTGTAATCAAACTGCAGGTCGCAAATATGAATGAATTTTGATGAAATTTGGTACATAAGCTTTTATCGTGGGATGAACGCTATTGAAATTGGTGGGAATCGGTCTATGTTCAGACCTAGCCCCCATACAAATGACCTTTATAAAATCGACATAAATTGACATAAAATCCAAATTGTCGTATAGCTCTTAGACAAATTGGGTTTGTATGTGTTGATTACATCCATTAATGAATAGTCCAAAAACGATCCTAATGGGACAACTCTTAGTCATAGGCCCCATATAGAGCTGCTTCCCGATCTTCACTTAAATCTATCAAAAAACAAAAATATTGCACTGATTCATCTCAAATTTTGTTTGTATATATTTTCGCAAAATACAAGAGACTTTACCAACCATGGTCAGGATCGGTCCATTTTTGGACCTAGTCCTCATATAGACATATCATCCGATATGAACTTTTTCATATCTGCAGCCAAAAAAATTAATAAAAATGCCACTCAAAATTGGTTTATGCTTATTTTCTATATCCAATTAGTTGGACCTAAGAGATAGGGTCTCTAAACGCATGGTATAGGGTATCGTATATTCGGTCTAGACCGACTATAATTTTCTTGTTTTTTTTTGCCGTGCTTGAGAAAAATATAGTTTTTATAGAGAAAAAATTAATGATAAACTTGTCTATTAAATAAAGAACAAAATGATAGGTAGAAATGTAATTTAGGTGGTGATTTTATTGCAGATTAAAAAAGTATTCAAATAACCAGGTCTATTTAATTTGTTTTGATTTTTTATACCTCACTAGCTTTTTTTTTGTTCTATTATCATTACAAATTAAAAATATTCCTTTCAATATAGTTGACTTAATTAAGTTATTTTAATAATTTGTATAAATACTTTGATAGATATGGATGATAAAGAGGTTACTAAGCGCAAGCGTTCCTTATCCGGAAAACGGGTCGCTCCTTTTTTTGTAAATTTTCTTTTGACGATCATTTGAGATTTGGCAATAGTTTCTATTGTAAACAAAGTACAATTAAAGCATACAATTTTGTCAATAATACTCTAACCCTTAAAAACAATGTTTTTATTAAAACTCTTTATTCCTTATGCAACTATTTTAAAATTATTCTTTGGTCAAAACAAGTCTATGGACAAAATTTCAGATCAATCGGATGAGGGGAAATGACATTTATATGACTCCGTGACTGCGCGTGACTATGCGTGACTGTGTGTGACTTTCTTAAAATTAATCTTTGGCCACAACAAGTCTATGGACAAAGTTTTAGATCGATCGGATGAGGGGAAGTGAGTTTTTAATCTCTCCGTGACTGCGCGTGACTATGCCGAAGTAAATCTTTCTTTGCAGCAAGTGTATCGAGCAAGTTTCAGATTGATTGGATGAGGGGAAATCCGCTTTAAATCTCTCCGTGACTATGCATGACTAAGTCAAAGTTAATCTTTTTTTCACAGCAAGCGTATGGGCCAAGTTTCAGATCGATCGGATGAGGGGAAATGACATTTAGATGACTCCGTGACTGTGCGTGACTATGCGTGACTGCGCATGACTACCCCAAAATTAATCTGTAGTCACAGCAAGACCATGGGCCAATTTTCAGATCAATTGGATAAGGGGGAATGGGGTTGCCCCACGACAAACAGACAGAGAGTATGAGTTAAAGGAAAGAGTTTAAAAATAGTTCTTACCAATTCTATTAATTAAATGTAGCGTTATCCATTATTTATTAAAAAATCAACTAACTTCTTTCAATTGAATGAAAATTTTTCGCTACAATGTTCAAAATGAAAACAAACACAAAGCAAAAACCACAAATGTCATTTTAAAATAAGTGTAAAATAGGGTCGAACCAATTTTAAAATTCTTTTATTTACACCAAAGCTAAAATTCGTTTATGAATACAATTTTATCGATTTTTGCTTAAAATGGATTTGAAATGCTGTTCAAAATTGTTATGATTACGAGTGATAAGGTATACAATTTAACGTGAAATATTTACCTTCAAAAAAAAACTGTGACAATCACTACAAAAACGGCTTAGAACCAGGTTCTCCCCTTAACATCAGCTTTAACTTTCTAAAGTTAATTTATTGCTTTCTTATCATTTATTTAACTACACATTCTCGAATACTTCATATATCGTATTACATGTGTGTGTTTGAAGTATATTTTATATTCAAATATCGAAAACAATTGTTTGTTTATTATTATAATAGAACGTTCCAAATAATGAAAATCAATATTTACTAATATAAGGCAACATTTATTATACGTTCATGCCAAAAATTTGAATTTACAAATTAATACTCGTAAGTTATATAGGGGGAGAATCAAAATATAAGAATCATTTATTATCAAAAAAAAAAAAAAAATATACAGTATACTTGTATATAAAAACAAAAATATTTTTATACATATGTACAACTGTTTGTATATTATGGTATAATTTTCCCAGCAAACCATTTTAATTAAACTAAATCGACTGGTGACTCGTCAAATAAATTATGATTCGGTTCTTATACCTTCTACTTCCTCTTATAAAAGTCAAATTTGCTCAGCATTTTTCAAGAAATCAAAGATATAAAATATTTATGGCCTCATTAAGAATTAAAAAATAACAAAAACAGAAACGATGTCCCTTTGTCCTTTGCAGATTTAACAAGTAAATATGAAGTATGGCTTCTCAAAAGAAAGGAAATTTTAATAATCTGCAATATTCATTTGATAAAGAGAATTTAACAATGATAATTCAGCTCGTATGTATAACAAAATTTCCTTGAGCGGTTGGGGTTGAAAAATTCACTAAAGACGTTAACATATGGAAATAATTTTATATATCTAATCAAATTCAGGCTCATTTATTTCATTTTTATCCAATGACAGCATTGATTGGCTTTTGATTTATTAATTCATTTAATCTTATACGAATTGCTGTTAAAGTTAATATTGGTCTGTTCAGAAACTTACAATTATATACACTTAGAAACAGAATAATTTATTTAATATTCCCCGGGCAAAATTATAACAAGTGTTTTTTATAAATTATATATTGAATCTCATTTTAAACTCAAGTAACCATGCATGAACGAACGTAATCTGAAAAACCATAAACCTTTTTGTATACGAAATACCCCGCAGTATATAAGGATTTGTATTATCTTATTTTTCTATTTATAAAACGACAGTTTACGTCAATTTATTATCTTTAATGTATTCATCAATAAGATAGTTACATTTTTATTCAATATATAAATCAAAATGTTGTTTCCGAAAATTGTGTTAATGTTAAATAGTTTTAGGAAAAATTATTAAGCACGGATTGTTTCTTTTCATATGCGAACAATTTAAAGTAGGCTATGGGCCAAACAGCTAGAAATTTAATAAAGAAAAAATTTTAACCGAAATATTTACAAACCTCTTGAAATTGTGTTCAGTTTACATATTTACTGCTTTAAGTATTTTTGAGCAAAGATGAATTAATTCATACGAAGAATTTAAGATTTAAACCACGAAGCAAGAATTTATAAAAGAAAATTGTTCAATCCAAAAACAAGGATATGACCACACAAATGTTGCAAAAAATGTGGAAAGAACGTTAGTATGTTTTAAAGATGCAATGGTCGAATGGCAGAAATTAAAGATGCCAAAAGTTAAGTGAAGGAGAGATATTTCCAGATTAGGACACTTCATGTTCTTTCCGTAAGTTCTTTGTCCGAAATATCTTATCTGAGGTGCTTTGAAGCAGACTTCCGCACACTTCATGGTCCTCAATATGATACTGCTTTTGATGAAGAGATACCACTAGATTAGTAAACCTTCTATTCTAGTTAAAAAGTTTTTTTCGCAATATCTTATCTGACAGGATATTTTCAATGTGGCAAAAACTCATCTTCATTTATAACAACAGGAATTATTAATGTACAGCGAAGACTGCTTCAAAAAGAGATTAATTTCCACAATGGATCCACTCTATATAAGCCCGATTTACGCTGCTTCAATTTTAAATTTGCTCCATGAAAATAATTATGAATTTGGTAAAAGAGAAATCACCACAATGTCGGCCAAAATTTAATTCGAAGAAGAGTAAACAGACTGCAATATAAAATATTTTGAACGCAAATGGAGAAATGCCATCAGAACCATAACAATTAACACTGTCAAAGGCATGATAACGAACTTTCGGAAAAAGCTTGGATTTGATTGGACACGAAAACATAATTTTTATTTTTTTTTTTTTTAATTACAATTATATCATTTATGCCGGTTTTCTCAATGTATTGTCAAACTGGCTGTTACTTAACCAGGACATAAATTTATTGTACCGATAAACAGCCTGTTAACAATTTTGGTATTCACAATGTACCGACAAAAACATTATTTTCAATTGGCAATGCCTCTCAAAATACGTATGAAAGTTGGGAGAATTATTTTCAGTTGGCAATGCCTCTCAAAATTGATATGAAAGTTGGGTGAATAATTTATCTGTACGATAAATAAATAATTGGTAGATGAGTGCCGGTTAGCTTTGCGACAAAAGCAGACATTGAGAAAACCAAATTTCTTTAATCGGCAGTGTCTCGTTGGGATAAAAGATAATCGCTATTGAGAAAACGGGCGTTAATGTTATTAAAAATTAAAAAAATATGTACATATATTTAAATAACACCGAATTTGGTTCATAGCATACCTGAATTTTAAGAATTTGACATTCCTAGAAACGCTATAAGTATCAGCGTAAGCCGTATATCAGAGTGAAGCTTATGGTCTTCAGATCTATATCACTTAATATTGTACAACCACAAATGCTTGACTTAGATCCATCGATCGAATCAGAATAACACTCTGAGCCTATTTAACGATATTTGTCCATCCGTCTGTGTATCATTAAAAATTGTGCGTTAACTACAGGTCGCAAAAAATTGTGCGTTAACTACAGGTCGCAATTGAAAAAATATTTTAATGAAACTTGGGACATAAGCTTTCGTCACTCTTGGGAAGATTATAATTGAATTTGGTGAGAAACGGTTCATCTTCTGACCTAGCTCTCATAAAAATGTCCGCCATGAGATCGACTCAAATTTCCTCGAGATCCATATTATCATATTCTAGACAACCCCATCGTAGTTGCTACGACATTACTACTCGTAATTTACAGAGTTACATAAACTTTCAAGACTCACGCTATCACAACATCCAGATTGATACATTGTATGTCAATGGGTAGCCTCGTATAAGCCACAAACAAACTTTCAATCTTATATATCTTCCCGATCGTCATATATATATACTCTTACATAGAAAACATATTCATTGTGGCAACCGAATTTGTTGCCAACGAATTTTGGTAGTAATATGTACTTGTTGTGATTACTGAATCATATTTTTCAAACAATCGTAGTTGTGAATTTATTGTCACAACTATTTATTGGGGTAACCTATTTCAAAAATGCAGCAACTGCACTATATATAAAAACACAAAATATGATTTTATTTTAAATTTATTAACTATAGCCTATACCACTATGTGGTTCGGGTATAATGACTTTATGCTGATGTTTGTAACTATTATTAATATTTGACCTAGAGCCATCTTTTATTATACCGATCGACTCTGAATCACTTTCTGAATTGATTCAGCCATGTATACCTTGTAATCAAACTACAGATCGCAAATGTGAACATATTTTGGTGAATTCTATCGGCCATAGCACGAATGATATTGAAATAGGTGAAATTCGGTTCATGTTCAGACCTAGTCCCCATACAAATGACCCCTATGAGATTGACTGAAATTGCCATAATATCCATATTATCATATAGATTTCGGTTAAATTGGTATTTGTGTATGTTTATTACATACATTTATCAGTAGTCCAAAAATAAACCCTATAGTACAATATTCAATCATAGCCCCCATATGAAGTTGATTCCAGATCTTCACTTAAATGTTTAAAAAACATAAATATTGCACACATTTTTCTCAAATTTGGTTTGTATATGTTTTTGCAAAAACTAAGTGACCTTACCACATATGATCAGGATTGCTGTATTTTTGGACCTAGTCCCCATATAAATATAGCATCCTATA
Source organism: Cordilura impudica (assembly GCA_963682025.1). Taxonomy (NCBI): domain Eukaryota; kingdom Metazoa; phylum Arthropoda; class Insecta; order Diptera; family Scathophagidae; genus Cordilura; species Cordilura impudica. The sequence continues at coordinate 136,544,656 of OY821519.1, read as the reverse complement.
TAAACTTTTTCATATCCGAAGGCAAAAAAAAATTAATAACAATGCCACTCAAATTTTGTTTATGCATATTTTCTATATCTAATTAGTTGGACCTAAGAGATAGAGTCTCTAAACCATGGTATAGGGTATCGTATATAATTTTCTTACTTGGTTTTCTATAAGAAATTAAATATAAATGAAACAAAATATCTTACATAGCAAAAATAAATTTATACGACAACACTAATATTCTTATTTATGAATCACTTCAAACAAGTTTTTAGTTTTTTTTTTTTAACATATACAGAATTTAGAAATAAAAATATACTGCTAAATCAGTTCAAGTTGTTCTTGTGTGTTAATTATTGTACCTTTCACTTCAATTTTTGTATATTTTGTAATTATATACAACACAAAACTTCACTTAAACGAAAGAAAAAACGAGAAGATGATTTACTTTCTTCTCGGTTGACAACTTGGAAGGGCGCTGAGTACTTACGCTCTAATGAATAAAAGCCCCCCCAAAAAAAGGAACAAATTGGGGCGTAAGTTCGCGCTGAACAAAAGCCCCAAAACCTTAAAGAAAGCCCCAAACCCCCAATTTTTCAAAAAATCAAATAAAAAAGAAACTTACGCCCCGCAAAATTTTTCACATATTTTTATTTAATGCTTCCTTTTCTTGCCAAATATCTATTCAAATGAAAATTTGCATACTGCTCTCAATATTTCTCCCACAATAAACGCATTTAAATTCTGTATTCTTTTCGGTAGCATCATTAAGGAGCTTGACCTCGCAACCCCATAGCATATCTTGCAATGTTTGCAAAACTTTCCTAGCAGTTTTGCGTTTTCTTATATGGTGTTCACACTACGATATTTTGAGGTGTTTTAGCTCATGTTTTGCAAAACAAAACACAGTCGTTCACACTTGATTTAGTGTGTTTAAGTTAAACATTTCAGCAAAGTGAACAGCTGTTTCCAAAATAAAAAACAATTGAAAAGTTATAAAATTTTGGAAATTGATAAAAAAAAATATCATTAAATTGGCGGCCAACTACTTAAATTATATTAATGATGAAATTATCAATATAGATGCGTTATTTTAATTTTTGTATTGTATTTTGTATTGTATTTTTTTGATTGTAATGCCACTTTAATAGTAATGTTAAAAAAACAAGGATGCCAACTTGGCAAACATGAGTAATATTGCACTGAACATGCGCAAAGTTAAATACAACTCTGTCATATTTTCGTTTTTTGAGGTGTTTAAGATTTAAACATCTCAATTGAGATGTTTAGCCAACGAAAAAATGTATGGGAAAACATCTCAATTTGACTTGTTTATCACATAAACACTAAACACTTCGCTAAACACTTAAGTATGAACGCCATATTATCCATCAAAATGTAAAATATTGGATTGTTCTGCAACAAATACGTTTTGCGGCGATTACAAATAAGTTAACGACAACTGAGCGGCGCTGGTGTGGCTGCCAAACCCGTGTGGAAGCGGTGCGCGGACGCGGGCTCGACGGGCTCGCGGAACACAGTTACGATAAATTTTATTTACACTGATTACTTCAATTTACAAACGATTCCCGATATTTTTTCAGTTTATGAAAATAAATAAACTACAAATGCCAATTTTTCAAAAAACCAAGTAAAAAATGAACTTACGCCCCATAAAACATTCCGCAAAATTTTTCACATATTTTTATTTAATGGTTCTTTTTTTTGCCAAATATACCGGTTTCGTTTTTTATTTTTGAAGTATATTTGTTCATCAGTCTTGGAAAAAAATGAATTTAGGCCCCAAACTAAATTAAAAATGAACAAATTCCCCAACATATTTCAAATTGGAATAAAAAAATGAACTTGTGCCCCCAAAAACCATAAAAATCCCATACAAATTTTTTGGGGCATTTGTTAATTTGGGCCTAATTACTCAGCGTCACTTGGAAGTGCCTTTACCGGCAGCTTTCTTTTAAAAAATTCTGACTACTTTTATGGGTTGGACGAGCATTTTACATTGGCTCTTCAAAATCGTAGCGTTAATTTGTTCTTTAATGAGGAAAGCGCGGTCGATACTTTCGCGCAAACATCTATGGCAGAAAACCCACGACAGGTACGGGCGACAGTATTTTGACATTTGAACGAATGGCTGTTTTCGTGGGGTCGAGTGGGGCGGATACCCTTCAATTTCTCTTTTTACTATAAACTTTCTTTTTCCAAATAGAATAAATCAAAAAAGGGTAAATTTTATAAATTTGGCATTGTTTTAAAAATTGTATATTTGTTAATTTTTGCATCAACATTCGCTAACAATGTAACTTCTCTGGACATGATGAGGAACTTACCCAATCGTAGATTCTGCTTTAATGTACTTTATTTAGTGAAGCGTTTTAAATATATTAAATTTTCAGATATTATTTTTATACCCTCCATATATACTTTATGCCACCCCATAAAGTATGCGACCCCATAAAGTATATATGAGGAGATCCATAACAAATCGCAATAATTCTACCGGCAAATTTTTTGGAAAACTGAATAAATTTAATTAAAGTCAGTAGGATATATATTTTTTCAAAAACAGTTGTCGTGATGTAATTGTTTTGTAGAAACAATACAAATCATTAATAAATAAATTAATCTGGCAATTAGTTTTTAAGTTATTTAGTATTTATAGCATTTTCATGTGAACCCTATGGAAATATTGCTTTTGAAATTATGACAAAATGACAATCATTTTTATTATTTAATCAGTTGTCTCTTTTAAAATAGCTGGTAAATTTCTTTCCTTTGCCTTGAACTTTGAAAATTTCTAAAGTTTTGGAATCACATTGCTTTTGCTGATTTGTGGAGAGCATCTGACAAAAAAACTATGACCTCGGGTGCGTGCATTGCAATAGATCTAGGGGACTCATCTCTTTCTTGCGTTTTCATAGAAGAGTTTTCCCTTAGTTTATGAATCGTTTGTTGAGTAATTAACTGATGTTTTAAGTCAAAATTTTGTTCCATTTTGATTATCTGTTTATTTAACACGTATTGAGCAAACCCATCTGTCGTAGGGGAAGAGAATCCCATGTTAAGAGTATTGAAAATATTCCAAAAATATATGTTTTTTAACTTTTAGTGAATTATCTATTGAATCATAATAAATACCCCATAATGCGTTCTGTTGGAAAATAACATCTTTGAAATTTATTTCTATTATAATGGCTCTCTTTCGCTGGTAATTTTTTTAGGAATTTTAGAGCACTTTCTTTTTTTTGGTTTAAACCTCGCTGTGAGCCTGTCTCCACCTTTATTCTCTTTAGGAATATTGCCATAAAAAATAGTTTTTGCAATAGTATTCACTCTCCGACCTGTAACCGACAAAACTTCCAGAAAGAGGGCTTGACATACCCTCTTTGATTTGCTCTTCTGTTTCAGTAAAAATTTGAATGAGAAATTCTTTGTTTTTTTTTTTGCATTCTGGTATATACTTGTCACGCTTGGGTACACTATCAACCGTGTAAGATATTGATCCTGATCAATTTTTGATTTGTTTTTATAGAACGCTCTCGATTGCAAATAATCAACTGAGTATTAAACTTCCCACATTTGTAACCACTCCTTTCTTTGTCGCTGCTCGGTTTGTGAAAAATATAAACTTTTTTACAAAAGCAAAGATACCAAGACATCAAAACACCAACTTTATGTGCGGTTTGCATGTTTATTATTCGTTCTCTGTACAGGATCCCTTTTTGCATTCACAATTTACTAAAATACGTATTAACAAATGTAATAAAATTTTAACCGTTTACAGTTATTGTAGAGTTACCATAACAATGAAATTTATTTTTACCATTGAATTTTCTTTCACTAATAGCATGTTCAGACGGCAAAATGAACCACTTGATTCGCTCTCTGAATCACGATTGCAAAGCTAGGTGTTCAGACAATTGTTCTTGTTTCATTTTGACATTTTTATTTTTTGTGCAAATATTTGAAGACATCCTTCTACACTTTATGTTTCACTATTTAATTTTTTCCATTGTTATTTCAATATATGTATGTAAATATATACTTTTTATTTGTTAAATGTTTCTATTTATTTTATTGCACACATTAATTATACCCTATACCACTATGTGGTTTGGGTATAATGACTTTGTGCTGCTGTTTGTAACAACCAAAAGTATTTGACCTACACCCATCTTTAATTATACCGATCGAATCAGAATCGCTTTCTGAGTTGATTTAACAATGTCCGTCCGTCCGTCCGTCCGTCTGTGTGTCCATGTAAACCTTGTAATCAAACTGCAGGTCGCAAATATGAATATATTTTGATGAAATTTGGTATATAAGCTTTTATCGGCCATGGGATGAACGCTATTGAAATTGGTGAGAATCGGTCCATGTTCAGACCTAGCCCCCATACAAATTACCCATATGAAATCGACATAAATTGCCATAAGATCCAAATTGTCATATAGATCTTACTCAAATTGGGTTTGTATGCGTTCATTACATCCATTAATGAGTAGTCCAAAAATGATCCCTTTGACCCCACATAGAGCTGCTTCCCGATCTTCACTTAAATCTATTAAAAAACAAAAATATTGCACTGATTCTTCCCAAATTTTGTTTGTATATATTTTTGCAAAATACAAGAGACTTTACCAAACACGATCAGGATCGGTCCAATTTTGGACCTAGTCCCCATATAAATATAGCATCCGATATGAACTTTTTCATATCTGCAGCCAAAAAAAATTAATAAAAATCCCACTCAAATTGGGTTTTTGCTTATTTTTTGTCCAGTTAATTGGGCCTAAGAGATAGGGTTGCTAAACGCATGGTATAGGGTATCGTATAGTCGGTCTAGACCGACTATAATTTTCTTACTTGTTTTTTGTTTTTTGTTTGTTTATACATTTTTGACAGCTAGTTCAGATAAACTAGCGATCATTTTTTATCAAAATTGGAGATGACACTTAATTTTTCTAGGTTCACAACTAGGTTCAATGTGAACCAAGCAGGTTCGCTCTCAAATTTTTGTGTGTTCGTTGTAATAAATTAGTATTAAGTTTATCAAATGTCTTATTTTTCAAATATTTTGTTTACATTTGTTATAAACAGTAGAATAAGTCCAGATATTAATATAAACGTAAAACCCAGGAGGATGGTGTCATAGATTCGGCATAGCCGAATTTAACAGTCTTACTTGTTTTTCTTTATTTTCCCAGAATGACAAATCAAATCGGTTGGGTTAAACATTTCACTATCTAAGTTGGAATTTACAACAGAATTTGATTTTCCTTTTGGCTTTAAATACCAAAACATGTAAACAGTGGGCAGTTCTTTTGTTATAACCGAGAAATAATTCCAAATACTATATTGTTTTTATCATATTAACCAACAATTTATGACAATATCTGATTTGGTATTTTCTGCTTGAAATATGTTGTTCTAATATAATTTATTGTTACAACCCCAAATAATCAAAACGTTTTATACTGATTTCAATAAGTTTAATTCTATGTTCAGACGGACAGCAAGATTCGCGGTTCGCTCTCTCATTCACGGTTCGCGCCCGAATCATGATTGAGTCTACATGATTCGCCATACAAAATTTTGAGAGCGGACCTACTTGGTTCATTTGGAACCTAGTTGTGAACCTAGAAAAATTGAATTTCATCTCCAATTTTGATAAAAAATTATCGCTAAACAAAAAAAAAAACAAAAAAAAAATGTGCGCAATAAAATAAATAGAAACATTTAACAAATAAAAAGTATATATTTACATTTTTATATAATAAAAATGGAAAAAATGAAATAGTGAAACATAAAGTGTAGAAGGATGTCTTAAAATATTTGTACAAAAAATATAAACGTCAAAATGAAACAAGAACACTCGTCTGAACATCAAGTTTCACAATCATGATTCAGAAAGCAAATCAAATGGTTCATTTTGCCGTCTGAACATGCTATAAGGCACTTATTATGAATTGCATTCGATCTTCAATCTTCGCTGGCTATCGAACATCGACAATCGTATGTCAAATTCGTATTATGAGCTGGTAGCACGGTCGAAAATTTCGTTGTGCAACGAATTTTCAATCGATCACAATTTTGCTTTCGATGCTGGATGGCAGTTTGTAAAACTTATTGAAAATATAAGTTGTAAATTATTTTAATTTCATGAGATTGATCTGTCTTGTGTGCATTGCCACAGCAGTTCATCTGTAGTAGACAGCAATTCCATAAATGCCTCCTTGCATTCGAAAATTTGCTATAAATCTGTAAACAAATGGTACCCTTGTTAAAACCTCGCATACGCACGTAGTGGAATCCATTTCCAAAATGTTGGAAGCATCTCTCATGACGAAGCAATCATCTTCATCAGACGATCATAGAACCATAATTCCATGTTAATAAATAATTAATTTTGTTTTCTTTAATAAATTTGTAAACAAACAATGGTTATTTATAGTGCCAGCTGATAAATATGTGCTATTGTGAATAATCCAATTGAGTGAAATTCACAATAACGCTATTTTATCGAATGTGCGCCATAATACCAAATGAAAATTCGTTCGATCAGTTAATTCGACCACAATCGAAAATCGAAAGTTGCTCATAATGGGCACCTAAGTGTAATTGTTACAGAATTATGTTTATAAGGTTGTTAGTGAAAATTATATTGTATTTTAAAATAATTAAGAATTTAAATAAAAAATTTTATGACCTAATATAAAGATTCTAGTGGTAACCGAATTCCAACTAATTCTTTTTCTGTGTTCAGATATGGCATTATAAAATTTTGTATTGTATATTTCTGATATCCTTAAAATACCGCACCAATATTAAAGTGTGGACCAATTTTATTCACAGTCCCCATATAAAGCAGCCTTCCGATATTCACTCAAACCTACATATACAGAAAAAAGAGTCCCAACCGAATTGTTCTAAAGTTTAACAACTGTATTTTCAATTTTGTCAACAGAAATTTAATAGCAGCGAACGGTTTTTTATTGTGATCAAACATTAACTGTTAAAGGTGCTATCACACGACGTGTTTTGCTTGCATTTTTCTTATGTTTTTATGACATGCAATTTGTATACATCGTGTGACCCCTTTTAAACATTATTTAGGTACAATACATGTGGAAAGCCACATGTAAATTTTTCAATTAGAACAGGTTCTATTTTGACATGACAAAACATTTGGAAATACCAAACTGCTTGTGGCGAAAGAAATACTAGAGTAAATTAAAAGGAATAATATTAAAAGAACAATAAATTGTTTAATATAAATTAACAATCAAAAACATATAAAATATATAACTTTATTTTAAACAATTAATTTTGTAAATTCACAAATCAATAAATCCGCTGTTGCTTACATTTAGAGGTGATACGAAATACATATACGAGTGTGATAGCAAAAACTATGAATCGTATGTAAAACGACAATTTTGACAAACATATGGATAAAAAAAGTGACAGTACATATGTAAAGAATACGTCGTATGATATCACCTTAAGACAACAGGATTGCTCGAAATTCGTTTAACTTCATCGCAATTCGATTGGCAATAAATTCGGTAGCTATAATGAAACAGTTTTCTGTGTGTATCTATAGTCTTGAAAGTATAACATATTGTATTCAAATTTGGTTTGTACATGTTTTTGGAATCACTAAATATGTACTGGATTGGACCTATTTTTACCTAGTCCCCATATAACTAATATCGAATGTATTACCAAAACGTTTGATATGCACTTTAGAGTATTTTTTATATCCATTTATATTATCTCACCAAGTACGGTTAGACCTAACCCCATTTTTCGAAGTTCATGGTACAGGTTATCGTATGCCGAAATTCGCTGCTCCGAGGTCATTTGTGCGAAATTTCCTGTTTGTTTTTATTACACATTATGCCAAAGTATTTTATGAAAATATTAACCCTTCGCATTGAGGATGATAAACAGTGATTAATAAACATATGAACAATTTCATACATTTTCTGGTATTAATATATTATCCAGTTTTTAATCGATGCGGCACAGGTACAACCCAATTTCCACGCTACCACTGAGTTGTATGATTTTTTGACAAAAAAAAAAAAAATTGCGACGACAATAATCTGATTGACAAAAAATCGTACGGACATTTTGTCTGCATTTTTAACCCATTTCAAGCATTACACATCTAGTCGTATATAAACAGCTGTTTAGATTAACAAAGAAACCAAAAATTGTATAAATTTTGGGTGCATTGTTATACACAATTTTTACTTTACTTTTTCCAAATTTTCTTTTTGTGTTAAAAAATAATAAATAAACAATTACAATTTAAACACCTTTTTTTAAGTCTTACTCAATCAACTCAAAATCAATTATTATTAGTTTTTCATCTGCCGAGTACTTTAACGATTATCGTCATTTCAGAAAAGTAAAAAAAATCAGCTGTTGTAGAAAAATTACAATTCATTTAGAATCAAAAACAATGACGCTTGGTAATAAATACAAATAACTTTTAACCGTTTGTGCGTGCTATTCCTTTTGTTACCAAGATGTGGGCTCTTCAAGCAGAAGTGTCAGTTTTGAATTCTGTCGTGACAGTACTAAACAGTTTTATTATCTACTAGCTGGACCCGGCAAGCGTTGTTTTGCCCTCCATGAATTTTCTATTTAAGTTAGAATCTGTACATACCAATACAAAACAAAAAACGCTTGTGCATTTGTTAATATTAATTGAAAACTGTTAAAGACAAACCATGTTATATTTATGAAAATGAAAATAAATATTTATTGTAACATATAAGAATGACCAATATATTTCTTTTATAGTAACTAAAGAGTGAACAATATTTTTAATTTAATTACTAGAGGACCCCAGCTGCTCCGCAGCATTATATTATATTATATTAATTTTTATAATATAATACCAAAATTTTCCAAGAGAAGATAACGTACAGTAATGCCAAAATATGCCAAGAGAAGTTAACGTAAAGTAAAAGTAAAGTTGATTGTCCACGCATAACTTTCCTCAAACCCGACGAATTTGCCAAGAGAAGTTAACGTACAGTAATGCCAAAATATGCCAAGATAAGTTAACGTACAGTAAAAGTAAAGTTGATTCTCCACGCATAACTTATGTCAACAGCCTACGTTAATTAGAACTCTAGTTATAGAGGTTTGAGAGAAGAAAAATATTGAAAAAATTTTGAATGGAAAGTTTATTCATAAATTCTTTTAATATATAAGATTCTCGTAGTAAATGCATAAATTTGCTGACCTTCCGACACGGGAACGTGCCACATATAGTTGCTCGTGAAAAAAACAACTGTTTTCGAGCTCCAAGCCACATATTTTCAATGAATGTCCTTGAGATTTATTAATGGTCATGGCAAAGACCAATCCGATCGGAAATTGCAATGTTTTGAATTTTATCGGTGTGTCGGTAGGAATCATATGAATTTCTGGCAGCAAAACATGTTACCCTTTAAATTTTCCTTTGACAATTGTGGCCTCAATAACATTGGGCATTATTCTCTCAACAATTAACCTGGTTGCATTACATAGTCTCGGAGCGTTGAGGTTACGTAGCAAAATTATTGGAGAACCGACTTTTAATTTTAATAAGTGTGGCGGTAGACCGGGTACATCAAGTGAATTCAAAAATTCTGTTGGATAATTGACTGCTTCATTTTCTTCAACAACACTATCCATAGATTTGAAAGAAAACGTTTCGGAATCAATCATGTCCTGCATAACAACATTAATATTATCGACATCGAAATTTTTTGCGGCTAAAATAGCTCTTTCACTTAACCAATCATAGTTACGATATGGATTTAGAATGTCGGGGAATACATTTTCAATTAACTCATCGCGTGACGATATAAATTGACAAAAATCTTATGGATATTTTAATAGTTTGATTGGTTGGGTTAATATTGATTTTACCAAGATCAAGTTGTTGTTTTGAAAATTGGTCAGCCGTTGGAATATTTTCTAATTGTACTCGCATGTTTGTTGTTAATTTTATAGTTTGAACGCTACTCCGTAATTTTGATGATTTTCAGCAGGCATTTATTTCGTCAGCATAGGTCGATTTTGGTTTGATAGGTCGATTTATTTGACGAAAATCTCCAGATAATAAATTGAGAGCTCCACCAAAAAGTATTTCATTGCCTTTCAAATCTTTTAAAGTTCTATGTAATGCTTCTAAGGTACATTCATCCCAAATAATAATACTGCATTTTTGCAGAACTTTTGATATTACAGACGTCATTCTAATTTGTTTGTACGTTTAACGGTGATTTGAGTGCTGAATGAGCTATACGACCACCATGCAATAATGTAGTGGCTTTTTTCTTCCTTTTTGGTTAGAATAAATATATATATAAAAGCATTTGTGAATTTTGTAACTTATAAAATTTAAATAAATTTGACAACACATTATTTTTCGAATGCCAGCACCATCTACTGGGTCCAACAAAAAAAATTTTGGCATCATCTAACATACATATATGTACATACTTAGTTTACGTAAATTCGCACTGTAAGTAAGAATATTCGAAATAACTTTACCCCAGCGTCACCTATCGGATCCAATTATACTCACAAAAATTTCATATGACGAAACATACACACGTTCTGAATTGCAGTCAAATCGCACTGAAAATAAGAATTTTATAACTTAACCCCAACGCCAGCTATAGGGTTAAAACTATAAAAAAAAACACAGAAGAGCTCGAACCGAACCTGGTGCAAATCTTAGCTCGACAGCTATTATGGTTTCTGAGATCATTCGTTACAAACAAATGAACCAATGTTTTTATATATGTATATAGATTATGACCTTTCGATTGACAATAGTTTTCCTATATACTTATAACTGAAGGGATCCTAATATGTTTCAAGAATTAGACATGAATTTTTTTAAACAAGGCTTTTTAAAGTCGAATCTGTTATTTCCCATGACTTGCATGCAGCTTTAAAGTCCACTTTAAAAAGAGATTTGTTTGTTGGGATGATATACGGCCTGCGTTAAAGATTTCAAATTAGTGCGGATATCAATGTTTCTCATCAAAACTGAAAAAAAGCGTCCGCAAGCATTATGTAGACAGATCAGTCAATTAGTTAAATGATGTATCTGAAAATGTGTTAGTAATTCTTATTGAAAATATCTGGGCCTGAGTTTTCAATACATATGTACATACATACTCGTACATAAATAATAATATTAACATATATGTATATATTTTTTAATTTTGTTTTCTCTTTTATTTTGTATGGTCATCATTGCAAATCGTTTGTTAGTATTTATGAAGAATTTAAAAAAAAAATCTGATATTGTTTACAAAGAATTTCATTAAAAATATTTATTTAGTTGTTTTCCGTATGTGTATGGCTTTTTCTCGTTTTATTGTGAATTTATATGAAATAAGTAGATTAATTTTTTTTTTGTATAAAAGATTGAGTATTCTTTTCATGATTAATTTACAAAGCTGTCAGATTGATTATATTATGGTTGTGTATAAACTAAATAAAGCATTACATTATGATAATAAAAAAAAAATAATATATGTGCATTATTGTAATTTTTAAAACATTTTAGTTCAAAGCTATTTCTTGGTAAATTTGTGCGATTTTATGTGTCCACAAAGAAAATCATATAACCTCAAAAGTAAATATCTCATATTAAATTTTTTAATAATTAATGCTACTCATACTGTTCTGATGTGAAATCTTTATATAAATAAATGATGTTTCACTTTGATTTGTGGTAAATTAAAAAAAAAAAATACATTAATACCAGCCAGAATTGAGTTGCCCTCTTAAATGCCCACAAAATACTGGCAAATAAAATAAATATTTAATACATATTTTTAATAATTAATAATTAATAATTTAATAATTAATACAAATTTTTTAATAATTAATGCTACTCATACTGTTCTGATGTGAAATCTTTATATAAATAAATGATGTTTCACTATGATTTCTGGTAAATTAAAAAAAAAATACATTAATACCAGTCAGAATTGAGTTGCCCTCTTAAATGCCCACAAAATACTGGCAAATAAAATAAATATTTAATACATAATGCTGTTATTCCGCTTAAATGATTTTCCCTCAAAGCAACTTGTTTGGAAGTTTCACAGTCCCCGCAGACCTTCTTGGAATACTTTTCCATTCATTCTAATATCACAATCTCCAAAGAATTCAATATCATATAGAAAATTGATGTCGAGAAATCAAAAAAATTAAAAAAAAAAATTGAAATAATAAATTGTAATTGCTATTAATATCAATTTAATTTAAAAACAAGTAAGAGTGTTAAATTCGGACACGGCTACCATTTTGAAACTGTTGCCGATACTGGAACTTAAAATTCGAATAAAAATTAAATGATCGTGTCTTCTATTGAAAAATTTAATTACTGTTTGAAAAAGTGCATTATTTTTCATTTACTAGAGTAGAGAACTAGTAGTTCCCTAAATACTTCATAGAACACCCATAAAATTCATTAAGTTTGATCCCTATAAGAATGTTTTGATCCTTGGCTAAAAATTTCCAGATATTAATATTAAAAAAATGCAAAATTCAAATTAATTTTATCTGAATTACATTTAATACAAAAAAAAAAAAACAAAAACAATGATAACAGGTAAGATATTAAAGTCGCTCTACACAGAGGAAAGACTACCCGATAAGAGCTTATATACCAAATTTATTTAATTTACGTGTACTGACAGACCCCCGGGCGAACGTCGCACTGTGGCTGAAATTTTGATTTCTTTCACTGGCCAAAAGTCCAATATATTTTTGTCACCGATTTATAAAATTTTAACGCCATTTTGTAGCTAATATATCCAAATTAATGTAGCCAAAAAATTAGATTAAACTATTGCTAATTAGGGGCGTGGCATGCTGTCAAACTCAACTGTTTTTTTAATTTCAGAAAAAGGTAATTTTTTGTTTTTTTTTTTATCAAAAACAAATGGTTACTACTCGCAAGTTATCATCGGTAATGACCTGCGGTCTTCTTTACAAGGATTGCAGGTCTTTAGTCGTTGTAAATGGTCACAACCCTACCGTTTAACATTAGGGGCGTTCTGAAATATTTATTAAACTGCTATATTTGTATCAAATTTCAACTTTATGCCGTTTTCTTTTCTGACAAAAAATGTCGCCCTTTTTTTGCCCTTTTTTCGAAAAGTGTATTTTTTTTATATATTCTGAATTAAGAGCAACCTTTTGTTATACATCAATCGAAAGGTCTCAAAGTCGAGCCCTCGCAAATTACAAAAAATTCTAGCCATTGGCTTCTTTCAGGTCATAGTGTGAGAATATTTCCCCATTGTTCCCCTTTTTTGAATATTTTCACCCTATGACTTCCAAGAGAATAATAATCAAAAATTTTTTGCATTTATGAACACAGCAATTTGAGACCTTTCGATTGATATATAATATAAGGTTGCTCTTAATTCAGAACATATAAAAAAATACACTTTTCCAAAAATGGCAAAAAAGGGCGACATTTTTTGTCAGAAAAGAAAACGGCATTAGTTAAATAGAACTTCTAGGGAACAAAAGGGAACGAGAAACGTATACCACCCGGAGAAAGGTGAAAGTGTCATCTTTAACGCTATGTATGTATACTTTTTCACCCGTGACGATCCGCGGGAAGAACACTTTTTTCATTTTATTGAAATTACTCAAAAATATTTCAAATTACGGTAATTTAAACAGCCCTATAAGTATACAATACAACTATACCGATCGAGTTGATTTAGCAATGTCCGTCCGTCTGTGTCTCCATGTAAACCTTGTAATCAAACTACAGATCGCAAATATGAATATATTTTGATGAGATTGGTATATAAGCTTTTATCGGCCATAGGATGAACGCCGTTTAAATTGGTGAAAATCGGTCCATGTTCAGACCTGGTCCCCATACAAATGACCCCTATGAAATCGACATGAATTGCCATAAGATCCAAATTATTATACAGATCTCAGTCAAATTGGATTTGTATGTGTTTATTATCTATAATAGTAATAGGCTAGGCGATTTCTTGTGACTGATGTTTTGTTCTACCGTTTTATACAAATTTTGATCAAACGTATATTATTTGAAAGGTATTTCTTTTTAGCCGACCTGCAGATTTACAGATTTTATAATTTTTTCCTTTGTTTTGAGTAAATTGCATTTAAAGTTGCTACTAACACATACATAAAATTATACAATGCTATGTGTGCGTTTATTAAATTTGTTAATGTGTTTGTAATAAAAATTAGTTTGTTTTTTGTGTTGATTTGTGAATTGGCTATGATTGATTAGCATACTTTTAGGGTGTTTATTTAATGAAAAATAAAATTTCCTAGAATATGCGCTCGAATTTCGAGGGCTGGAATCTGCTAGTATCCATTAATCAATAGTCCAAAAATAATCCCAATTCTTAGTTATAGGCTCCATATAGAGCTGCTTCCCGATCGTCACTTAAATCTATCAAAAAACAAAAATATTTGACAGATTTTTGTCAAATTTGGTTTGTATATATTTTTTCAAAATATAAGTGACTTGACCAAATAAGGCCAGAATCGGTCCATTTTTTGACCTAGTCCCCATATAAATATAGCACCCGATATGAACTTTTTCATATCTGCAGCCAAAAAAAAATTAAAAACAATGCCACACAAATTTGGTTTATGCTTATTTTCGATATCACATTAGTTGGACCCAAGAGATAGGGTCTCTAAACCATTGTATAGGGTATCGTATAGTCGGTCTAGACTGACTATAATTTTCTTACTTGTGTTTGAAAGGTTTACCCACAAATATTTTAATAAATAAGAAAGATTCATAAAATAAAAACCCTTATTTTCATATCAAAATCAGAATCATTGCGCTAATGTTCAGCAGATTTATTTTGCAAAAATTAACAAATTTGACCGCAAAAAATGATAAGTTTTTCTGTAGTAATAGCAAGACTATTAGATAATATTACTAACGCTTTTTAAGTGGATATATTCTTTGAGTGTAAACAAATTTGCAAATTTGACAGCAAAAAATTTTTATGTTTTTAGTAGTAATAGCAAAATTTCCAGTTGATGTTAATTTTTTTTGGTGTAAAAATTTTTTTCAGCATAAACTTATAAAAAAAATCCCATTATTACAAAAAATGCTTGTAATTATTATTAAAATCCAAATATGACATTTTTAAATAAATAAAAAAATAAAAAAAAAAACGCATATTTCACGCTAAAAGTTAAAAAAATGAAAAGTTCAACTTTGATCTAGAAATTCTTAAAAAGTCCTCAATCAATTTTAATAAAATTAAAACAGACTCAAGTTCAACTAAGTATCTACCCACTACAAAAAGAACTACTAAAATATTTTGATCGGTTCAAAAGTTACAGAATTTTGGCCAATGAAAAACAATTTTCAGCCACTGTGCGTTGTTAACACGACTAAAAAGGGATTTACATTCGAAAAGGATTTACATTCAACACAAACTTACTAAATTATTTTTTATCAAAATTTTTCTTAACATGCACACATAGTTCAAAAGTGACTCAACTCAAAATTTCCATTTTTCAGAAATCGACAATTGAAACAATTAAAACATGAAGAAAGGCATAACTGTTTTTTAGCAACAGCTAACAACAACAAAACACACTGATATTTTTTTTTATCGATAAACAAGTGTATTTTGCATAGTTTAAGCATATAAACCTGAAAAATGTAAATTTTTTGGTTGAGTCACTTTTGAACTAGGTGTGCGATATATATGTAGTATATGTTAAATTCTTTTTGAACTCAGCTATTTAAAAAAAACATAAATTTGTAACGAAATAAAAATAAAAACAATTGAAGACAAACACTGTGTTCGATTATTTTCAAATTCAAAAATTACAAAATCTATCCAAAAATTTTGTATTTCCATTTTTTTGTTATTTCTAGTCTTAACAGTCAGTGTATAAAATAAAACTTAAAAACCAATTGAAATTTTTCAGATTTACAAATTGTCTGTAAAATAATTGAATATATCACAAATAATAACATGAGAGTGTACAAAAATAGTGTTGCCAATTTGAAAATGCAGCTTAAGTATTAACATTTTTTCGAATCACAGGTGTATCTAACAATTATACAATAGAAAAATGTTTTTCTAGTTAAAGAGCGTGTTAAACATAAATTGATGTAATAGATTTTGTGGATTTTATTGGCATATATTTCTAACACAAACTCTAACCACATCAGAAGATAGTGGCAACTATATCAAAATAGCAATAAGCTATTCTTAAAACAAAGAAAACCACATTACTATTTAATATTCTCTGCCTTCAGTTCTGATTAACAATATTTCCGTTTTCCTTAGATACAATTTGAAGAATAGATCCTTTTATTATTGATGTTATTAATATCGAATCATTTATCCTTTAATCCGATTTAATACTTATTGTTAATTGATTACACACAAGTAACATAAATATTCCAAAAAAAATTTATATAAGCACACTTTTTACGACATTAAACTCTTTCGAAGTCATATTTCTATAGATTTAATTCTAAAAAAACCAACCCATAAAAACCAAGCTTTTAGTATACTCCCTTTCTTTGTAAATTAAGTTTACCGTATCGTTTCAGTCTTACTCAACAATTATCAAACATTTTTTCCAATATATTTCATCGTTTGCCTGCAAAGTTTCAGCTCGATTAGATCATAGGAAAAAGGTTAAATTAAATCCAAAGTTTTTTCGACAGACAAGCAGGCACTACGAGTTAAAATAAAGGGAGTAAAAAACGCCTACTAGATATTGTAAAATCTGAAACTATATACATAGTTGACATCACAGTTAGTATGTTTGTAATTACATATTTCCTTAAAGTAAGGGCTACCAAGCTTAGCGAATTATTTTTGTTAAACCTACGAGACTTCTGAATGGCAGTCAATTCAATTTGTCCCTAGAACCCGATACTGTCAAACATACAGTTCATAAGTATTTTAATCAGGCCCGTTGTATCTTTTTTAATTGATCGGTTGTAGTATTTATTTTTTTTTTAATTTATAATTTATAGCTTTTTATATTTTTCTGTTTAATTTTTAATTCTAATTTATAATTTTTAACTTTAAATTTAACTTCTTTTATTTATTTAATTTTTAAATTTTTATATTTTAATTTTTTATTTTTAATTTTTAGTTTTTAGTTTTTAATTTATAATTTTTAGTTTTTAATTTTTAGTTTTTAGTTATTGTTATTATTCTCACTTTTTCATATTTTTGAACAATATTTTGTAGTGTGTATCGGAAAAGCTTCAGCTCTTTCCCTATTTGAATTTGTCAATGATTAAAAATAGAATTCGTTCAGCAACTGGCTAAAACAACATGCAAAAAATCGCTTTCTTGTTCTTTGGCATTTCTTTATTCTGATACACTGTGTATCATAACTATGATTTAGCTGATATGTTAGTTGATAAAAAAAAGTTAAACCTGTTACGATTTCATAAGCAATAAAATAATCAAAATCACATATTTATTTATTTATTTATTTAAAGTCTATGGAATTAAAAATATGCTTACAGACTAATATATTTAGTGTATAAAATATATATTTATAACAAATAAAATAATAACGATTATTTAGATATAGAATAATTTTACGTTTCAAGGAATCTTTATTTTCGGACAAATCTATGATGTGGTAAATTCCATTAAATTGCTCACACAACCGGCGAAATAGATAATTATTAGCATAGTAAAATTGAAAATAATTAATACTACCAGATTCCAGCACTCGAAATTCGAGTGCAAATTCTAGGAAATTTTATTTTTCCATTTAATAAAGACCCTAAAGATATGCTTCACAATTCAACTCATTTTAAATGAAGAAAAGAAACTCAACACATTAACACAAACACATTTACAAATTTAATAAACACACACATAACATTGTATGATTTTATTTATGTGTTAGTAGCAACTTTAAATGATCATAACTCCAAAAAAATATTCCAGACGATGAAAATCTGTAAGTCTGGGTAACAGCTAAAAAGAAATACCTTTCAAATGATAAATTTTTTGGAGTCAATGTCGCTATGGAATAAACTGAGTAGAAAGGAAATGCTAAGCATGGTTCTACGACTTTTCAGTGTCCCGTAGTCTGTCTAAGAGAAATTTTTTCTGAACAGATTCGACTAAATTTATATGAATAATGTAACACGGATCCCATATTATAGAACCATATTCCAGGCTGGGACGAACCAGGGATGTATATAACTGTTTGGTTACATATGGATCAGAAAATTATTTACTCGATCGCTTCATAAATCCAAGAACGCCATAAGCTTTGTTTATTGCTGAAGATATATGCGGATGAAAATTTAATCTATGATCTAATAAAATGCCAAGATCTGAGAATGTATCAACCGATTCCAATTTACTTTCATTCACAAAATAAGTAGTATGTAGATTTTTACATCTGTAAAAGGACATGTGCTTGCATTTTTTATATTGAGTTCCATAAGGTTTACATTGCACCATCCACAAAAATTGTTTAAATCGGATTGTAGCAAAAAATGTTGAAAGCAATTTTGAAGAGAGGAAATTAGTTTGACATTATCAGGGTATAAGAGAATTTTAGAGTGTTGAATAACAGAAGGGAGATCGTTGATAAATAAATTAAAAAGTTCTGGACCAAAATGACTTCCTCGTGGAACACCAGAAAACACTTCGTTTGTTTTAGAGACAGCGTTTTTAAATTTAACCCGCTGAGATCTGTTCGTTAAATAACATTTTAACCAGAAAACTAAAGAATTACTGAAACCCATAGAATTCAGCTTGTATAATAATCAAGGTTCAGAAAAGACACACATGAAGCAGACAATGTTGTGTTCTAAAGCAGCCAACACAGATTTTTATTTTCATATCAATTATGTATGTTTCTAAATTCTGTACGATGCCCAACACAATCATGACAGTGTTACGTTTTAATATTTTGTTACCTACACGAACATTTTTCTATCACGTATTTTTTGTTTCGAACACACATAAACCACACAGATTCGATGTATAATATACAACAATAAGTTTATAAAAAATATTTTTAAACAACTTTAAATAACACAAAAAATGCAATGCATATATAGTTATGATACACAGCGTATAACGGTACATTTTAATTTTTTTTTAATGAATTTCAAGAAAACAAAATAACCTTCCAGTTAAGTACAACTTTGTTGGTTTAGTTAATAAACATTATTTCATTATAAAGGTGGCCTTTAAAATTTAATTTCAAAATTTTTATTTATAAAACCCGCCTTGAGGCGATCTCGGCCAATAATGGGCTAAAAAATAATAGTTTATCCTGTTTCTTAATTTTACTGTTAACCGATTTTTTTTTTTTTGTCAACTAATTTTGTAATTACAAACATCAGCAAAACCTCTTGACCACACATAATAGGGTATGGTATAAAAATACTACATTAGAGTCTAAGGCCCTTATTATGAGTTGCATTCTATCTTCGATCTTCGCTGGCTATCGAACATCGACAATCGAATGTCAAATTCGTATTATGAGCTGGTAGAACGGTCGAAAATTTCGTTGTACAACGAATTTTCAATCGAACACAATTTTGCTTTCGATGCTGGATGGCAGTTTGTAAAACTTATTGAAAATATAAGTTGCAAATTATTTTAATTTCATGAGATTGATCTGCCTTGTGTGCATTGCCACAGCAGTTCATCTGCAGTAGACAGCAATTCCATAAACGCCTCCTTGCAGTCGAAAATTTGCTATAAATCTGTATACAAATGGTACCCTTGTTAAAACCTCGCATACTCACGTAGTGAAATGCATTTCCAAAATGGTGGAAGCATTTCTCATGAGGAAGCATTCATATTCATCAGACGATCATAGAGCCATAATTCCATGTTAATAAATAATTAATTATTTTTTTCTTTAATAAATTTGTAAACAAACAATGTTTATTTATAGTGCCAGCTGATAAATATGTACTATTGTGAATAACCCAACTAAGTGAAATTCACAATAGCGCTATTTTATCGAATGTGCGTCATAATACCAAATGAAAATTCGTTCGATCAGTTAATTCAACCACAATCGAAAATCGAAAGTTGCATATTATAGGCACCTAAATTTTTAATAAATATCAACATGAAAAGAGATTATACAAAAAGTGCAAGTTTATCAATTGAACAACGTACATATGTATGTACATGCATACATGCAAATAAATTCAAGTAAAATTAAATTTATAACAAATCTACCAACAATTTAATAAATTATTATAATTTAAATTTAAATTATCATAATTTGTAATGTGTCTTTGTTGGTTTTATGATTGTTGTGACAATTCTGTCTGCCTTTTTGTTTTTCATATGAAAATCAATTTCTGTACATCAAAATGTAAGCGTGCATGTGTGTACAGTATGTACAGTATAGATTTTAAAATAGCAAACATTTTCTATCAAATTAAACTGAAAAATGTTTTTAACATTACGTACGAATTCAACAAGTGCTTAAAGTGTATAAATATTTATTGTATATACATACATACGTACATACTTGCATACAATTTATTTATTGTTAAAAATAAACTTAATTATTGTACAAACAAACAAGAAAACCCCGACATGATTGAATGATTATACTCGGACATGGTAAAATGAATTCTATAATACTATAGAAACAAGTTTGCTTGTCTAGAACTTTTGCATTTTGAATAAGTTAAGATTTTTTTTACAGTTATGAATTGATTTTATAACAAATTTTATAATGCTCGTATGTGGGTAATTCCCAGATGTACAGATGTAATAATTGTCGTCATCAATTTTGTTTTGAAATATTTTTTACCAACAATAAATATAAGCATTTTTATAGAAATAAAAACTAAATTTAATTTGTAAAAATTTGTATGTGCAGGATAGTAAGAATAAGTAAATACCAAATACCAACTGAACTCAAGTGGCAATATAGTGGGGTGATCGACCCTCTTTTTAAAAGCTTTTATTTGCTGTTAAGACACGTCTTTTTTTTTATAATTTTTTTTTTTATTTACGATAAACCGGGTATTTTTTGTCGAAGCTCAATTTATTGAAACCAACTGTCAAAAGCGTTATTTGTTGATTTTAGCTTTTCAAAACTATTTTATTAAGAGAGTGAATAACTCCGGCCGTCATTTACTGGGTGTATACTTTTCAAAAGGTCTTTGATATGCTGAAATCTAATCTGATATCGCACCACACGAAATCCTAACCTAAAATGCAAGAAACTTTTGATGAGTAAACATCTATACGCGCATGGGGGTAAATTTCTATTTCGCAATACAATCACAAAAACAGCGTAACATGTGAGCTCACATGTTACGCTGTGAGCCGTAAGACAAATCGGTGTGACTTATGATTGTATTGGGGAAAAAATTATGATATAAAATTGTTTCAGCTAATTCAACAACCCTTTGCTGTTAAACGACAAAAATTTCACAATATAAACGTATAACATATACATAATTCAACAAACCCACAAGTATAACCCGAGTCCCTGCAGTAGTTTGCTATAAGTGATACATAGATGACGTTTTCTGTTTGATTTTAAAAAAGTGACATACAAAATCTTTAATTACTAGATGTTTACACATCTCCCCTGTGATCGGACTCACATGATTTTCTGAAATACATTTGATAATTACATTTTATGTTTTCTGAAATAAATTTGATGTTTTATGAAATACATTAGATAATTGCTGAAATACATTTGCTGTTTTCTAAAATACATTTAAAATTTTCTGAAATACATTTGATGGTTTCTGAAATACATTTGATAATTTCTGAAATAGATTTGATGTTTTCTTAAATACAGTTGATATTTTCTGAAATACATTTGATAATTGCTTAAATACGTTTGATAATTTCGGAAATACATTTAATATTTTCTGAAATACATTTGATAATTTCTGAAACTCAATTGATATTTTCTGAAATTCAATTGATGCTTTCTGAAATACAATTGATACTTTCTAAAACACAATTGATATTTTCTGAAATTTAATTAATACTTTCTGAAAGTCAATTGATGTTTTCTGAAATACAATTGATACTTTCTGAAACACAATTGATATTTTCTGAAAATCAATTGATGTTTTCTGAAACAAAATTGATACTTTCTGAAATTCAATTGATGTTTTCTGAAATTCAATTAATACTTTCTGAAAGTCAATTGATGTTTTCTGAAATACAATTGATACTTTCTGAAACACAATTAATATTTTCTGAAAATCAGTAGATTTTTTCTGAAACACAATTGATACTTTCTGAAATTCAATTGATGTTTTCTAAAATTCAATTGATACTTTCTGAAAATCAATTGAAGTTTTCTGAAATACAATTGATACTTTCTGAAATACAATTGATATTTTCTGAAAATCAATTAACGTTTTCTGAAACACAATTGATACTTTCTGAAATTGAATTGATGTTTTGTGTAATACAATTGGAAAAGCTGTAGTAATTAAAAAAAACCTAAGTTCATTTTCGACTTCTTCAAAGTTTTCCTAGTAATTAGCTTTTTAAACTCACAGCACATCTAGCGGTTCTGCTTACAAGTTTGTGAACTTGTTAAGCTCACAGCGCACCTAGCGGTCAATAGCTTGAATATTTGAAATTAACGAAAAAGATTTGTGATTTTGCTAAACAGACAGCGAACTCGGCGGTTCTGCTTACTAAATATACCAATACACTTACATATACCACACACCGTTTTTCCCTTACGCTGTTTTTGTGATTGTATTGTGAAATTGGATTTTACCCCCTGAGCGCATAGATATTTACACATCAAAAAGTGAATATATTTCCATATTTGAAAATTGTGAATCACCGTAATTGCAAATGTCCCCAGTTTCAATCTTTTTCAAAAAAAAATATTCTATATAACCGCTGACCCTGAGACTAAACTATAACTTCTGACCTCAGAATTGCTCCATTATATTACTCTTGCCCTTAAAAATGTAAAAAAACGAATTTTTTTTGCTATGTACTTTTTTAAATTTTTACGCTAGGATTTCTCGAAAAATGTAAAAACTTTAGAAAAGTATAATCTGGTCTCAGGTAACAATAATTGTTTTTTCGAAAACATCAGAACAAAAATGTCCAAATATTTGGTTTGGAGTTTTCTAGGCATGTGTATTTATTGCTTAACATCCGATTTCATTGTCTGAAGTCGATGAAACTTCATCCCGTTACTATTTGAGTATTCCTATAGATCTAGGACTTTTTATACCCTCTACACCATTGTGCAGAGAGTATATATCAGTTTCCGTTTGTATCTCATCGAAATAAATTCATGAGACCCCATAAATTATATATATTCTTGATCCTTATAAAAGTCGATATGGAGTTGCCCGTCTGTCTGTCCATCTGTTGAAAACATTCTCCTGTCCTGAATAAGCTTTACTTAGGCTTAAAATGATCGTCATATTCTGCAGCAGTTTGGTATTGAACTTGAAGCCTCTAGATGTAATGACGTACGAAAATGTAAATATACTCCGATAAAATTTCATATAAAAAAATTAAAAATAGTGCAAAATGCTTATACGTTACAGAACATGTGCATATAGATGTGTATCAGCGTTGCATACACATTTTTGTGTGCTTGTTGATTTTGTTGTTTTTTTACATGTGAACAAAAATGTGTATGCATTGCTGATAAACAAACAAACATTTAAGGGCATTTTATTATTATTTTAAGGATTTTAAAAAATCTAGCCATTATAATTTGAAATGTAGCATTTTTGTCTCTTAGTGATGACAACCTTGCATATTATATTGTGTTTAGAAAACGGGTGGAGGGTATCAAAGATACGGTAGAGCCGTATTTGACGCTCTTGTTTTTTAAATAAAAATAAATACGAAATAAATTTAAAGTTAATTAAAAAAAATTTTTATGATATAATTATATGTTTTTAGAACCCCCTAAGTGGTAAAGTGGCACAGTGCTGTTCACCATATGATATTTTTTTGCTGGATTAGGTATCGAAAGGGTTTCTAATTTTTCAGTTTCCCATTTTTCCAGATCTATTTCCGTAAAATGTCATGAAATTTACCTTCGAAATTTACCCACCCATGGCATGATCCCATGTGACAGATAATTGTTTTTTAAGTATCCTTAGTCTTCTACATTTCAGTTTAATCTAGATGTACTTATTTCCATACTGACTCTAGCTATAATTTTTTAAAAAATTACAATTAGTTGCCATAATAATCGTTATTTATTTTCGTATGTGTGGAATTTATGTTCCCATAAAATTTCCATTCCCCTAGAAGTGGAAATTGGTATCATAAATTTCCCGTGAAATTTTCGTTCCCTTTGAAGTTTACAATTTAACAGCTGTTCAAAACTATGACTGCACAATGAATGTGAGAAATAAAATTAAAGTTTTTTTAAAAAACTGTTTATATTTGGAGTAGTAATTGCTTTACTTGATGATGCCGTTCCAACTCTTTTAATGTTTCAGCTGTTAAAGTATTGCTATTTTCTAGCGGCCGATAAACCCGTTGTTTCTAAATGTAAGTGGCAGCTTTTGAGCGCCCATAACGTTTTTGGTCTGTCCATACCCTCAGTTGTAGATGTAAAATAAAAATTTAACGAAAATTACTCGTAAGAACAAAAATATCACCTTTTTCCACTTCGTAACATGTTTTTATGGGTGGACCCAGCACTATTTAACTCTTTTGTCAGAGATTTCCAAATTTTCGTCAAAACCTCTTTAGGCAGCTTTACAGGTCTACAGCCAATGGATCTGTTATTACTTTCCATTCTATTAAGAATTATGTTACTTTGAACTCTATTTACTGATCTAGTCCTGAAAAGTAATATTTATAAACTTTAATCTATAATATTAATAGGCTAGGCGATTTCTTGTGACTGATATTTTGTTCTACCGTTTTATCCCAATTTTGATCAAACGTATATTATTTGAAAGGTATTTCTTTTTAGCCGTTTTGCAGATTTATAGATTTTTAAATTTTTTCCTTTATTTTGAGTAAATTGCATTTAAAGTTGCTACTAACACAGACATAAAATTATGCAATGCTATGTATGTGTTTAGTAAATTTGTTAATGTGTTTGTAATAAAATGAGTTTGTTTTTTGTGTTGATATGTGAATTGGCTATAATTGATTAGCATACTTTTAGGGTCTTTATTTAATGAAAAAGTAAAATTTCCTAGAATTTACGGTCGAATTTCGAGGGCTGTAATATGCTAGTATTTAATAAATAGAAGAAAAAAGTATTTACATGATGTATTATTCAGTTCGCTCGCAAAAATAAAGTGAACAAAACAAGCAGAAAAAGTAAAAAAATGCTGTGAAAAAATCTTTTACGATAAAGGGAATTATTCGCCATAGAAATATCTGGGAAATGGAAAACATTTCAAGGGAAAAAATATTCACGATAAGGTTGATTATTTCTTGCTTTCACAACCGCAACGAAATTCAGTAAACTTTTTGCCATTAAAATGGATGCTAAATCGTAATCATGTAATTTCATGATTCGCAAAAATTAAACAAATCAAAATATTTTTTCAGTGGCGGAGAAACAAGTTGCATCTTTTAAACATCTTATTAATATAGAAACTAGTCTAATATTTATTATTATTTTTTTTTTTTATTATTGTTTGTTGCAAAAGTTGTAAGAAAAGATTTCAAGAAATAACAAAGTTTCTGCTTCTTGAATCAACCTAGTTTTTATTAAAAAGCGTGTTTTACTTGAAACCATGTCTTCGAAATCGATGCAGCCAAAAACTAAATTATATAGTTTATTTATTTCTGTTTTAAAATTATATTTATTGTGATTTATTTTAAAAACTAAAATTTCTACAATTCGTGTGGTTACATTTCTTTTAATAAAATGGCCCCAAAAATAGACATTTATTTCAGTTGCATGAATTTGAATGATGAAGTATGTTTTGTAGACAAAAGATAATTATTGCATGTGGGTCTACTTTTGGATTAAAAAAAACTTTAATTTACATCAAAATACAAATAAATGAATGATTTATTATTTATTTTATTATTATTTATTTTATTATTTTTTTTTTTATATGAAAAAAAATATTAATCAAATCCAATGATTTTTTGATACATTTACCAAAATTTTAAAAATACTATTTATTTAAATATTTCTATTCCTATTTTTATATGAAAGTTGCGCCATGTGCATTTTGATGTGCAATTTTTGGTATTTTATGAAAATATATAGTTTTGGGTCATTTTGTTAATCTTTCAGAAATAATGGCGGATACCCTCATATCTGGATTTCAGCGAGGTGGGACATTGATCAAAAAGAAACACATTTAGTTTTTTGTTAAATTAAAAACAGTCTATATTCCAAATTGAACACTTTTGGAACCACTGCTGCGAAAAACTAATATCCTTTTCCTTAATAATTATGTATGTCCCCTTCTTCTATGCTAGAGCCGTTTTGACATTTGCAAAAGTAGATATCTAACGTGATTTATTTTCGACACTATAAATATGCTACATTCTTAGAACACTTGTAAAAGCAGCTACTTTGTGAATTTATTTTGGTTTAACGCAAAAGAAATAATTGAAAAAGTAAATTTTCTTCAAAAAGTACCTTTACTTAAAAAGTACATTTTCTTAAAAAGTACCTGTTCTTAAAAAGTACATTCCCTTAAAAAAGTACCTTTCCTTAAAAACGTTCACTTTCTTAAAAATTTACCTTTTCTAAAAAGTACCTATTGTACAAATTGTAGTCGGTCTAGACCGACTATACGATACCCTATACCATGCGTTTAGAGACCCTATCTCTTAGGCCCAACTAACTGGATATAGAAAATAAGCATAAACTAAATTTGAGTGGGATTTTTATTAATTTTTTTTGGCTGCAGATATGAAAAAGTTCATATCGGATGCTATATCTATATGGGGACTAGGTCCAAAAATGGACCGATTCTGATCATGTTTGGTAAAGTCTCTTGTATTTTGCAAAAATATATACAAACCAAATTTGAGAAGAATCAGTGCAATATTTTTGTTTTTTGATAGATTTAAGTGAAGATCGGGAAGCAGCTCTATATGGGCCCTATGACTAAGAATTGTCCCATGGGGATCATTTTTGGACTACTTATTAATGGATGTAATAAACGCATACAAACCCAATTTGAGTAAGATCTATATGACAATTTGGATCTTATGGCAATTTATGTCGATTTCATAAGGGTCATTTGTATGGGGGGGCTAGGTCTGAACATAGACCGATTCTCACCAATTTAAATAGCGTTCATCCTATGGCCGATAAAAGCTTAAATACCAAATTTCATCAAAATATATTCATATTTGCGACCTGCAGTTTGATTACAAGGTTTACATGGACACACAGACGGACGGACGGATAATTTCATTATCAGAAAAAATTCACTGATATACTTTAATTGCTTTCAGTAATCAGTAAAAAGTTACTGGCAATGCAAACTAAATTTCATTACCAGTAAAAATTTACTGATTAATGTACTTGATATACATACATATAATGCAGTGTGCCCATGTATGTATATAGTTAACAAATTTGTCATTTTCTTAAAGAACAGAGAGAGGTAGATTACTGTGTGATACCCTAATGCTAAAGGCTTCATATGTTAATTCTAGGAATTCGCTAATATAAACAGAAAACAAGACGTTGCCATAAGTAAAAATGGGAGAATATGTTGTCATGCACACGCTAAAAATTGACAGGTGTTAGCCAAATTTTGCTGTTAGAACATTTGTTTTTATGTTTTGTTTTAATCGCCATTTGTATGAGTTTTGTTGAGAGTAATTTTAAAATTGTTATTTGGCCAATTCACAACTGGTATTGTATTTTGTACGTTGTATTAAAATACACAATACAATCATTTGTTGTGAACAGTCAGCTGTATTTTCATATTGTAAAACGTCAAATTGTAAAGAAGAAGAACAAAAATGTAAAAATAAAATTAAATATAAAAGTGAAAAAGACAAATAATTTATTGCTTTATGTGAAAAACATCACTCGAAATGTTAATGGTTGATTCGAGGGGAACATATTATTTTGGTTTTCAATTTAAAATAAATCATTTTTCCGGTGATGAGGAAGAGGATGAAATTCAGGAAAATTTTAGGATGACGCACCGTCGAAGAGTTCATTAAGGATGGCCTAAAACATGCATATGGCAACATAAAGTATTAAAGAACTTTGATGACAAAAATATAACCATATGGTGCAATTACGTCCAATAGAATTGCGCTTATAATACACCTGAGCTATTAGTTTCTAAAATAAAATGCAATATTAGAATACATATGTTGTATACATAAGTCAGACTTTTCTTCTACCACTGACCACTTTCCTGTTGGGTTAAGGCGAATGCGTTTTCAAATTTGGTTTGTATATATTTTTTCAAAGTGGCTTTACCAAATATCGGTTCATGTTTCGATCTAGTCCTTATATGAACTTTTTCATATCTACAGCCAAAAAAATTAATAATGCCACTCAAATTTGGTTTATGCTTATTTTCTATATAGATAGGTTCTTTAAACCATGGTGTACGGTATCGTATAGTTGGTCAGACCGACTATAATTTCTTACTTGTTTTTTATGTTTTTTCATAAAATTTTATTTTTTTTTTGTCTTCTTTTTCTTACAAACTGGCATTCACGTTAGACTGATATGTCAATGATAGATCATACAACATTTAATAATCATGGCAAATGAAGTTGAAGTGAGAGAATATTGAAAAATTCGTATTTTATCGCGAATATTTATTTAAATCTTAGCTAAAATTTTGGTGAAGAATGAAATTGTAGTACTTTCACCCAGAATGTTTGTTGCACTGTGTTATTTTTTCAACAAAAAAATATATAAAACTTGGTATTCGTTTAAAAATATAATTTACAAATTATTTCATTTAAATTTAACATTTCACATGTTAACTAATTTCAAACAATGATTTTATTCAGGCTGCCCTAAATTTTCTGTATTTCAGTTTTGCGACATAACGTGTCAAAAATAATCCATTCGGATATCATTCTTCTTTCTAATGATGCCAACGATTAACCTGTCTAACTTTTAAACTCACATTTATGGTTGGTTTTTATTTGGAGTTCGGTTACAATAAGCCCATAGCGGCAACAAATTGTTGTTTATGATGTCATATAAAGTTGGCACAATGTTACATGACAGGTACACCTATTGAAAAATATATATGCTGTATTTATTTACGAGTATTTCAAACGTACCACTCAAAAAAATATGTTGGATTAAAGTCAATTTTGAAGAAAGTATACTACAAAAATTTCGTTTTTCATTTTCGAGTAGAATGAAATTGAATTATATAAATATAAAGTGTAGGCTTCCCCAACTCACAAATTTTGTGATTCCTTTTTGTGTAGTAATTGCTGAAGCAAATGTAAAATACAAAGGCTTTTTAACTTTCAAAGTAAAATTTCTTCTCAAGAAATGTATTTTCTTAACACTGCATTATCCAGCGTTTAACAATTTAAAAAAAATATATATAATTGTAAAATGTTTTTAAAAATCAATTTTGTTAATAAACTACCATCAACTACCATCTCTTAGGCCCAGTTTTTGGGATGTCAGTTAAACCTAGTTTAGTTAAACCGAGAATTAATTTTTTCAGACATATCCAAATTCATAAAGGAATTGATGAATAAATTCTGGGTTTAACAAAACTAGGTTTAACTGATATCTCAAAAACTGGGTCTTAATAGGCTATTGTAAACTTTTGAACAAGCTGCATTAAGTTTGTGTTTGACAGTTAGTTTATCAAAGTCAACAACCTCGTTAAGTTTTACTAAAATGGAAATGCGAATTTGGAGGGCTTATAAAACATTATTTTCTTTGGAAATTAACATCACTCAAATCGAGGACTGTCGCACAAGTACTTTGGAAACTGCACCATCACTAGGTTAAACTTTTTGGACGTCCAATTTAATCACTACACCCGATATGGTGTTTTACCGATCGGAGGGTGAAAGTTTGCGAGATTGTTAATACCATAGGCATATCATATGGCTTTGTGATTTCGATTTAAAATGATCAATTCGGTTTCAGAAAGTTGTTCGAAAGCTGGGGGCCGCGTTTGCTCACAGAAGTGCTTGGCATTGTTCAACCGCAATACGTGGATCCGCTACAACTGACCGGACACCAAGCAAGAGTCTAAACAATGATTTTCTCCGGACGAACTTGCGCCGAGAAGGGAAAGTCATGGCAAATTTTTTTTTAAATTTAATCCGCATTAATTACCTCCAAAAGAGAAAGGCAAGAAACAGAAAAATTATATGATTTAGCTCTAACGATGAAATCATTAATGAAGCAAATGCCTATTTGTAGGACCTTAAGAAATCCAATTATTAGAAAGGAAATAAAAAATTTAGGAAACGTTGAAGACAATACTTAAAATTTACTAACTGTGCGAAGCGTATATATAAGTTTATCATTCCTTTTGTAACAAGTATAAAAAAATCTTGACCCCAAAAATATATATTAATTCTTGATCCTTGTATCAAGCGGAGTTGATATAGCTATGACCATCTGTATGCCTGTGGAAATCACGATCACCCCTTCAGCTGGTCAGTTGGTTTACTCGTTTTTAGCGATGATTTTAAAATCAGTTCAATAGGTCCCGAGATTTCAATGAAAATCTAAAAAATATGAACTTTCTAAGATATTATTGTTGTTATGGTTATTGTGTTATTTTAAATTTTGTATGTTGTATGTGATAGCTGAAATTGTTGTTGTTGTTGTGTCGTCGTTGTATTTGCAGCTTACGCTTTATGAGTGTATATCTATGGTTACACTCCACGTGTCATATTGCCACACAGTTTTCTAGCGTTGTCCCGAAATAAATACAAAAAAAAATAATAATAATAATAATAATAATATGAAAGGAAAATAATAATAAAATGTACATTTTCTTAAAAAAGTGCCCAGTTATTAACGAAAAATTAAATAAATATTTATAGATTTTAATAAAGATAAAAATTAGATGCAAGCCGTTTTTCTTTTAAAAACTCTAAAATTTATATTATAGCAAAATTTCGATATTACTTTTTCATTTGAAAACATTTCCATTTTTCTAAACTTAAAATTGTTTGTATACAATTTATCATATTTAAATGAATTCGGATTATTTGTTTTGTAGAAAATCTCTCAAATTAGAAACTTTAAGCATTTAAAATATATTTTCTATTAAATACCGTTGATCTTTAATATTTGTCAGATTCTAATATTCTAGCTATAAAATCACCCCAAATTTAGTAAAGTTGAAGACTCTCCTTGAAAACAATATACACATACTTATATTCTCTAACGCTCATGTTATTCTTAGTAACAATAAAATGTTATTGTTAATAGGATAAATAACTTGTGCATCGTATTTTATCAATTTATTTTTTTACCCTATACCACTATATGGTCACGGTATAATGAGTTTGTGCTGATGTTTTTAAATACCAAATAGATTTGACCTAGATCCATATTTTATTATAACGACTCAGAATCGTTTTCTGAGTTGATTTAGCGATGTCCATCCATCTGTGTGTCTACAGGTCGCAAATATGAATATATTGAAATTGCTTTGTATTCAGATCTAGCCCGGTAACATATAACTCCTATCAAACCGACTAAAATTGTACGATCCAGATTATCATGTACATATATATCGATAAAATTTGGGGTATATGCATCTAGTATACCCAGTAATCAATAGTCCAAAACTTGGTGATACGGCTTAACTATATTTGGTAATAATGTCACTAAAAAATCCATTAAACGTTTTTTGATTAACGTTTTTTGGAAAAAAAATGATTTTTCCTGCAATTTTTGAAAAAATATAAGAAAAAGTTAGTTTTTTGCTGAAAAACATAACTAACAGGGACTCTTAATTTTGCACTAACAATATTTGGAACGTAAAGTTGAGGAACTTTTGTAGACATATAAATACAATCTGAACGTTTCTACTCACCCTAAATAGCTCTTAAAAATGGTCCATTTCTCTATTTTTTGACTCTAAACAATATTTTTTTTTTTGGAAATTAATATAATCAAGTGCACACTTCTCTACACTACTTTTTTTTTTTTTTGTAACGGGTGATTTTTTAAGAGCTTGATAACTTTTTTTAAAAAAAAAACGCATAAAATTTGCAAAATCTCATCGGTTCTTTATTTGAAACGTTAGATTGGTCCATGACATTTACTTTTTGAAGATAATTTCATTTAAATGTTGACCGCGGCTGCGTCTTAGGTGGTCCATTCGGAAAGTCCAATTTTGGGCAACTTTTTCGAGCATTTCGGCCGGAATAGCCCGAATTTCTTCGGAAATGTTGTCTTCCAAAGCTGGAATAGTTGCTGGCTTATTTCTGTAGACTTTAGACTTGACGTAGCCCCACAAAAAATAGTCTAAAGGCGTCAAATCGCATGATCTTGGTGGCCAACTTACCGGTCCATTT
Organism: Cordilura impudica; assembly: GCA_963682025.1. NCBI lineage: Eukaryota > Metazoa > Arthropoda > Insecta > Diptera > Scathophagidae > Cordilura > Cordilura impudica. The sequence continues at coordinate 136,512,143 of OY821519.1, read as the reverse complement.
CTTGAGATGAATTGTTCTCCGAAGTTTTCCCTCAAAATGGCCATAGAATCGCGAGCTGTGTGGCATGTAGCGCCATCTTGTTGAAACCACATGTCAACCAAGTTCAGTTCTTCCATTTTTGGCAACAAAAAGTTTGTTAGCATCGAACGATAGCGATCGCCATTCACCGTAACGTTGCGTCCAACAGCATCTTTGAAAAAATACGGTCCAATGATTCCACCAGCGTACAAACCACACCAAACAGTGCATTTTTCGGGATGCATGGGCAGTTCTTGAACGGCTTCTGGTTGCTCTTCACTCCAAATACGGCAATTTTGCTTATTTACGAAGCCATTCAACCAGAAATGAGCCTCATCGCTGAACAAAATTTGTCGATAAAAAAGCGGATTTTCTGCCAACTTTTCTAGGGCCCATTCACTGAAAATTAGACGTTGTGGCAGATCGTTCGGCTTCAGTTCTTGCACGAGCTGTATTTTATACGGTTTTACACCAAGATCTTTGCGTAAAATCTTCCATGTGGTCGAATAACACAAACCCAATTGCTGCGAACGGCGACGAATCGACATTTCACGGTCTTCAGTAACACTCTCAGAAACAGACGCAATATTCTCTTCTGTACGCACTGTACGCATTCGTGTGGTTGGTTTAATGTCCAATAAAGTAAACTGAGTGCGAAACTTGGTCACAATCGCATTAATTGTTTGCTCACTTGCTCGATTATGTAGACCATAAATCGGACGTAAAGCGCGAAACACATTTCGAACCGAACACTGATTTTGGTAATAAAATTCAATGATTTGCAAGCGTTGCTCGTTAGTAAGTCTATTCATGATGAAATGTCAAAGCATACTGAGCATCTTTCTCTTTGACACCATGTCTGAAATCCCACGTGATCTGTCAAATACTAATGCATGAAAATCCTAACCTCAAAAAAATCACCCGTTATATTAAAAACAATTTTAAGACTTAGTTGTCATCTTCACCATAGCCATATTTAGCAATACATCTGAATACTCGTAATCCTCCAATAATGATAGTTCGTTGTGGTCTAGAACTTCATCTTCTTTGCCATTTACTTCCATGAGATTTCTGTGGTTTTCTGGAATAACCGAGTATGTTTATTTTGTCAGTTTTGAGTTAACGATGCCAAATATATTAATTTTTAACGCTCTTTACATGTGTTAAATTTTTTTTAAATGCTTATTAAATTAATTTGCAGCACTATCGACATATGAAAACCTACGATTGATCGCTGGCAAATTATTTTCTCAGAAAACGACACATAGCGACATACGTTGTTATTAATGAAAAAAATTCAAAATAGTTTTGGATTATTTTTCAGTTTATAACCACTCATAAAAACTTGTGTGTTTATTCCTGTTATTTTTTGTCACTATCATTCTTGATACGTTGTTATATTCTCATTCTAAGTCCCGTTAACTTTTTGTTGACGAACAAAAAAATACATGGGTGGTTGCATTGGTAGTTTTCTTTGTCGACATAAGTTGTTTTATCTGCACACAGTGTAAGTGTTATTTACATATTGTTTTTCGTCCTTCTCTAGGATCTATTCCTCTGAAGATTTTTGACTCAAAATTTTATATAAAGTATTTATTGCCCATATCTACAGGACTGATAAATAAAAAGTTCTAAAAACTTTATATCGCGCCCATAATTTCAAATATAACGTTTTTTGGCTCCCCTCAACATTTTGATTTTATGACATACGCGGTTATTACAGAAAACCATAGATTTGTGCTTTATTCGAAATCTGTCTCTTCAAATCATTCTTAGTAGCTGCTGGACAAAAACTGATGACTTCTTTTTTCGACGGGCCCTACTGGTTTTCAGAATCTTTGGGTGCCATAAAAAAAATCGTTCACCAAATTCGCCGAACCGAGAGTTTTACTAGCCTTTGGTAGTAGAATAGAACCTATACTGTCAAGTCCGTGTATTTTTTCCCTATTGGCAAGAGTATTAAAATGTCAGCAGTACCCACATAATTTTTTTTTATAATATTGAGTTTTAGAAACAGGTGGAAGGTATCTAAGATTTGGCACAACTGAATTTAACACTCTTACTTGTTTTGACTGGTTTCGGTAGGGTAGCACTTTCCAAAATGCCGGTAAACCTACTTTTTTTTTTTTATCAAAATACTTTTGTTATTTAAAAATTATTTTCTTTTTTTATACTATTTTCTTCTTTTCGTTTTTCTTTATCCATTTCAATTTTATTTTTTTAAATAGAAATGAGAAAAAAAAAATTGCGAATTATAAAGCTTTTACTTTTTTGTGTACGTGTTGCATTAAGATAAAATTGAAGTTCTTTAAAAAATCGAACACGTATGAAAATCTTAGTTTTTGTTGTATAAGTACTCGTATAACAATAATCAAAAGAACACATCAAAGAAAGAATATTAAAGAAAATAAGCTACAATTTTCAGATCAATAATACAAGCGTTAACAGTAAAAAATATTTTAGAACAGCACGCACAGAACTTAATAATGATGCATTCTGCAATTGATTAAAGTTTCAATAATGAAATTATCAAAACACTTATTTAATTTTTTTTTTGTATTAATATAATAAGCACATAGTTATGTATAATTAAGTAAACGTAGACATTATACAAAAAGGACATTGTACAATTTTATTAAAAATAAAACAATCGCCTATGCCGAATCTTAGCTATCTGGGGTCGAATCGTCGCATTCGTTATCGTAATTTTTCTTTCGAAATAATTTTTTTATTTTCCAAAATAAAATACTTAGATTCAGGTCTAAATAATAAACCAAATTATTGAATTTCGATTGATTTTATTCGATATCGAATACTAAGATTTGCGCCCTGGACTTATTGCATTATTTATAACAAATGCAAACAAAATATTTGAATAATCCTAATTTTTTTTGAACTGTCTTCATAATTTGGGATATAACTTGGCACAATAATGCCCGATTTACCCTATTTTAAATACCAACCTCCTCTAAATAAGGAGAAACGATATTATCCTAAGTTGCCCATGAAAATGGTTTATTTTGTGAATGTGCATGATTTCAATAGGCAGACGGACGGAGGGACAGACGGACATCGCCATATCGACTCTAGTTGTTATAAGAATGAAGAATATACATATATACTTTATGGAGTCACAAATTTATTTTTCTGAACAGTGATGTGGAGGGTATAAACATTTTTAGTTAACGAATCCATACTTTCAAACAGAAGTGCATGTTTTCGAATAAAGTTAAATAAATACTTAAATCCCCTATAAAATTCTACAACATACATAAACATTTAACATACATATTTAGCTCATCTATAGAATGATATTTGGTCGTCCTTACTGTATCACGCACACACCTTTAAATATGAACATCAATATTTTCACATTCACCACAAAATCTTAAATTTATATTTCACGTATGTAATATATTTTGTATTTATATAACGTAATATGCAGGAGCTCATCTGTTTGTTGCCCTTCGTTACGTCGTGATGTCTGTTAAAATTTGTTTTTTTTTTTTTTATTTGTTTAATTTTTGTTTTTTTGGGGGAGGAAAGCTGATTTTGTTTGTTTGTTTCTGTAATAAATTGATGCGTTTTTCATACTTTAGCTTAAATTTAATATCAACAAACATGTTTATAAAGTTCAATACTGATAAATAGCTACAACAACATCGACAACAACAAAATCATTCTCACGTAACTAATACATTAAAATTATCAATGTTCAAGAATCCACCCCCCTTTAAAATACACAAGGTATTAAATATTGTGAGACAAATTAAACAATATGAATGTTAAAGTAAAAAATTTGAAAAATTACGTGACAAAATGACAAAATAACTTTTCAGAAATGATTATATTTGTTAAATACATTCTCATCCCTATAGGAAAAGGATTTTACAGTATACATATATTTACTAAGATCTATTATTATTTTAAAGAATAGTCTCGAATATTTAATACGATTTCCGTCATTCATTTCAAAAGAAGAATTATATTTAAAAGGGTTAGCAAATTTGAAAATTTTTTTTTTTAAAGAAAAATTAGTTTTTCTGCATAGGAAAATTTTAAAATTTTAAGATAATATTGTATAAACTCAATAACATCGATCTGGGCTTAGTCGACTATAACGTTGGCAAACAATATTAAAAGTGAGATCAAAAAAATCTTAACATACATAATATGTACTAATAGGAAGCCATTGAACCTAGAATTTTGATTTGTCTTCATTTAATTTAAACTAGCAGATTCCAGCCCACGAAATTCGAGTGCAAATTCTAATAAAGTTATGCTAATTTATTATAGCCAATTCAGAAATCAACACAAAAAAACAAACTCATTTTTATTACAAACACATTAACAAATTTAATAAACACACACATAGCATTGTATGATTTTATGTAGCGTTAGTAGCAACTTTAAATGCAACTTACTCAATATAAAGGAAAAAATTTAAAAATCTGTAAATCTGCAAAACGGATAAAAAGAAACGCCTTTGAAATAATATGCGTTTGATCAAAATCGGGATAAAACGGTAGAACAAAACATCATTCACAAGAAATCGTCTAGCCTATTAATATTATAGATTGTATTAAAGCTTACAAAAAACTTCCATCGTCACTTTTTTGCAACAGGCAGGTCATCTCCGTTTAAAATATTTTACATTTTAAAAAAACCTTTTTTGTGCTCTGAAACTACCTTTTAAGTAGAGTCCAATATCTCTCCACTGACCTAAGCTCCGGACAGTTTAAAAAATTTGAACACCACGTTATTGTTCTTGTACTACTGAAGAGCTTTCTTATCGTAGTGATAGGATGCTAAATGGAACCACTAATATGTGGACACATGGTGTTGGCATGTGAAGTGAAGTAGTTTTTTTTTCGTTATTTATGGAGCCTGATGTAATAAATGACTGGCTTCTTTCACCGCAACTGCATATTGCTTGTCATACCAGCAAAATTTCGTCTGCTTTTGGGTCCTAAAATTATCTTCAACATTTTCTCCAGCACTAGCAATATAAAAATGTTGACCCGGAAACTACGAAAAATCTGCCCTATATATGTTTCGTCGTCCATTATGCAGCACGAATTTTTTTATGAAACATGATTTCAAGTTCCGTGCTCTATTTTTGGCCTCTTAATTTATTGCATAATTCATGTTTTGAACTTTTTGGATTGTATGTTTTCAAACCTACATTGGCTATAATTTTTCGCACTAAATAGTCCAGCCTGCTTTTCATTTTCTTGGCCTTACAAACATCATGTTGACCTTTCTTTATTGCCGAACCAGCTTTCATATCAATGGTCATATTCTCCTGATACATTCTAATAATATTGAAAACAGTTTGACAGGAGATCTTTGAATCTTTGGCAACCATTTGTAGGATCAAGTTGGATTTTAATCCAACTAGCAACAAAGAAACATTCATTACACATAATAACTGAAATATATTTTTTAAAGATAACTCGATCAAAAAATAATTCATGTAATCCTTTCAAAAAAGTCAAGAGACAAATCGTGTGTTAAAATTTTTTCGTTCTCACGCCTTACAACCATTCACCCTAAAAACAAGTAAGAAAATTATAGTCGGTCTAGACCGACTATAGGATACCCTATACCATGCGTTTAGAGACCCTACCCCATAGGCCCAACTAACTGGACATAGAAAATAAGCATAAACCAAATTTGAGTGGGATTTTTATAAATTTTTTTGTCTGCAGATATGAAAAAGTTCATATCGGATGCTACATCTATATGGGGACTAGGCTCAAAAATGGACCGATTCTGACCATGTTTGGTAAGGTGTCTTGTATTTTGCAAAAATATTTACAAACAAAATTTGAGAAGAATCAGTGCAATATATTTTTTTTTTTTTTTTTTTTTTGATAGATTTAAGTGAAGATCGGGAAGCAGCTCTATATGGGGCCTATGACTAAGAGTTGTCCCATAGGGATCATTTTTGGACTACTGATTAATGGATGTAATAAACACATACAAACCCAATTTCACTAAGATTTATATGTTAATTTGGATCTTATGGCAATTTAAGACGATTTCATAGGGGTCATTTGTATGGGGGCTAGGTCTGAACATGGACCGATTCTCACCAATTTCAATAGCGTTCATCCTATGGCCGCCAGAAGCTTATATACCAAATTTCATCAAAATATATTCATATTTGCGACCTGCAGTATGATTACAAGCTTTACATGGACACACAGACGGACGGACGGACATCGTTAAATCGAATCAGAAAGTGATTCTGATTCGATCGGTATAATTAAAGATGGGTCTAGGTCAAATATTTTTGGTAGTTACAAACAGCAGCACAAAGTCATTATACCCAAACCACATAGTGGTATAGGGTATAATGATCGCCTACTTACAGAGCTCTTAATATTTAAATGAAATAACTCTATTTTGAAAACGAATTAGTGTCGTTTAATTTTATACAATTAATTTGTATATATTGGCGAAGCTCTTTTTGCAAGCTTTGGTGAAGCATTCCTTATAAGTGCTTTTTTACAGTTTGATTTTTTTTAAGTTTTAATTTTTATAAAAACAGAACTGGCAAAGCAGTTCTTTTAAACATTTTCAAAGCACTACAAATCATAGCTTAGCCAGCATTTTCCTCGATACCGTTGAAAATCATTTTTTTTTTCAATTTCTTTGTTGATTTATGACGGATTTAGAAATGAAAGATAGTTTTTTTTAGCAATAAATAATATATTTCCCAACATAATCTCCTTCTAACCCAATACACTTTGTACAATTTTTCTTCAATTTTTTTTCAAGGTCCCCAAAATAGGCATTTGTTTCTTCAATAACTTCATTTGCAGCTAAATCTCTTTCTGTCGCGAAATATCTCAAGGTCTGGCAATAGAAAATGGTCCTAAGTCCGAAGAACATGGTGGTTGAGGTAGCAATTCGTAGCACAATTAATGAAGTTTTGTTATGGCGACTACACATGTTTGCACCCAAGCACTCTGTGTATGAAAAAAATCCATTTGTCTGGGCCAAATGACGTCGTTGTTTGGAATCTTCGTTGAATCGGTAGGCATAATATTCACAGCCTACCGTTTTTCCCTTTTGAAGGTAATCACTTTGGACTATGTCCCGCACATCCCAAAAAACTTTCGCCCTACTTGGCGCCGCACAGTGGACCATTTGACGAGAAGGCGGTCAAAAATCTATAACTTTTGATTAGATTGGAATTTTGATATGCGGTTTTTTATTGTTTGGTAGGTGAGACTTTAGCCTTTAAGTTGCTATAAAACGTAATTCTCGACCGCAAATAAAAAAAGTTACGGAGGGTTTAAAATACATTTTCATTTGTAGTTGAATTTTAGTACAAAAGTGAAGTGTTAAAAGGTAAAAAAAAGGTTTTTTTTAATATAATGTCTTATTTTTTCAGTTAATTTTACAACCAATACTTTTTAACAATTTTTTAAGTTAATTTTTTCAGAAAATGCCAAACTTTGGCCCCCGTAAACTTTTTAGTCCTAATGTGCACAAGGGCCAAACGTTGTTTTTTTTTTTTTTTTTTTTTTTTGAAAGATCCCGAGTTAAAATATAATTTATTGAGCAGCGAACGTAAAAGTTACCTTATATTGGTGCAAGATAGAGAAGTTTCAATGAAAAACTCGTATGTTTTTGCTTTAGTTAAATTTTTTTATTGTCTTTTTATAAATTTCTATATCAATTTTTATGGTAAATTTATGAAATATAACAATTTTTATTGTAAATTTACAAAATATATAAATTTTTAAATCAAGAAAATTTTTTAACTATATAAAAAAAAGGGTAACTTATTGTTAGTGTAATGAAAAAGTACTTTAAATCAACCAATTTTAGTAAAAATTTCTTCTAAATAGCCTTGATTTTCATCTTCTAGAAGTTGTTTAGCTTCTTCGTCTAATTCAATAGAGGTAGTTTTCTATTTTTGACGAATGTTGGACATATATGGATCTGAAGTGCACAACAAAATAGTGATAAGTTCATCATTAGCACAACATCTGGACATTTTCCTTGTGTTGTGCTCGCGAAATAATCTGTAGTCTTTGTTCCTTTTTTCTTGCGCTTCTTCAGATAGATCTCCTATTGGTAGCATATTGTTTTGAATTATTTGTTCGCCATGGTACAAAATTTTATGAACTGTGGATGGCATATATCTCCAAGAGTATTTTTCATTATAAAGTATAGCTGTTTTTTGGCGTACTCTCCAAATTTTTTTGCATTTATCTTTCTGCTGCATGCTAGAACTTGTAATATGATTTTGAATCGTCTTATTAATTCATAATACACCTGTGATAGATGCTGCAGTTTCCGGATCGGAAAAAAATCTCCTTGCAGTATTTCCATCATTTGTGTTTCCTTCCCCTTGTTTCGGTTGGTCGATTACGAGGCCTAGCTGTAGATATTTTTGTTGAATTTGTTTTTTTTTTTTTGCTTTCTTTTTTCTTCATTTTCTTTGTTTTTTCTCGCTGTTTCGCCTAACGGACCAAATTCCAAATCATAACCCAATTTAATAATATGCTCCATGAAACGTATTCTAGCATGAAGAGGGGACATTCCAAATTCGTAGTCTTCCTTAAAACTATCGTCTTCTGGTGGGGGTTGGCTTAATTGACTTTTGGCATATAATGCAGCTTGACGTTGACTTTGTTCCAGTTAAAGCTTGTGCAACTTTTCCATCAATCATTGTGAGACACATTTTAAAATGTACTTCAATGTCTTGGTCATCAAATTTAAATATTGCTGGTTGAAGTTCCTTAATTTGATCTTTTATTATTTGAACTTCTTCAGTTATGACATCTTTGACAACTCTACCGACACGCAAAAAAAATACAACGCGGTGCACCGGTACGACCAACTTTTGTATTCATAACACTCAGACGGACGGACGGACATCGTTTAATCGACTCAGAAAGTGTTTTTGAGTCGATCCGTATAATAAAAGATGGATAAAGGTCCAATATTTTTGGCACTTACAAACATCACCTCAAACTTAATATATCCTAACCATATAGTGGACAACTTTTGTATTCATAAATTTTGCAGAAAATATCTAGCCTTGGGTCAGAAAAATTGTTCTGGTGCACACGGGCAGAAACTGGCGGGTATATAATGGGGTATAGGAGTATAGGGAAGGGTTCGGACTATAGAAGAGAGCAAGACTTTTTCTGACTGCTTTTGACTGGCAGGAGTTATGCTCTATTAAGTAGGAGATTTTCGGAAAATTTGGACCTTTTTTAAAAAATTTTTTTTTTTTTAATTTCGGAATGACTCATTGATTTTACATTTTTAACATTAAATTAACACAAAATTTTACAAAATTTATTTCACTTCAATATCTTTCAAATCAAAAAAGTTACAGTCATTCAAAAATAAAAATTTACAAAGAAATTTTTAATTTTAGCAAAATACTGAGAAAGCCAATTTTCGCTGTGATATAGTTGAAATTGAGACGCAATTTTTTGGCTCCCGAGGTTTACTTGTATTTACTTTCAAATTAATAACATAACTTTAAAATCGGTAACAAAAAAAAAATTATTTTTGGCCGCCTTCTCAAAATATGGTCCACTGTGCGCCGGTTCTCCTGGAGAAACTCATTATTTAGACTGCTACTTGGTCTCTGGAGAATTGTAATACATCCGTGTTTCATCCACCATCGGATCATTTAAAATCGAAATCATTTTTGGAAATTAAATACGATTTTTTACATTGTAAGTTTTTGGATTTGGGAAAATAAAATAATTCTTCTGAAACTCGGACTCAATGGTGGATATACGCTTGTCTTGCAGAGTGTATATAAATGTAGAAAGTATTTATATCAATATCCTTAAAACAACAGCAGTCGATCCAGCTATGTCCGGATGTCTTTTGAAATTATTATCATGCCCTCAGTTGGTGGTAGGCGGGTATTTTGTTCAGAATGTTTGCCACTATTCACCGCAACTTTTTGTTTATATACTCCACATCCACTGTGCATTCTTGATCCTTGTAACAACTCGAGTCGATACAGCGATATCCATCTGTCTGTCTGCTGAAATCACGCTCATTCACAAAATAAACCAGGGGCCAAATCACCGCATTCGATATCGAGTAATATCAATCGAAATTCCATATTTTGGTTTGTTATTTAGAGAAGACGGACAAACATCAGCCCTCGTTTCACTTTTACTCTTAACTAGTGGCCATAATTCGTTAACTGTGTCAGAGTAAAATTATTCTTAGTATTTTATTTTGGAAAATAAAAAAAATAATTTCGATCGAAAAATTTCGTTAGCGAATGCTGTGATTTGGCCCCAGACTGGTATTTAAAATGGTGTAAGTCGGGCGTCATTGTGCCCAGATATGACCTAAAATATGGAAACACCTCTAAAAAAAATTTAAAAATTCGGTGTGTTGGTTGTAATATTTCAAATATTTTGCTCACATTTGTTAGCAATAGTACAATAAGTGCAGATATTAATGCAAATATAAAACCCATATATATATATATATTTTTTATTTTTTTTTTTAATTCAACACTTTCTCACGACCATACTAATGAACAGGATTAAGGAGATACGACACAATCCAATTAACATTATCACTTTATAATTTTTTTTATATTCTAAAAATATTAAAACATTTGAATTTCTTATGGTTTTTCAAGTTGTTTACCACACACATACAAGCACATACAAAACACAAGTAGTTGGCATAAAATTAAGTCGGACGTCAATGATATAATTTCATTATCAGCAGTTCATTGGCATGACAATTGTATGTTTGTACTCGTATGTATACACGTGATATTAGTATGAACATTTATACATTCGAAGAAACTCTTAAAGTATTTTAAATTCTTACATATAAACATGTGCCATATATCGAAATATATACATACGAGTATATGGCACATTTAGCAAAATAAAAAACAAAACACGAAAGCGACTTACATGCTGTAGTTAGTTTTGGTGGCGAAAAGTATGGAATTTATTGAACAGCTAGTCTAAAAAAACCAAAACAACACAGCTAGAGATGGCAAAAAAAAATTACATCCACTTAAGCCAACAGACACAGAACCATACAGAAAATAGTTCTTAGTCATACAATACATTAAAACCACGCGTACACATTTATAATAAACCACTTGATGAGAGCGACAGACATTATACAACCAACACCCCCGTCTACTACAATAAACATTCATTATGAATTAGAGGTGGAGGGTCAGCCATAGAAAACTTGGAAAATTTTCTTAGTTATTTCATTATATGTAAGTAAATGTTGGTCACATCGATTAGTTGATGCCCTAAAACATTTCTGGTTTCAAGAAATCTTAATAAGTTAATTTTGCATGGTTTATCTTAATACCTTTCTACCGTTGAAGCAAATTGTTTAACAAATAAAATAATTGGAATATAACTTATTTAACCTTTTAATTGTATTTAATTTGTATTTACTACACCTGACACTCTCTGGTCAAGTTTATGCTGTTGTTTTGTAACTAATAATAATTATTTGAGCTTTTGTTATACGGAGCGACACACTCTCTGAATCGCAATATCCTTCCGTTTCCTATGTATCTGTCTCCAAAGGAGAACTAAAAATTGAGATCCGAAGCTAGTCCGCATATAAAAATTGTGTTCGATATCTATAATATTAATAGGCTAGGCGATGTCTTGTGACCAATGTTTTGTTCTACCGTTTTATCCCGATTTTGACCAAACGTATATTACTTGAAAGGTATTTCTTTTAAGCCGTTTTGCAGATTTACAGATTTTTAAATTTTTTTCCTTTATTTTGAGTAAATTGCATTTAAAGTTGCTACTAACACATACATAATATTACACAATGCTATGTGTGTGTTTTTTAAATTTGTTAATGTGTTTGTAATAAAAATGAGTTTGTTTTTTTGTGTTGATTTGTGAATTGGCTATAACTGATAAGCATATCTTTAGGGTCTTTATTTAATGAAAAAATAAAATTTCCTAGATTTTGCACTCGAATTTCGATGGCTGGAATCTGCTAGTATACTTAAACATATTACAAGGTGGTAAATTCATGTATAAGCAACGAACGAATGGAGTCTGTTAAAATGTAAATTAACAAGAACTCGGATTTCTAGCTTTTATAGTTCCGAATATATGGGAGCAAGCAAAGTAAAAAAAAAATATTCAAAACTCACAATAGTTGTCAACATAATTACGGCTTTGAAAGTAGTTTATATACAGCATCAGTTAAGGTCTCTTTAGGGAGTTAAACTTAAATCGCATCCAGGAATTATATTGAATATATTTTGAATATATTTTTAATCCATTTAGAGATTTAACAAATTTTTTACTTCTGCAGCAGAAAGAGAGATTTTAAATTAAAAATTTTAAGAATTTATTATAATTAAAACAAAACAAGAAAAAAACTAAAATTATTATTCAATTATACTTTCAACATATAAAAATTAGATAAAAGTAAGAGAAAAGAAATCTAAACTAATTTTTTTCAAGGCAGTTTACATAATCATTTTAATAACATCATTTCTTCGAAGCACTGCTCTTATCATGCAAAATGCACAAAATTTTATGCAATTTAATATGTTTAATAACACTGTACAACAATTCGAAAATTGCATTCTTCAGATAGAAATTAATTCTTTCTACAAAAAAAAAAACAATATTGTTCTTTTAAAAACACAATTGGGCAATTCACAACAGGTGTATCGTTGTATCTGTTGTATCGTGTATTACTTTACAATAGTGTAAAATTGTTATTGGTAATTTTCATTGAAAAATCTGATACAGCGATACAACTTCATTTGCTATGTATAGTAAATGTTGTATATTGTATCATAACATATCAGTCCCAAGTGAATGCCAGCTTTTATGAAAAAGAAAAAACAAATACATACAATTTTAACAGCATAAATAATTATAAAATATAAAATGACAAATAATGCAAATAACGAAAAGTTTATTTATATAAAAATTAATGTTTATATTTTTAGTATGTATTTTCTCTTTCAGTCTCAACCAAAACATTTTAACTTTTTTTTTGTATTCTAAATTAAAATGGAAGAGGTACATAACTAAAACGCCAGGGTATATCTTATGACCAAAAAGCAAACACCGACACGTGCTTTCTCTTGTACGAAATAACAGAAGTGCCGAAGCGACCTTCCCTCGTTGGGTCGATAATTACTAAAGAAAACGTTTTACATTATGAAAATACAACTGACTGTTCACAACAAATGATTGTATTGTGTATTTTAATACAAAATACAACATACAACACCCGTTGTGAATTGCCCAAATAAATAAGATATAATAGTAAATACTGGTCAAAAAAGAAAAGCGATTGACATCGCTAAATCGACTCAGAAAATAATTCTGAGATTCTCAGAAATAAAATTAAATGTGTTCCCCATTCATAATATTATTGACAATATTGAATGAAATTAATTTTTAATAAATATTTCCTGTATATTAATTATATAATTATATTAGTTGTATATTAATCGTACGTGGTGGAGAATAAGATGATGAATCTCGAAAAGTAGCTGAAAAAACAAATACGAACTTACTAATAAAATTTTACAAATTAATTTAAAAATTATGATATTCCGCTCCAAACATGAGATCATGAAATATTTACATTTGACTTTTGCGAAATAAAATTTTGTTCAAATTCAAATTGAAGGATGTATAAATTTTTTTTAGTAAGATCTTAGATTAAAAGGTAACAAGTTTTCGTGATATCAATTTAGTAAGAGAACATTGGTACATTTTTATTAAATAATCTATGAAAAGCTTTTTTCTACGATCGTTTTAAACTCAATGACTATAAAACAATTTTTTTCAAAAATGCTAATTTTTTGTGTTACTTAATGATTATAATCTACATAGATGTTTGGTGAAAAATTTGGGATACGTATATAATACTGTTAGGCAAAATACTGTTTAGACAAAATACTGGTCAAAAAAATTTTAAAAATCCTGCTTTTCATAATACTGTTTTACAAAATACTGTGTTTCATAAAACTATTTTACAAAATACTAGATTTCACAATACTGTTTTGCAAAATACTGTGAATTAAAAATGCTGGTTTACAAAATTCATTTTTTAAAAAAAACTTCAACAAAAGTATATAATTTTCAAAAATTAACAAAACCTTTTAACAAAAATTTAATATCAATGCATTTCGTAAACTTAAATTAGTACAAGATTTTTTGCAATTCGCTTTAGGTAGCATGTGTGGCTTAATTCACACCTTTTTCTTATAACTCTTTTAATGTTTGTGTATGCTTTTCTTTTCTTTAAATTTATGTAACGGCTTTCTCCATTCGCTCGTTTTGAAATGGCATTTTCTGCTACCACGACCTCATTACCCAACTGCCTGATAAGGTGGTATAATCCTGACTTTCTACGCCCAACAACAGCTTTCAGTCTTTTATGCCAAGCTTCCACACTATTTTGAGTTCTTGGGTAGGATTTCTTACTGTCATCGTAAACCCACCAAAAGGTTCCAGGATACTTTGGGTGATATGAGCCCTTGACGTAGTTTTTTTCAAACCACTTGCACAGTTTAAGCAAATCTTCATCTTCAAAAGTACTGCTAAGACTACAGTAGTACTTTAAGATGTCATTAGATGGCACAAAAGCTAAGGCTTTCAGCATTCTCACTTTTAATGCAAAATCTTCATCGTTACCATATTTTCGACTCAATCTGCAATGCATATGTTAATGCTATAATGAAATAATTCTACTATGTTATACTACATCTCTTTTTAAACTCGCCGCCATATTATTTGGCTGAGATGGATAAAGCATCCTTGAGTTTGTGCTCTTGGAAAGCATAGCTGAATTGTCTTCGCAATACCTACTTCAAAATCGCTTACAGTTTTGGTAGGACTTAGAACGCATCCATACTTTTCGCCTATCTTTAATAGCTCCTTAAAAAATGCAGTGTACATGGATGTCGATTTTTTCGTCATTAGACAGAATGCTAATGGCACTATTTCGCTTTCCACTCTACGATGTACAGAGAATAATTGCCGCATAAATGGTGGAACAACGTCAAATGTTCCGTCTACCAGCCAGCAATCACTGTTTTGAAGCAATTTTATAGATGTTTGCGTGGCCATAACTATCAAACAGTCATTATCGGTCATTATCTCAGACTGAATAAACATCTCTCTATCCACAACATATAAATTAAGAGGAATGTCTATGTCTTCAATATTCTCCGGTTCTTTTCCTGAATCTCTTTATTTTAACATTTTGAGCATTTTTGGATGGTAAAAAATCTCGATTTTTTTCACTTGTCTGCACTATTGACTCTTGAATTATTTGACTTGGTGTCAAAATCGATCTTTTTGCAAGGGTCTTAACCATATTATTGGTTTTTGCAATATTCAAGTCGATAGCAATAGGTTAATGTGTGTGTTGGTTTGGGTACTTCACAATTTCCACATTATCATTAACAATCTTTGTTACAACACGAGATTTACACATATGGACTTTACGTTTTGCACAAGCCCAATTACAAGTGCCTGACTTATAATTTCTCTCCGATAGAAATATCCATCAATACATAGTTTCTGATTTCCTTTGTTTGATTTCATAATGTTAACTTTTGACATTATAAATTGTTCACAAAACAACAATTTCAATAAAAAGACAAGATTATGAAACAAACATATGATTTTATTAACTACACGTGGGTATCAACACGTTTAATGCTGCTTGCAATATCAAAACATTTGAATATGATAACAACAACACAGGTGAACTGATAACATCTGCAATGAGATCAGCTGTTATTAATATATGTTGATTACATTATAATTGTCTTTTGGTTTTGTTATGGTTTATTTTAATAATCATATCTTCAAGTTATTATTGGTTTGCGCCATAAACATAGGTTTTCCTGCAGACATGGCGCAAACCAATAATAAGCTGACGATATATAAATTGAGATAAATTTCACTTCATTATTACAGTGGAGGTTTTTGTAAAAATAAAGCAAAGAAGCGTGCGCCCAGTAAAACAGGATTTTGCAAAACAGTATTGCGTCATACAGTATTTTGTAAAACAGTATTATGAAATGCAGTATTTTGTGAAACCGTATTACGAAAAGCAGGATTTGGAAAACAGGATTTTGTTATACACAGGATTTCGACCCGAACCCGAAAAATTTTGTTTTTACTCCCTTTATATTAACTCGTAGTGTTGCTTGTCCACAAAACTTTGAATCGATTTTTAACCCTTTTCCCGTGATCTAATCTAGCTGAAACTTTGCAGTTAGACTCGTGGCGACGACAAAAATGATCTAACAAAACAATACTTTTTGATTTTAGACATACATAGATATTTCTTTTCAGTCAATCAATTATTTAATTACATGATCGTTAACGTAATTTACAAAGAAAGGGATATAATAACAACTTGATTTTTATGAGTTAGTTTTTTAGTATTGAATTTCTAAAAGTAAAATCATAAAAAATAATATGCGATAACCTATACCATAAGTTTGAATGAGCCGTAAATACATATATATATTATGTCCTGTGGTTCCTATTGTGAACAAAGGGCCACAACGAATCTGTTCCATTCGGTTCGGTTTGATGATATTAGTTTGACTTCTCTCCAGCTTAAATCACTACGGCTGACTTCGATGTTCAGTTGCCGACGCCACGTGTGTAACGGTCTGCCTACTCTTCCTGTCCTACCCAGTAGGTTTGAGTCAATGGCAATTTTAGTTGTGTCATCTGAAGAGCTGCGCAGCGTGTGCCCAATCCAGCGCCATTTGCGGTTCAAGATATCAATATGGATTGGCCGCTGATTTGTTTGTCTCCAGAGCTCCGTACTACATATGGTGTTAGGCCAGAAAACTTTTAACATTCTTCGGAGACATCGATTAACTTGTAGGGAGTTTACGTCGTGTTCTGTCGTATTCCACGTCTTGCATAGAGGAGCAGAGACTTGACACAAGAGTTAAAGATAGCGATCTTAGTGTTCTTGGATATGACAGAAGATTTCCATACTGACCGAATGGTACCGAATGCTTGGTTCGCCTTTGAGATTCAGTACGCTACATCTTTGCTAGGGCCACCTGTGTTTGTTAAGATGCTGCCTAGGTAGCAAAATGACGAGACTTCTTCTAGTTAAATGTTCTCTATGCGAAACTTGTTGGTGTTTAGTGTTTTGCAGCGCATTACCTTATTCGTATTTACGTTTATTTTTAGACCAGCTTTTACGGCCTCTGTTTCGATGCATTTAACTTTAAATGTCATATCTTTATAGCTGTGAGAGATATCAGATATCATCTGCATACTCGAGGCTCTCGAGTTGTTGATTAAGACCCCAGTTGATACCTCCATTGGCTTGAGTAGTATTACGAACTATGACATCTAAGACGATATTAAATAGCAAGGGAGACAGCACGCAGCCCTAGTGGAAACCAGTTACGACATCGAAAGTACTACTCAGAGTGTTATTGTGGACTACACGACATTTAACATCACGGTAAAGAGGTTGAGTAATGCTTATGATTTTGGGTGGGACCCCTTTACAGGCAAGAGCACTCCATACTGCGTTTTGATTCAGAGTATCAAATGCTTTTTCAAAGTCGATAAGCAACAGATAAAGCGGAGAGCGAAGTTCTGTAGTTTGCTATATGATTATTCGGAGACTATTGATGTGGTCTACACAGGAATTTTGGGGCCGGAAGCCAGCTTGTTCGGGCCTTAGATCCCTCAGTACGGTGTCGGATATTCTCCGATTAATGATTTGCGCTATGATCTTATTCACTGCACCAAGTATGGTGATGCCTCGCCAGTTCTTACAGTTTGTTAGGTCACCCTTTTTGGGGATATTTACTATAAAATCTCCTTTAAAATTTGAATCAAGTTCATGTGTGAGTCAGAAGTTCTGAATAAGAGGAAGCAATATGTTCGATGTAGTATAGGGGTAGGCTTTACATCTCGGGTGCTGTGTTGTCGGCTCCAGGGGACTTGCTCGTTTTTAAATGATCTACAACTTTCATAACTTCTCGATATCTGGGCATTCAATGGAGATATCTTGCCTTATTTCGTGGGAATCGCACGTACATACATTTTGGTAGTTAGAAGTTGTTAAGGGAAGCATATTGGAAAAATGCTGTTTCCAGTTGGTCTTTCGTAGATGATGTGAGGTTAGTTTTTTGGTGATGCTATAGAGATCATTGGATATATGCTCTGCTGAAGCTTTTTGTGTATCCGATGCAAGATTATTATACCGCATTCTCTTATCATTTCGGGCGCTACGCTTGACCAGCTTGTGTTATTGTGCGTATGTATTTTTCAGAGAGTATTTCTCACCGAGTGTTTTGGCTGCGTTTAATTTCTCTTTAAAGGCTTTCCTTCCAAGAATAAAGTTCCAGGGGGCATCAGACATCCAATGGGTTTTCTTAGGTACTTTGTGACCGATGTGATTTCTTGCAGCATCAACAAAGTTACTTTTAACTGTTAGCCACTCAGAGGAAGGATAATATTGTTGTATAGCTAGTCCGGTTTTTAGTTCGTCTCTATAATTGCTAAGAGTTTTTCAACTTAGCTATATCGTACTTTCGCGCTTCAGGTTTAAGGATGGCAGCTACCCTTATTCGTAAGTTTCCAACAACTAGATGGTGATCTCAGTTGCAATCAGCCCCCCATTTAGATCGCACATCCAGAAGGCTACTGCGCCAGGTCCTGCTAATAGTTATGTGGTCGACTTGGTTTTCTGTTTCATTGTCAGACGATAACCACGTTATCTTGTGCACTCTTTTGTGAGGGAATAAGGTTCCCCCTATCACAAGATTTGCACTGCCGCATGCTTCAGTGAGGAGCCTACCATTTTAAGTAAGCCATCAAGTTGCGTGTTTACCCATTATTTGTTCCCGTTCTGTGTTGTCGTGGCCTATCTGTGCGTTGAAGTCACTCATTATTACAACGATGGAAATTGCAAATATTACTCTATTATGCTATAAAACATTAGGCTATAAAACATTTCCTTTTGTGATGTTTCTGACGTTTCGGTCGGTGCATAGTACTGCACACAGGTAAGATTTCGGGCTCTTGTACGGAAACGTGCTGTTATAATTCTGTCTCCATACGGTTTCCAGTTGATCATTGTATCGAAAGCTTCTTTCGATAGCAGAAAACCGGCACCGCTTGATCTTGGTTGGTTACCTGGCTTGCCGGAGTATATGATTTTAAGATTATCGGAGGTATTGAGTTCTCCTGATTCTGGCCATCTAGTTTCGCACAGTCCTAAAAGCAGCATATTGTAGTTGACAAATTCTCTGCACACTTGGGCCTGTTTAGATGAATCTAGGAGTGTGCGCACGTTCCATGTTCCAATTCGAGAAATTTTTTCCATGCTGAAGGTCGTCATCGTGGGGATCCGTTGGTTATAATCAATATTTGTTGTGGTTTCGTTATTAGTATATGTTTAGGACAAAGCGACTGATTGGGCTACCTTCCCCGATCCAAGTGTTGGGGTTGCCAACAACCTCTAGGCAGGTTAGAAACAATTGAGTTTCAGTGAAAAACACCTACTTACCTGACACGCTGTGATGTTAACATGCCATTCAGGTTGCTCAATTGAGAGCTTTCTCACTCTAGCTGCCCCCAGACGGGAGCCTGGGCGACATTACCGGGGGATACTTGGTATTAAACCGGAAGTAGTGAGCTGCTTGGGAAATTCAAATAAGAGGAATCGCTTCTTGCCATGTCCAAGTGGGTGGCATATAGAGAGCTTTGCACACAAGTGCACCTCCTTGAAAGACCCCATCCCCCTATGAGCCGTAAATAAATATAGAAAATAAACATTAACCAAATTTAAGTGATATTGTTAAGAATTTTTAGTCTGCTGATTGAAAAAGTTCGTATTCGATGCTATTATTACATGGGGAGAAATGGAGCGATCATGACCACATTTATTAAAGTAAATTGTTTTACTCAAAATCTATGACTATGACTGAAAAAGTTCCCACAGGGTTTATAAATGGATGTAATAAACATACATAAATCAAATTTTTTCAATATACTGTAGTTGTTTGTAATATAAAAATATGTTTTTATTTTAATCTGTTTCTTTATCATTAGTTTTCCAAGATGCGTAAATGTCTGAACTTTAAATGAAATTAACTCATCTCAATACAAAAACTAGAAAGCATTGCAATTCTAAGACTTATGCGTGAACTAAGTGCAAGACTATTTGTTTGTATATAGTTATTGCAATAATTGAGCGAATAGCATTGTCATCTACTAAAGGGAGAATATTGTCTCCGGCTTCACATACGATACTATGGAAAAGCATTGGTTAAGTAACCGTAATTGCCGGCAAAACCGTTCTGTACGCTCAATTATGCTAGTCATGTATCTAGTATGTATGGCTGCGTGTATGTATGTTAACTATATAATAGCGGTTTATTTCAAGTACTTTTAAAAATGTACATACATTTATTTTTCCTCCATTGCTTTTGTTAGTCTCAAGTGAAAATGGTTTTTTTATTATTATATTTTTAAATGTGAGAGTTTTAAAGTGTTTTTCCATATACTTGTATGTAAATATGTACGTATGTAGGGCTCCGTGGCTTGGTTTCTGTGTATTAGAGTTTTTATCATTTATTTGAAAGAAAAAAGTACAATATTCGTTTGTATGTGACATGTTTTGAATTTAATTTTATTATTATCATCATCAACATCATCATGCTGCATTCCTTACTTAAATTAAGTTTGAATATTCCAAGTACTGTACGAGTAAGTACCACATACAATACAGAATCTTCCAACATTCATCTATTTATTCATACAATGGATGTGTAGTAAGTAAATATTTTAATATTTTTTTTTTTTTTTTTTTTGTATGCATGACATAATAATCCATTTTATGAATTCATTGACATACGAGAGTATGAACAAGTATGAACAGTCGATCAATCCCGATTTTATGATCCCCTACACCATATTATCTTTCGCAGATTAAAAATTTAATGTTGGCCGTAAGATTATAAATGATGTCGTCCTTATAATTTTTGATACAGACAGTTACATTTTGATAAGTAGAAGGTTGTTTTAGTTTAGTCCTGGGACTAAACTCTATTTACATTTTGAATAAAAATTTATAATAAAGCGGTCATAAACCAAATTTTCTGTGTGACAGAAAAAATTCTTGGAATGCGATGCTTTTTTTCTGATTGATCTTGCGAGTACAACAAGACGCTGTCCTTGAAATTTGCGAAACACCTCCAAATTCTTGAGTTCCGGGTAAAAAAAAAAACGGGTTTTCGACCCTTTTGCACATATAAGCCAGTAACTTTGTTGAATAACAACCGATTTTGAATTTCTCAACGGATCTGGAAACGAGAAAAGGCCTTGGAATATATGAACACAATATTTAAATAATATTGAGACATCTGTGCGTATTCCTCTAGCAAACTAATTTTGTTTAAAAATACCCTCTTTTTTAACTTTGGAGATGTCTTTACACTTTTTGATGTGTAAACATCTATACGCGCAGGGGGGTAAATTTCTATTTCACAATACAATCACAAAAACAGTGTAACACGTAATAGGTGAGAGCTGACACATAACGCTGTGTGACTTATCACTGTATTGGTGAAAAAAATTATGATATAACATTGTTTTTTTATGCCACTTTTTTAAAAACGTCATCTATGTATCACTTATATACGTTTATATTGGCAAAGACATATAATATAAAGATATTGCAAGATGTATAACGGTTTTAGTTCAAGAATACGACAATAGATGTGGGTAAAACGAGCTGCAATTAATGGAATATATTTTTAATATTGGTAATATTCTCTGGAATATTTATAAATATTCGAAATTGCTCTCTTAAAAAATCATGGCCATTAATCAAACAAATTCGAAAAAAATTTGACATTTAACAATATTTTTGAAAACATAATTTATATACAGTGCCTCCAACTAACAATCGGACAAATAAATAAATAAAAAAAAAATTACAAAAATTAAATCAAGATGCAATACCATGTCGCCCAAAAAAATTATTTTTTTTTTTGTTTCCATTATTCTATAGAAACTATTATTTCTTGTATTATTTAATAAAGAATAGCTTTTTTATCAGAAATATATTATAAAAATCTAAACTTTAAGAGAGATTTGTATTGTACTGTTAAAAAACTGTATAAGGGTGTCCGATTATTTGTTTGAGGCACTGTAATTGTCTCTATATTTTTTTTTGTTTATTTTTATTAAAAATTTATTTATAATGAATGAAAATGTGATAACTTTAAATAGGAAAATGGGTTGCAGGTTTTGGGGTTGTTCATTTTGTAGTTTTTTAGTTTCGTTCACTTTATTTCTGTGGGACTATGTATTTTTTCTGATCCATCCCTTCAACAACATTCCTCTTACAAAAGAAGTTAAAAAATTCTGCATGGCCTTTGAGAAATTTTCTTCGTTTAATGTCGCAAATATTTCGTAGTTATATTCAATAAAAACATCACTTAATTTATCTAATGTTTTGGTTTATTTTTTAGTTTATTAAACTTTTTTTTTAAATTTAAATTTCAATGTTTACAATTTATTTTATTCTGACATTTTCACGTCAACACAAAATTGTTTACATTTCTTTTCGAATATTGCTCAGAAAATGACTGGAATAATAAACTATTCCAATTGCATTTTCGTAAATTTCATCCGCAAGTGCCATCTATGTATCACTTATAGCAATCAACTGCAGGGGCTCTGATATTGGGATATTTTTAACGTTTTACAGCAAAGGGTTGTTGAATGAGCTGAAACAGTTTTTGCTATAAGTGAGATATAGATGACGCTTTCTGTTTGATTTTAAAAAATGACATTAAAAAATCTTTAATTATTAGATGTTTACACATCTTCCCTGTGATCGGACTCACATGATTTTTTTTTTTATATAGGAACCGTGAAACTTATGAACTTATTATAAAAGTATGTTTATTTATGGGTAAAATGAAGCTTTGAATTAAAAAAATGGAATAGATGCCTGCACAAACAATTTTTTTTTGCTAAAATAACATTTTCGGTTAGTCAACTCAAAAAACTTTGCAGGCATTTATTCCATTTTTTTTTTTATTATAAGTCAAATCGACTCAGATAATAATTCTAAACCGATCTGTATAATATAACGTATGTCTAGGTCTAGTACCAGAACAATTGCAAACATCATAGTTGCAAACAACATAAGATCCCAAAAAAATTATATTAAAAAATTTATTTTTTTATTGAATTTTGACAAAAAATCATTTCTATATAATATAATGTTTATGTATAAGTATATTATAATAATTTTTATATAGTTATTAATTATACACATTTTTTTTTTTTTTTTGAACTTGTACAAGTTCATTACTTGGAATCCATTCATCAATTTCTGTGTCTAGCAAATTTGGGCTGATACGAGTAGCATGGAATCGAAAGTTCTTGCTTTTAACTTATCCTAAATCATAAATCCGCGCATGCACTACTGTAAGGTAAAGTTAATACATTACCGGCCAATTTATATAAATTTTTTGTACAACGGTTTAGTTAACGAATTTTTTATGCTACCTATTATATGGCAAAAACTCTCAGAATTATAATATAATTAAATTCAGATATGAAATCAATATAGTTAATGTTAGAGGTAAAAAATCTTAAAATACTTACTTTTTTACCATCAATATTTCTGTGGTCACAAGCGATAACCGCCTAAGTCGACTTAAGAACGATTTGAGTTATGTATGCTGTCATATTCTACTAAAAACGCTTCATATTTACGTGAAATCCCATTTCTCTACCACTTTTTATTAAAAAGTTATTAATGAAAACATACTGACCTAAGTCGTAATGAAGCACTATTACATTTATATAAAAAGCTATTTTTCTCAAAAGCATGATTTTCGAATTAGGCGGTTATTGCTTGTGACCACAGATTTATCCACGACAAAATTTCGTCATTGAATTTTTGGCAAAATATTAAAACAATTTTGTTTGATCGCTAAGCGTTCAAAATTAGGCATTATTTCAGCTTCATGGACTATATATATTTATAACATCTTTGATAACTAGCTTTATGACCAAAATATATTCTTCACAAGTGTTTTGAATATTTGGAGTAAAATCTCTTTCGTATAAGATATCATGTATATTATTTCAGATGTCACCTAGAATATGCTTTAAAAATTTTAAATAAATGAGAATTTTTGACGACAAAAAATTAAAAAAAAAATTTTTTTAATTCAAAATAAATGTTCCGTGGAAATTCTCCATGTACATATATGTATATGAATGATAACAAGGAAATTTTTCGTATTGCTGACTTAACAAAAAAAAGGGAACAAGTCGCACAACATTTGGAAAAGTTTCAAAATAAGATGAGTTTGAAAAACCTGCACAAAAAGTCAAAGCCTGTGAAAAAAGTAGCACGTTGCGACTTTAGTCGCACAACGGTAATACTGCTAGCATAATTATTCCCGCACTCTAATTATAAGAATTTTTCTTGTTGTACAGGAAAGCGAATAAATAAATAAATAAAATTTCCACTGATGATTAAACGCTTACAAAGTATAAATTCAAAGTCCTAGCTGTTTTGAATAAATTACGCGTTCCAACTCTAAGTTAATACTTAAGCAAAATTAAGTTCTGTTGGATTTTTTTTTAAGTTTTAAATTAAATACATACATACACACATACATATTAATTTAGTTGCATCGTATGGTTGGCTCTGGACGTTTTTGCTTTTTGGCAAATTTTCAAAACATTTTGAATCAATAAATATAAAACTCTTCATAGCTCTTACCAGCAAAAAAAAAACGAAAAAACATTTAAAAAAACATGGCCATATTATAAGGTTACTTGTTTAATACAAAAATTAAATTAACTTTTTATATAAAAAAAAATGGCTACAAGAGAAAACTTCATATAAACAATATAAAGTGCATAAATATGTACGAATACCTTCAACCTCCCAACTAACCAGATAATAGTCATACTCGTTCCTATCTCTATATTACACACAAACCCTAAAGCATATTTGTAAATTATAGAGCACCTGTGTAATACACGATTATAAAGATTTAAAACAAATATATAAAGATTTTCTTTTTATAATGTTTTAGCAAAAACCTTAAGGTTATTACTTACAATTGCAACACAAATAGGAACTTGCAAGTTTAGTGAAGTTTTTAGATATGAAATAGATTTTTAATTGTGGCATTTTTTTCCCCATTTTTCTCTTTTTATAGTACGGTCAACGTGTGCCCACAGCTACATCACCAAGTAATACAAATTCAAGCAGCTCATCAAATACTGGATCCCAAAGTGGAACATTAAGTACTAGTCTAAGTAATACCAATACAAATATAACAATGGGTCCTAATAACGGTATGACACAAAATCAACAAGGCGAACAACTGTCAAAAACAAATTTATACATTAGAGGATTACAACAAGGCACAACTGATAAAGATCTAGTTACTATGTGTGCACAGTAAGTTGGCTAACTTTTTTATTATTATTTTGTAGACAATAAATAACACAGCGTTGCAAACTTTTGGCTACATTAGGGTTTACTTGCAAATTAAGATTTAAAGAGAAAAAAGTATAAAAAAAGTATACTATATAATTTCGTAAAATGTATGGAACAACTTTTACATATCGATTAACCCATTTTATTGTAAATTTTTCTTTATTTTTCTTCAACCCTTCCAAATACTATGATATTCAAGTCCTTAAAATACGCATCTATTTCTGAGATACGAGTAACTTCACTATTTCAACAAATATTTTCTCACCTTGGCATTTTTTAATATTTGGAAATACGAAATAATCGGGAGCTAAATAATTCGGGTATAGTGGATTGGGCAGCGATTCATTACGCAATTTTATCAATTTTGTCATTGCAGTGTTTGAAGAGTGTCTGGTGCAAACTGAAAACTTTTTCTATAGAAATATGATATTTACTATTTCAGCAATTTCACGAACCCTCAATCGGTAATCTTCCCGAATCAAGTCATGAATGCTGTTGCATATTTCTTCTGCAGTGGCCTAAATTGGACGTCCTGACGCTGGTCTTTTGTGGTTATACTTTCAATCACCATACTGCCTTTTGAGCTTAAAACTCGGGTTTCATTTCAAAAAGTTATGTTTTATAAGCACAAGAAATTTACTTAAAGTTGTTACCGTTAATCATTTAATAATACAAAATTAATTGCCAGATCTGGATTTTAAAAATAATTTTAGATAGAAACATTTTATTATTCGTTCTAAAATAAATAGAGCTAAACATTATGCATTGTTTTATTTAGCAAAATTTCATAAGGTTTCCATATGAATTTTACCGAAACTCTGTTTCTGCTGCAAGAAAACTTAACCGTAGCCCTTAGTTATGACAGAATTTTGAAATTTATGTAACGCTGTGTATTCTGGTTTAAAATTCTACACGATTTAATATACATATTTAACTATTTATTTTTCCAAAATATATTTTAAAATTATTTTTGTATTATATTACATAAAATTTTGACCAACTTAAAGCACCACACCAAGATTTAGGGGTTTTTGTGGTATTAAGATTTTAGTTAAACAAAAAGCAGATTTTGATACATTTTTTTTTATATATTTTTTTTTTTAATTTTAATTGTTTATAATCCATATACATGATTCATATGACACGAACGGAAAGATATATTCAGCTCCTTTTTTGAAATTTTCTCAGATTCAGATTTAAAAAGTTTTTGCGTTAAGCAGAACACTTTCATAACCAACGATTTGGTTCTGGAACCTATATGAAGCCTTTTCTTAAAAATTTGTTCCTAAGTTAAATCAGATTTCCTGGTTATTTCTCTATAAAATAAAATTAATGGAAAAATTTGGGACAATAGAATCATATTTGCATGTGAAGAATATATTCTTCTATTGTATGAGAAAGATTTCCTACGATTCCGAGAATTTTAAATATGGATATATCTTGTAGTCCCGGGAGACGAGATAAACAGTCTAATTTCTTCCAATGTTCGTTATGCCGTTTCACCAAAAACGTTTTTTATTTCTAATTTTGCAACTCTTAAAACGAAATATGATTTTTTTTTTGGCCCAAAAGATTTTTGAGAGCGAATATTTTTCAGATTTTTGAAGGTCGTTACGGAGTCGAGGAAATCGATTTTCTCCAAAAAAAAAAAAAAAAAAAAAAAAATAAGGTTATGAATTGATTTATCCGGTTTTGTGTGAATAAGGCAACCCCGTAACGTCCATCAAAAACCTGAAAATTGTCTTTAAACAATCATTTAGGTTATAGTAACTCATAGTTGCAATTAAAAGTTTTAAAAATAAAAAAAGTTTTTAGTGAAGCACAAGTTTTTAATTTTTTTTTAATCCAATTAAAAAAAAAAAAAACAAATTAAATTTCAAAATCATTAACTCTCTGAAACAAAAATCCATGTGGACATAGATAATCACAAATGATTTAGGATATTGAGGCTACATGAAGTTAAAGAACTGGAAAACTTTTTAAGAGTTAAAATGATTTAAATTTTTAATATACATAAATATTAATATAGATAATAAATGTGCTTACACTAAAGTAACATTTCAATTAATTTCAGGGAAATTCATACTAGTATTTTTTTTATCAGATTCTTGTAATCCTGACATCATTTTTTGTTAACATCATCAGAAAAATGCGTTTATTTCGATAGACAGATGAATAGAACATTGAATTAAAAAAAAAAAAAGAAATACATTATTACAATTCAATAAACCGTGTCAAATCTGCTTTTAAATTTGGTAAAATCTGTTATTAATACAATAATAAAATCAATTGATATAAAATATTTATTAAAAAAAACACACACATACATTCACTCACAATATTGTTATACTTATATTAATCTCATTGTCTAATATAAGTATATGTATTAATTTTATTATTTTTCTCTCACACACAGATATGGAACTATAATATCCACCAAGGCTATTTTAGATAAAACAACAAATAAATGTAAAGGTATTTTTTGCTTTTCACCATTTTTTCCATCAGTTTTAGTTTTTTCTTTCCTTTATACGTGTGTATTTAATTGTTTTATTTATATCAATGTGTTTGTTGTGGATTTAAAAAAATAAACAGAACAAAAAAGAAACCAATATGTTTAATTAATTATATATTTTATTTTTTTTTTTTAACTTTAATTTTAAAGCATTCAATATGATTTTCTTTGTTTTTTTTTTTTTTTTTTAATTACAAAGAATAGTTTTTAGTTATCTAATAGAATTTATTTAAGTTAATTAAAATTTAGTTTATTTTTGTTTGTTGTAATTTGAGTTGAATCATACATACATCATAAAATGCACTTGTAGTATTCTTAAAATGCCTGTTTAAATTAAGTTTGTTAGTTTGTTTGTATTTAAACTCTCTATTTATAAAACAAAAATTTTACATTACACTGCCTGACAAAAAAAAACAAGAAATGTAGGTTCACAGGAACCAGATCATATAGTTACGTCTGAAGCCTGAGATCAATTGGACTGCATTTACAGATTTTCGTTTCGATAAATAGTTTCTCACATAAAAGATGAATATCTCGGCAATTTTATGTCATTTATTATTTAAATATCAAAAGGTCAAAAGGATATCAATAATGTTTTTACAAAACTTTAGCCATTTTTGGAATATTTTAGATTATTTCATATTTTTATTTTTTTTTTTTTGTGGGAGATTGTTTGTGATTCAAAATTAAAATTTGTCCTCAAACTTGCATAACAAATAAAGCTAGAAAGATTAAATTTTGGTATGTGTTACAAAGTATTTAAGCCAAGAACATAGGAATATTCAAGGATAAAGTTTTGAAAGCACATTATTTTCACTTTCTATTCCTGATATTGTAAAATAAAAATATTATAAAATTGCCAGAACATTTTCTTTCATTTGACATCGATAGCGACACCGTAGTAAAAGTAAATCCTTTGAAACTTTGAAATTCTTTTAAAAGAAAAATATCCCGAAATGAAAAACTATAAACATAGTTTTACTTCATTTGATCTCTAATTTCAGATGTTTGTCATCCGGATCTTGTGTAACATGTTCTGGCGAATGGAGATGTTTATCGGTTTTTTTTTTAATTTTTGTTTTCTAAAACGTTACCAAACATTTTTAGGCGCTTATGAATATATAACCCATTTCCAGCTTAATCTAATCACTAATCTTAATGTAGAAGTACCGATGATGTGGTACATAAGATGTAGTCAATGCATGTCTAGGAATTGTTTCATTACAAAATTAATGGAAATTTCGGGTAGGAGAATAAACAATGGTTTAAAAAAATCATATAGCTTCCGTCAGACAATAGAAAATATGTATGTATATGTGTATTGACCTATTAATGATTAAATTAAATGTGCCTGTAAAGACTCAGACAACCGGAACACATATCTACCTAATAGTATTTCAAGTCGGTTAACTGGTTTTTCTTTTAATAAAGGAAAAAGTACCTAATTAGACGAGCAATATGTTTGCTGATAGGAACGCCTAAAAAAAATTTATTCAAAATATGCTTTTCGATAATACAGAAACATACAAATATTGTTTCAAGATAACAGAATCCACCTTAATGTCTAGAACTACAAAGACGAAGATTATTGGTCGATCATCGAAAGAAATTTTTTATGTTAATTATTGTCAGTTGTATAAAAACGTGCTATTATATATTGTCATTTGTAACACATGGCAACATTTGACATGTTAAAGTAAATTGCCAACATAAATTGTCAAAACTAGGCATAAAGCCCTAAACACATAACGGCGAGTTGCGAGTGCGAGTAAAAACTAAGCTTTTTGCACGCGAGAATTTGTGCTTTTACAAAATCATCAAAATGCTTTCGAGCAGCTGATTGTCCTACTGTCAAACATAATTCAATTGTCAATTGTATACAAAGATGTTCATATAACAAACAATAAATATAACAAAATGAATAAAATCGAAATTATTCACTTGTTAAATAAAGTAATTACTGTAGTAGGCATCGCGTTTAATGCCTATCAGCTGATTGTTCTGTCATCTGATTTTTCTCGCACAGAAAATGGAATCAATTCTATTTCCCTTGCGAGTGTTTTTACAACCTAAGTTGGCCGCGCCACACAAAAAAGCTTTACTATCGATCTCGCTTCCACATATAGAAAAAACCATGCTGCCTCATTCTCGTTTTTTCTCGCACTCGCAACTCGCAGTTATGTGTTAAGGGCTTAAGCTTGTGTTAAAATCAAGGGAACAATTAGAGCTAAGAAAAAATGCTTTTGCATTTTTAATAATAAAATTTCACACTAACCCAGCCATCTCACATCACACTGCAAGTTCGAAAAACTCAATACACTCACATTTTTTTTACTAATACACACACATTTTCCAATGGTCACACTAATGGCACCAAATTTTTCTAGCGCGTAGTGGCAGACACTAACGATGATTAATGTTACCCTGTTATAAATTTAATGCAAATTTACTGGATTCTGCAAAATTGTAATTAAAGTTTTAACTTGTTAAATCTATTATTATAAATTATTTCTTCAAATACGCATATAAAAACGCAATTTTGTTAATTATAGAGCATAAATATTATTAACTATTATTAAAATAATACTAAAAATAATAAACGTAAATATTTTCCCTTAAACATGTGCCTGTATAATAAACTCGGTAACTCTACTAAAAAAAAAATAAGAGAGAGAAGTATACAAATTTTTTCAAGTTTACGCTTCAACAACATTTTAAAAATGAGATTGCAGTTAGATGTGTGAGCATAAAATTTAATGGCGATGGATTCGGCTAATTCGAACAATTTTTCGTTGATAATACGTACACAACGACTTTACAATTTCAGTGTGATGTGAGATTGGGGGGTTATGTACATAAATATTTTTCATTCATTATAAAATGATAAATCTCACAATAGAACAAACTTACACAATGTTGGCCAAGTGTTTTATAAAATTAGGTAGGCTTACCTCAGAAGCGCTAAATTAAATGGTTCTCTTCTTCTCCATTTTCTTAGCTGATATAAAAGTATATCAGCAGATGAATAGGTGACAGGAGATACGAGTCTGTACAGTATGTTCAGTAATGATTTAGTAATCCTGTGAATCAATGTTCAATAAAATTTTAAGTATGCATGCAATAATTATAATATCTTTATAGAACTTATTTATATTAATATGTTTTCTTGCCAAAAAAAAAAATAAAAAACATTCTTCAGTAAACACAAATCAGAACAGACCACAACTAAAGTTTCTTCAAATAAAACATTGGGGTTCTTTTCGTAGGTCACGCCAGTAACTACAGTTCCCATCCGGATCATCCAAATTTATTTTTTTTTTTCATCCGACAAAATTAGCTTTTTACAGAAACCAATTATTTTCTAACATAACATTAAAAAACTTATATTTGACCAATTTGTACTCATATTATTTTTGAAAAATTTCAACCGTTCATTAATATGACGTTTCAAAGGACGAGAAATATTCTTCATTCTTTCAATATATTTCGAAGAGTTAGGAGCATTATAAAAAATGGTCCTTTTACACACTTTGTTGGAAATGCATCTAGCAAGTTGGGTAGAATTTTTAGTGCTGTTGTAGCGCTCGCGTTCATTCATTTTTTGTTTCTATCACTGCTTTTATTTTTGAAATAATTTTCAATATTTTTCAAATAATTATAAACAACCTTTCAATTCCTGCTGATTTGAATTACAATTTCCGCTTTTGAGGCACCATTTTCTGGCAATATTAAAAATTTTAACATTTTCAAATTCACTTAGTACATTTCCCAGCTGCATTTTGTTTATTTTTAATTAAATTAAATAGAATATGTTGCTTAAAACTGTCCTTCTTGGCAAACAAAAACTTTTTTGCATTTGTGTTAAACAATTTGAATGCTTCAATATGCTAAATATTGCGACATAAGGGATTTTAATAACGGTATTTCTAATTAATGAGAGTTTTGGGTCACATAAGTTTATTTTTGGTAAGAAAACATATTAATATAAGTTCCACAAAGAGATGATAATTATTGCATACATAGTGGAAATATTAGGAAATATTGATTCAAAGATTACCAAATGCGCTATCATTTAGCAACGCAGTGTGCTGTCGGCATTTATTATTGTTTATTGTTGTTTTTTGCAATCATACAGCAATCATTACCTTCACAATGGAGGCTGTGATATTTGCAATGAGTTTAATGTAACTCCTCCAGCGGTTGTAATAACTTGACCGAAGGTATGCAGGTACGCAACTCTTAGGGCCGCAAAACAAAAAAAGAACCGTTAGTTCCTCTTATCAGTATAATAGGAGCAGTGATTAGCAGAAAACGACTCCGTGTAAAAGGGTAGAAGTGTGAAACTTACAACTGTTGTTAAAAATCAGCTTTTAGGTTTGTATAAAATTTGATAATTAAAATATTAAAACTTATTTCCATTTCCATTTTATTTATTTATTTTTTTTTTTTTTTTGTTTATATAAGTTGTGTTCCCTTACCGTTCCCGTACTCGAAAAGTGGGTAAATGAGAACGCTTATGAGAGAATAAACACGTTTCTCTTCTTATCAGAATTTACCCAAACTTTTTATTTGAGAAAATTGGTAAAAGTGTCTAACCAGGGATGATAAATAAGAAAAGTAATGTCGACCCCAATAGTACTAAAATAATTTTTTGGTAATTTTTATTTTTATTTTATACATACATAAAATTAAATTATACATGTAATACATAAATATACAACACATTCATGTGTAAAATAAGTTACAAAAGAAATAAAATGAGATCAAAATCAAACATTATTTGATAACAAATCAGTTATTTTAAAATTATAGCAACTGGAATCATATGTGTTTGATTAGTCTTTTGTGTGGATTAGATTAGAAACCGCTGGCACATATAACCTAGTCCGTTGCTTCTTTTTAATAATGTTTTGATACGAAAATATTCTTTTCACATTAGCTGATGAGTGTGGAATTGACAATATTCCTCGTATAAGTCTAGAATGCTCTCAAAACATAATATCCTTCAATTCATTTTTCAATGTTGACACTGGCCCAAAAATTTGAAATACTTTCATTTTTTAAATTTATAATGCTCCACATCGGCCGAAGCTCGGAATTGTTTATCAATAGAATCGTAATTTTAAATATAACACATTTTTAATACAGCTGGTTTTTACCAGAAAGAACATTTTCCGTAGAAAAATAAAAATTTCGTTATCAAAGTTAACTTTATTTCTTAACGTTTCGCAAATGGTATTAAGAATAACTTAGCATTTTTTTAAAAATTCATAACTATACCGCTTCCAATATTATTTGCGGATATATAAATATCCACTTCTATTCCACAGTACATATCATTAAGAGGAAGAATATTTTCATAGAGGTTAAATTTTGGTAATTCGAATTTGTCCAAAAAATCCATTTTAAAAAATTGCGTGCCATTTTACTAAATAAAAATTTTAAGCATTTATTGTATTCAGTTTTCAATATATGTTGTAGAAAGAGTAAAGAATTTTTTAAAGTGGATTAGAAAGTCCAGATATAATAAAATTTAATCTTGAACTGGAAAAATTAGCTTCAAAGTCATTCAAAGTGATATAATAATGGAGTGGCTCCCACTGTCACAAAATTTTGTTGATGACTTTCTGGTGTGATAACCACCTTGCTGCTGAATATTTTAAAATATTATGAGTACCTATTTCTTTTAAAATGTGTCAATATCATTGGAAAATCCACACATGGATGCTGGATGTGGCATATGCAACCGTGGGGCCAAAGCCTAAAATTTGGACTTAACTCCATTCACCGGTCATTATGGGTGATCTCTTGAGACAACTTGCTGTATATTCGCATTGAGCATATGCAAAATCCATTCGCAATATGTATGTATGTATTTGATAATAAAAACGAGTTGTTATGTTATATCAGTTAACAAAAATAAATTGTACCAGATGAGTCGCGGAACTACCATCGTAATTTTTAGTACCAAAGAAAGTACAATTGTACCAACTTTATCATCCCTGTGTCTTAGTATCAGCTTTGGGAAAAAATCAGATGTTTTATATATTTTAGAATATGGTCTTTCGCGTTCCCGTACTTTTGTGCATTTAAATCTCTTTAAGAAAAATTTTTAGTTTATTTTCATGTTTACCAAACTTCGCCCGAAAACTAATGGAATAAATCGATTTTAAAATAAGCGGAAAACTTTTTAAAATTACTTATTTCTCGCGTTTCCGTACTTTTGTGTATCTTTGTCTCCTAGTAAGAGAATTGTTTGATTATCAAACTTTACCTGAAAAGTACGGGAACCGACCTATATATTAATGAATTTTTGTTATTACAAACTTCGTTTGCAAAAAACAGTTTTTCTTAAAAGTTACAAAGAAATTACTCCGCAAAATAGGAAGCTACCAAAATATGTTTTTAATTTTTAAGACTTGCTAAATTAAAGGAATATAGATCTTATTTTTATATGTAAATTAAGAGTTTTTATTTTATCTGTAGCAAAGCATGCAGTTATAAACCTGACTAATGAAGAAGGTATCTAGATGGGAAGTATCAAAATGAGCTGAAAGTGGATGTGAGAAGTGATAGAAAAAAATTCAAAACTAATAGTCCCATATTTATTCTTATCGGCACA
The DNA here is from genome assembly GCA_963682025.1 of Cordilura impudica. Lineage (NCBI taxonomy): Eukaryota > Metazoa > Arthropoda > Insecta > Diptera > Scathophagidae > Cordilura > Cordilura impudica. Next base: position 136,477,449 of record OY821519.1, on the reverse strand, counting down.
ATCTCAAATTTAGGGGGAACATTTTTTCCTTCGTAATTTCTCAAAAAGAACTATGTAATGCCTGGTTTTAATTATGTCATTTTCAAAGGCAATTGTTGTCAATTATTGTCAGTTGTATGAAAACGGGTTTTAATGTCTTGTCATTTACAACCCCTGGCAACATTTGACATCTGAAATGAAATTGCCAGCATGTTGGCAATTTGTATTTGTTTGAAAGCCGGATTTTTTGTTCGTTTATAAGATGTAATGAATACGTAATGATTAGAAAATTACGAGATGTCAGTTGAGACAATTGTTTGTTGTCAGCTTATATGACATAGTGAAAACCAGGCATAAGTCTGACGAACATTGTTAATTTGAGGATATACGAAAACGTGGAGAATAAAACTAAAACTAAATTAGTAAAAAAAAGTTTTCGAGCAAAATGTATAAATTATTTTTTACAAAGGTGGATTCAGATTATTTTGAGTTCGACATTTGTCTTGAATTTTCTTTTTCCTCCTCCATATCAAAACATTGAGTTTTGATTTTTACCATTTAAGTGATTGCTACAAATGAAATCTTAGTTCACCTCCGTTACTGGATTTTTCGTGAGTTGGGCCTCAGTTTTGTTCGAAAGCTCGTTTTTACTTATTTTATTTCCAGCAGTTCGTGCGAAGAATATTTTCTACATGTTTTTCCTCCTGGAAGCAATCTGAGCACATTTGTGACGTATTTAGTGGAGGTAGCACCAGACTTTTGTTCAGCTCGGTACTACCGATATTTGAAGACCTTTATCCGTCTCTACCACTCTCACTCTTTTTGATGTGTCAACATCTATACGCGCAGGGGGTAAATTTCAAAAACAGCGTAACATGTGATTCGTAAGACAAAATGTGATTGTATTGGTGAAAAAATTATGATATTATGATAACCTGTTTGAAAATTAAAAATGAAAAATGAAAAAAAAAATAAAAAATGAAAAATTAAAAATGAAAAATGAAAAGTAAAAAATTAAAAAAAAAAATTAAAAATAAAAAAAATTAAAAAAGAAAAATAAAAAATAAAAAATAAAAATGAAAAATGAAAAACGAAAAATTAAAAATGAGTAATGAAAAATAAAAACATAAAAAAAGAAAAATGAAAAATAAAAAATGATAAATAAAAAATGAATAATGAAAAATTAAAAATAATAAATAAAAAATGAAAAATAAAAAATAAAAAATTAAAAAAAAATAAAAAGGCAAAATGAAAAACAAAAAATGAATAATAAAAAATTTAAACTAAAAAATGAAAAATAAAAAATGAAAAAAAAAATGAAAAATTAAAAATGAAAAGTAAAAAATTAAAAAAAAAATGAAAAATAAAAAAAATTAAAAAAGAAAAATAAAAAATGAAAAATGAAAAACGAAAAATTAAAAATGAATAATGAAAAATAAAAAATTAAAAATGAAAAATTAAAAATGTAAAATGAAAAATGAAAAATGAAAAAAGAAAAATAAAAAATGAAAAATGAAAAATTAAAAATAATAAATAAAAAATGACAAATGAAAAATAAAAAATAAAAAATTAAAAAAAATAAAAAGGCAAAATGAAAAACAAAAAATTAATAATAAAAAATTTAAACTAAAAAATTAAAAATAAAAAATGAAAAAAAAATGAAAAATTAAAAATAAGAAATGAAAAATGAAAAACTAAAATTAAAAACGAATAATGAAAAATAAAAAATGAAAAATTAAACATAAAAAATGAAAAATAAAAAATGAAAAATAAAAAATGAAAATTGAAAAATAAAAATTGAAAAATAAAAAATTAAACAAGAAAAATAAAAATTGGAAAATGAAAAATGAAAATGAAGAAAAAAATTAAAAATGAAAAATGAAAAATGAAAAATGAAAAATAAAAAATTAAAAATTAAAATTAAAAAATGAAAAATTAAAAATAAAAAATGCAAAATAAAAAATTAAAAAAAATTTTTTAATGAAAAATTAAAAACGAAAAATAAAAAACAAAAAATAAAAAATTAACCGGTTAAAATAATAAATAATAATAAGTGATACGCTTTCTGTTTGATTTTAAGAAAGTGCTATAAAAAAATCTTTAATTACCAGATGTTTACACATCTCCCCTGCGATCGGACTCACATGATTTTTTTTTTTTCTCCATATTGGCCGAAATTTTGTATGCCCAGTTGGCAGAGAATTTGGTTGCGTAAAGTTTAAAAACTTTTTTGTCTGAAAATCAAATCGGTGAACCAATTTTCGATGATTTTTCCTGTTTCTTCGACAGAATTTTTCACCTCAAATTTTTATATATTAAAATGTCTGGCTTATGATATGAAATTTTCAGCCCTCGGCGAAATATGTACCAGCGTGAGTTAAAGAGACTGTCCTTAAGAAATTAAAATTGTTTACCCCTTTTTTTCCCTGATTTTGGACCGATAAGAAATTAATATGTATCTTTTCCGTCACATATCCAATTTTCATAACATTTGCAGATGACTTCCCTGTCTGGATACCTTTCTTGTAAGCAAAATATTACTTAAAAATGTTTTTAATTTTTAACGCAGGATTGTATTTTAATTTTATCCTTTAACTTTAATAATAACAACGTCTTAGTATTACTTGTAATAACCTAAAATATGCATGTTGTGTTTTGGATTTCTTTAAATCTCTATAAATTGTGTTATGAATAATATTTAAATAAGTTTTGTTTGTTTATTTTGTTCAAATTTTAGGTTATGGTTTTGTGGACTTTGAATGTCCTGCTTATGCTGATGGAGCTGTTAAAGGACTACAGGCAAAGGGCGTGCAAGCTCAAATGGCCAAAGTGGGTGTTTGGGTACTACATAGGCCGGCCATTGTACGTTTGTTTGCATGCAAGTAATACTCACCCCCCACCCTCACCCTTTTTGTATTTATTTGTTTCCTTTTCATTTATTTTTTTATGTCATTATTTTTTTTTATTGGATTTGGCTAATATTATTTATTATTTCGATTATTTTATATATTAGCTTTTTACTAATTTAATGAAACTTTTAAATTACATTATTTAATATATCTTCATATTTATTTTTTTTTTATTTTTAATTAAACTTAGTTCCTTAGAAATATTTAAAAAAAAAATAGATTACTGCAAATGCACACAGAAAATTCCATTAATGTCTAATTACATTTATTTGATTTGTTCTTAGTTTGTAACTCTGACATTTCCGCTTTGTATTAAGATATAAGTACTCTTTATATTTATAAAGAGAAAGAGGTACACTTTGTCTTGTTTCCGGGTAATATAAACTACCACATAATACAAACACGATTGGAATTTGTTGTTTTTAACTTTGACTACAAAGTTATTTTGAAAAATACGTTTTCATTATTTATTCTTGAAATATCAACACTTTATCAGAAACATGTACTGGCTGCCAGTTACGTTAAATGCTTTTCGTTGCTTTTGGTTTCATTTTCTAGCAAATTTCAAGTGCAGTTGTTAGACGCATCATAATTTCCCTAACGATATTAACCCATTTTATAAGTGCAAATAGAATTAAAAACGAAGAAAAAATCGTATAAAATAAAAAGTTATTTCCAAGTTATATTAGTTTTGTGGAAAAATATAACAAACTGCGTACTACTGTGTTGAAATGAAAGGGTGACTTTTGTTAAAAAAAACTAAAAATCTGTATTTATTCGTACAAATCAATTTCATCGCTTCAAAGTAATCCGATACTCTACTATACAGTTATACCAACCAACGTTTTTTCCAATCCTCGAAACAGTTGAAAAAGTCGATTCGAATCGATTCAGAACGATGTCGCCGGATCGGTGTTTTGACTTTAGCCAGAACTCACACGGTGTCAAATGATGTGAATACGCTGGTTGTGAAACGATATGAATCAAAATATGAGTCAATTCTGGCTTCTTTTTTCGAATAGCATCACGCAAAATAACGCATAACACTAAAAAAATATTCCTTTTTAAGAGTTCAGCCCAGTGGAAGGAATTCATTATGCACCACACCAAGATAAACATGACCTTGATTTTTTAACGATTTTTTTGTTGTAATTTTGGCATTTTAGGCTCAACATATCTTTTAAAATGGTATTGACTGATCTTTTTGAAATATCAACAGTGCCAGCAAATTCTCCGTCAGTTGACGATTTTTCAATACCAAATCTTTGATTTCCTTGACGTGTTGTACATCAGCTAATGTTTTATCACGTCGGGGGAGCCCTTGGTCCTCACTGATTTCTCTGTCTTCTTGGAACTATTTTTACTACTTGTCAACATATTTTTCGAAAGGCTTTTGCGATATCTTCAAAATTTTAAGTAACTTCTTTGTTAAACAGAATTAGACATTGTTAAAATCGCCCAATTCACTTTTAGTTGCTTACAAACGTCACTATTGAACCAATGAACCAATGTTCATTGTACATTGTATAGATGTCAAAAACAGTTTTTCCCAAATCGGTGAACCCGCGAAGTATAAACTGAAACGTCACTTTATCTTTTGGGCACAGTATAATAAAACTTGTATAACTTGAAAATGGGGGATTTACATGAGAGCGCGTAACTTGTACCGTATAACATTCTGTCGATACTGTAAGTACCTCCATGTTTAAGCTGCGTCATCTGGCTTTAGGTTTTGTTATGTGTAAATTTACCGAAATCTAAACAACGTAATTTTTTTGAGTTACAAACATGTCTCGTCCAAAGTTTTGATTTAATTTTTAAATTCAAAAAATAAATATTTTTTTTGCTCAAAGTCGTCGATTGTTATTGGATGTTTACTCCATCAATTTGAACTGTTTGCGACGTTTTAAAATTGCTCATTTTGGCATGGATGACAATTAACGTTATGGCCAACTAAAAAATCTCAATGAAGAATTTGAGACTTACTCAGATCAGACTGATATCAAACGCAAAAACTTCCAAAATCATTAAATGTGACACAACCAGCAAGTTCTACCATGGAAGTTGTAACCCACCCGCCGTATAGCCCAGACCTTACCCTTTCTAATTAACACCTGATTCGATCGATGTAGAATGCCCTTATTGGAATTAGCTGCACTCCAATTGGTAATAACAATTAATAATATTAAAAATTAGCTTGAATCATTCCTTAGCCCCAAAAGATGAGCTTCTTTTTTCGATGGAACCCATAAATTTTCCAATATATGGGGAAATGTCATAGCTTCCGATGACAATACTTGAATAATGTATTGATTCATTTTGTTATTGAAACAAAACTATATTTTTACAAAATAAATTCCATATTTTCTTTTTGCTATAAAAAAACTTTTATATCTAAGAACTTTATACTTTAAAAAAAAAAAATACTCAATTCAGAGTAACTTTCAATTTGCCTAGGTGAGTGTTCCAGAAAAGGTTGTAAACAAACTTCTGGTCGCAAATAAATTTATTGTGATTTTCTTAAATGGTATTTGATCAGAAGGACGATTTGCGAAAAATTGTTACATATGTAGACCTAGCTTACTTACTCGAACTTTTAGAAAAGAAAAATTGCTGTATTGATATGGACGACGAAACCTACGTCAAAGCAGACTTCCTTATGCTTACTGGTCCCCAATGTTTTCCTGCTTTTGAAGAGGATATATTTCCAGATTACAAAACTCCTATTGGCGTTGAATAGTTTGGTTCTCAACATATTGTCAATGCATCAAAAAGTCATCTTCATTTATAGGTTAGGTTAGGTTGAAAGTGGCTGCTAAACCAAAGGAAAAACACACTTAGACTCTGGGGTCCATTGTGATACCACGGGACGAATAGGTGTTCCCCTCAGTCCCCAACGTAGAACCAGTTTGAGCTCCTGATGAAGCCCCTGATATGTGAAATGTCCACATTTGAGAGATCAGAGAGATCGTGAAAAAACGGCGATCCCAATGTTCGAAGTCTCGTTCTGGAGAGCGCCGGGCAATAGCGAAGGAAGTGTTCTATGCTCTCCACCTCCTCCACATCCATGCAGCTGCGACAAAAGTCATTTGACGAGACCCTGAGGCGTTCAGCGTGTCTCCCTATAAGGCAGTGCCAAGTGATAACAGCAACTACTGTTGAAATCTCCCCACGGGGGAGTGATAGTAGCGCGCTAGTGCGCTTATGATTTAGAGCCGGCCAGATCTGTCTCGTGATCCTGCACGTTGATCCATTAGCCCATCTGTTGTCGGTTATGCCGGCGGTGTGAAGCCGAAGTTCCAGCCTACAAGATTCCAGGGGTATACCAACACATTCCAAGTCCGCTGGCACCCGTAAGGTAGTGCCCTGTCTTGCCAACTCGTCAGCTTTACAGTTTCCCGGTATATTCCTGTGCCCTGGGACCCATATGAGTCTGATGTCGAACTGCTTGGCCATCTCATTTAAAGACGTGCGGCAGCTAAGAGTGGTTCTTGTTTTCAGGAACATTGATTCCAAGGATTTTACCGCGGCCTGACTATCAGAGTAGATGTTGACTGCGGTTGTAGACAGAATATTCCGACCCAACCAGTCAGCAACTTCCTTTATTGCCAGTACCTCTGCCTAATAAACACTGCAGTGATCTGGCAACCTGCGAGCCAGATTTAGTCCACGCTCCTTTGAATAGACTCCGAAACCAACTTGACCACACAATTTCGATCCGTCAGTATAGAAATTTATCGAACGCCTGCTACCTGGAATCCTCCCTGACCAGGATTCCCTGGTCGGTATCAGAGTTTTGTAGTGTCGTTCGAATACACTCCTCGGAGTAGTGTAATCCACGTTCAATGGTAAGTTCCTGTTATTCAGGATCACTCCATGGCCACAATTGTGACCACGCCATTGTATTGTGCTTCTTAGTCTAATGGCCGATGAGGCCGCCGACTGCTTTCCTAATATGTCCAACGGTATTACGTGTAAGAGGATGTTCAAGGCATCCGTAGGTGTAGTACGAAGGGCACCAGTGATACACATGGAAGTCATTCTCTGTGCCCTTGCAAGAAGGTTGGTATTAGGTTGGTATTAGCAGGCCACCAGACGATGACCCCGTACAGCAGTATTGGGCGAACCACCGCTGTGTAGATCCAGTAAGCAATTTTCGGGCTGAAGCCCCACCGCTTACCAATGGCCTTTTTGCAGGAGTATAAAGCTATAGTCGCCTTCTTCGCCCTTTCCTCCAAGTTCCGTCTGAAGTTCAGCTTCCTTTCCAGTAATACGCCAAGATACATGGCTCCATCAGAGAAGGCGATATCACCGTAAAGAGAAATAGGGCCGCAGGTAGGTATCTTATACTTCCTCGTGAAAAGAACAAGTTCCGTTTTGGTCGGATTTACCCCCAGACCGCAACTACTTGCCCAGCTAGATAGCATAGTGAGAGCCCTCTGTAGAATGTCTCTAGGTGTGGATAGAAACTTCCCATTTACGGCTATGGCCACGTCATCAGCATAGGCGACCACGTTGCAGCCTTGTCTCTCCAACGAAAGTAGCATTGAGTTCAGCGCTAAGTTCCATAGAAGTGGTGACAGAACGCCTCCTTGTGGCGTTCCCCTGTTCACGAATCGGGATATTTGAGTCGTTCCCAATTTAGACGTTATCCGCCTGTTGGCAAGCAGATTTCCAATCAGTGAGATGATCACGGAGTTCACTCCTAGACTAGATAGTGCCGCTAATATCGAGTCCGGTGTGACATTGTTAAAAGCCCCTTCTATATCCAAAAAGGCTGTCATGGTGTATTCTCCTACCGAGAGCGATTTCTCGATGGTACTCACAAGCTCGTGAAGAGCTGTTTCGGTTGACCTTCCCTTGCTGTAAGCGTGTTGTCGCGCCGACAGCAGTTTAGAATCAATAACTCTTCATAAGTAAGAATCTATCATACGCTCCATTGTCTTCAATAAGAACGATGATAGACTTATCGGTCTGAAGTCTTTTGGGACAGTGTGTGAACTTTTTCCAGCTTTTGGAATGAACACCACTTTCGTCTCCCTCCACTTCAGGGGTACATAAGCTAAGTTGATACAGCGAGTGAAAAGCCTACATAGCCAAGGGGAAATGTATTCCGACACGTGCTGCAATTCAGCTGGAATGATACCGTCAGGTCCTGGAGATTTGTAAGGTTTGAAACTTCTAATCGCCCAGTTCAGTGTTGGTATGTTGACTATCTCCGAAGCAATATCCGTCGCACTAGCGTCTGAGTATTCTGAGTATTTATAACAACAGAAACTATTAATGCGCAAGTGTACAGAGAAGAGTGCTTAAACAAAAAATTAATTCTTTTAATACAAGCCCACAATTGAACCACTGATTTAGCTTCAGCTCAGTATGCTGCCACAGTTTTAAATTCGCTCTGGAAAAATAATATTGAATTTGAGCATCAATGCCGGCCATATAAAAAGCAATTTGAAGAAGATTTTTAATTACAATGGAGAAATGCATACGAAACCATAATAAATAACATTGTCCGCTGAGAGCGGAGCGGACAAGAAAATATAATTGATAATATTTTTGCTTAAATATAACCTTTATAACTTTGTTTTATAAAATAAAGTTTAAAAAAATTATATCTGGTCTAAATAAATTTTGAAGCATGATGATGTTGATGATGATGGTCCAGAACTGAAGTTTTCTGTTTGAATTTAATACAACTTCGGAAGAATTTTCACTATATCCAACAATACTTAAATAGACTTCTGAGTACCAATTTTTTACTTAAATATATAAAATATTTTTTTTTAATATTTTTAATGGGTTACAACTTTGCGATGCCAGTTAAATTCTATGAAAGTTTATTTCTGCCTACAACATAAGCCTTGACTGTTAATATCTTGTGAGAAAGACAAACAAGACAGTATCTGATATTCTTAATAAATTTCCATTTCTCATTAGAATGATTTTTATATTTACTACTGTAAATTTCTATAGGTACAAGTAGATATATTATAAACATGTTTCCTTTTTTTTCTCAATATAATTTAATTCATTTGCTTGCCGTGACATTATTTCACATTTTGTGTGCATTTCAGTGATGTTTTTTTTTCTCTTCTTTTAACCACATAGAAATTAGTTTTATTTAATTTTTTTAGTAGAGAACTATCCTTTATTTAAGTTTAGTACAATTGTAAAGTTTTTTTCATTTATTTTCTGTTTTCTTTTTAAGCTATATAAAAATTTTTTTTTTTATTCTCTTCCTTTTGAATTTATATTTGTTTTTGTTTTCCTTCCATATATTCTCCCATTTGTGTGAATTTTTAGAATTTAGTACAGTACATCCCACATTACTTATGAAAGATAACTTAAATAGAACAATTTCATATATTTATTTTTTTATATATTTATTTATTTAGTGTATACTCGTACAATTCGTATGAATTTTGTAGAATTTTTTTTTTTCTTCAATTAATATTATTGCTTAGGAAATTTATATTATTTCAAGTCTTATATAAATAGTTATTAGTTCTTTAGTAAAATGAGATCTTTAGATGTACAAATATTTTACATACCTACCTATATACGTGTTTTATTGTAATAAATGCAGTTTTAGTTAGAATTTATTTATGTAATTTAAATGGATTTGTGAGGTATTTATTACATATAAGTAATAAACTAAATTAATTTATGTGTTCAACATATTTTGGTTTATTAAACATCGATCTGTTTAATTATTATAATAATTTAGATAGAAATTATCAGATTTCAGTATCAGTACTTAGATGCTTGTTCATTTACAAATTCTTGTATTTAAATCGTTAAATATTTAACAGAAATTATGGTACGTGTGTGTGTGTGTGTGTGTGTGTGTGTGTATTCTACAATTAATCCAGTTTAGTTAGAAGTATGAAAATATTTAATATCATTACAATTGAGCGAATTAATTAAATGTATTAAAATTCTGCAGGACTCTTGCTAATAATGATAATAATATGAAAAGTTGTGAAATTGAATTATTTATTGAAATAAAATTATGTGTGAGAATATTGGTATGATGGCAATAATGGAATTTGATTAGATGTAATATTATAAAATTTATTTAAAAAGAATTTCTTAAATATTCAAATAAGGATTTTTATTGCACTCATTGCCTTTAAAATTCTATATGAAATACTTTGTATAATACTTATATAGAATTTTAACGACTGTTTTTTTAACGTTTTCTTTCTCATACTCCAGTCGATATTGCCATAATTTTTAAAAATCTATAATTTTCAACCGTATTTGTTGCCAACCAGAAACTGTAATTTCTGTTGTTAAAATTAAATTTCTTTTTACAAATCGAATAATCGATTGGCAACAAGTCGTTGCATGATTTAAAATTCATTTGCTATAATTAAAAAATATAAGTCAAAATAATTGAAACTTCAATTTTCCCTCATCTTAATAGGGTGAGTCAACATAATAACGTCTCAACGTATAAGTTTAGTTAAGATGTCGTGGTATTAGAATCACCTTTAACATGACGAATGTATTGATTTTAAATGTCAAAGGTCATAATCGTAGGATCTTTAGTTAGGCAAAGTACAAGGGCGACTCATTAAATTCTTGAATTTTTGAAGGAGAGACAATTTTTTTTTTTAACGAAAAAGATAAATTCTTCAACGTAGTTTCCTTTTAGCTCAATAGACTTTGTCCAACGTTTCTACAATTTTATTTACCTTCCAAACAAATATTTTTATAATAAAATATTTTTCCTCCGAGTCATTTATTTAGGATTGGAAATAGAAAATTATCACTGGGGGTAACCCGATTCATAGTATTTTCCCATGGCTACTACACACGTGTGCACCCGTGCATTTCTTGATTAAATAGCCATTTCTTCTTGGACGTTTCCATTAATTGGCGTAATATTCACTGTTCATTGTTTTTCCCTTTTGAACGTAATCAATGTGGATTATGTTACGTACATCCCAAAAAACAGTCGCCATGACCTTGTTGGTAGATAAGCCCACCATGACATACTTTGACGTTAGTTCTCCCAGTGAAACCGATTGTTTAGACTGCTGCTTGGTCTTTGGATCCGGATCAATGGATCCGTGTTTCATCCACAATTATTAAACTATAGAAAAACTCATCCGCATTGCATCAAACACTCCTTTAAGTAGAAGTATTTAAATACCTCTTGTCATGAAATCATACCCAGGTTAATAATGATTTGAAGATAGAACACACTTAAGACCACAAAGCGTTAATATGGTTTTACCGAACATCGACAAATTTCCAGTAGTTCGTAATATGTTGTCAAAACGTCAAAAAATTGGTTGAATCGAACGTCTGCTATGCAACCCTCGACATAAGTAATATCAAATTATGGTGATAATGCATTAATTGAATAATATCCTACCAACAAAAGTAATTACCAATATGCAGGCAAACAACAACTTCTTAGCTCGATCTAGTGATTTTTTTAAACATTTTCCCTGATTCACATGGCAATGGAGCGAAGTGCTCTTTTGAAATCTGTTCTTATCAAATTTTTTAAGTTTTAATATGGAGTTGTTGTTGGATATAAATGGTCAACGAAAACATCATATCAAAATTTCTGAATGGAATTGCGAAAGATACTTAAGTAGTCCAATTTTGTTATCCAATTCCAAGATTGTAAAACAAAACTCAAAAGATTTGACCCAGACAGATCTTTAATTATACCTATCGATTCACAATCACTTTTTGAGTTGATTTAACAATGTCCGTCCGTCCGTCCGTCTGTGTGTCCATGTAAACCTTGTAATCAAACTACAGGTCGCAAATATGAATATATTTTAACGAAATTTGGTATATAAGCTTTTATCGTCCATAGGATGAACGCTATTGAAATTGGTGAAATTCGGTCCATGTTCAGACCTAGTTCCCATACAAATGACCCTTATGAAATTGACTTAAATTGCCATAAGATCCAAATTAGCATATAGATCTCGGTCAAATTGGGTTTGTGTGTGTTTATTACATCTATTTATCATTTGTGCAAAAATAAACCCCATGTGGAATTTTTTTGTCATAGCCCCCGTATAAAGCTGCTTCCCGATTTTCACTTAAATCTTAATCACTTAATCAAAAAACAAACAAGTAAGAAAATTATAGTCGGTCTAGACCGACTATAGGATACCCTATACCATGCGTTTAGAGACCGTACCCCATAGGCCCAACTAACTGGACATAGAAAATAAGCATAAACCAAATTTGAGTGGGATTTTTATAAATTTTTTTGTCTGCAGATATGAAAAAGTTCATATCGGATGCTACATCTATATGGGGACTAGGCCCAAAAATGAACCGATGCTGACCATGTTTGGTAAGGTCTCTTGTATTTTGCAAAAATATATACAAATAAAATTTGAGAAGAATCAGTGCAATATTTTTTTTTTTTTTGATAGATTTAAGTGAAGATCGGGAAGCAGCTCTATATAGGGCCTATGACTAAGAGTTGTCCCATAGGGATCATTTTTGGACTACTGATTAATGGATGTAATAAACACATACAAACCCAATTTCACTAAGATTTATATGTTAATTTGGATCTTATGGCAATTTAAGACGATTTCATAGGGGTCATTTGTATGGGGGCTAGGTCTGAACATGGACCGATTCTCACCAATTTCAATAGCGTTCTTCCTATGGCCGATAGAAGCTTATATACCAAATTTCATCAAAATATATTCATATTTGCGACCTGCAGTTTGATTACAAGCTTTACATGGACACACAGACGGACGGACGGACATCGTTAAATCGAATCAGAAAGTGATTCTGATTCGATCGGTATAATTAAAGATGGGTCTAGGTCAAATATTTTTGGTAGTTACAAACAGCAGGACAAAGTCATTATACCCAAACCAAATAGTGGTATAGGGTATAAAAACAAAAATATTTCATAGATTTTTCTCAAATTTGGTTTGTATATATTTTTTCAAAATATAAGTGACTTTACCAAATATGGTCAGGATTGGTCCATTTTTCGACCTAGTCCCCATATAAATTAGCAACCGATATGAACTTTGTCATATCTGCGGCCAAAAAAATTAATAATAATGCCACTCAAAATTGGTTATGCTTATTTTCTATATCCAATTAGTTGGACTGAAGAGATAGGGTCTCTAAACCATGGTATAGGGTATAGGGTCGGTCTAGACTGACTATAATTTTCTCACTTGTTGCTTTTGATAGATTTCAGCGAAGATCGGGAAGCAGCGTTATATGGGGGCTATTTAGGACAATAGTGTTTATTTTGGGACTACTGATTAGTTGGGTGTAACATATTTTAGAATGTTGAAACGACCAAGCTGAATATTAAGTTTATTTTTCATTAATAAATTAGTACAGCATTTTTTTTCGGCTTATCATAGTTCAATAAATATCAATAGTAATTAGTAAAATCATTTCCATTATTTCAGTAGATTGTTAATTTTTATAATTCGAATATATAATGATACATATATTAAAATTATTATAGGTAATAATTTCGTTATCATTTAGTTTAGAATTTATAATAATGTAAGTGCTAATTTCCAAAATGTAAGTTGACATTTTCGTAATATAGTAAATATACTTAATCCTCTAATGCCCATCTAGACCATCTCAAGGAGAGTATTTTAATGCCTATTTTGGCAATTGTGGCCTCCTAATTGAGAACGAAAAAAAATAATTGGGGCATTACAGGTTTATAATAAATGTATGTATAGTTATTTAAATTATTTATTTACCATATCCATTCAACCTCAGCTCCCTTAAAATAGTATTTATATAGAAATCAAAAGTACTAGTTAATTTACAAATTATAGTAATTTCCAATGAAACAGAATTGCCATTATGTATTGTAATTTATATCCCAAAAAAAAAAATATTTAAAAAAGTGTAGTTTTCGTATATAAATCACTTTCGATTTGTGACAATAACAAAAAAAAATGTAATTGTAAAAAGTTTTGTAAAAACGAACTAAGAAATCCATAGCAGTACAATAATTTCCTGTTAATCTTTTTTTTTTTTGTTTGGGGTATTAAAGGTAGTTTCTTTACATTTATACACATTTACTCATTTTAATGCAAAATAAATAACATTTTTGTTTTTCTCTCAACGCTACTATTGAGCCGGCCTTAATGAAAAAAAACTAAATATAAAGTAAATTAATTTAACATAAATACTAATCAAATGTAAACATAATATTACATAAGTATTTTTTATACACAACTACATTTAATATTAACATTTTGATGTGATTGACATACATGCATTTATATATATAAATTAGGCCATGGTGTAACCAAAAAAACAATGACATTTTACTGGTCGATTAGTTTTTAATTAGCAGACAAATGTGTAAAATAATATTTTTAAACTATTATTGGTTCTTCGAACCGGTTATAACAAAAATCTAACACAAATTAAAAATTAAAACAAAATTATAGTTTAATCATAATCTTGTTCATATCAGCTAAAATGGGGACACTCCCGAGAATTTAATTTAATATCAGACTTTTACCAAATTTATATGAACTATTTAGAAATTCTTGCTAAGAAATATGGAAAATTTGGAAATTATGGGAAATTTAAATTTTGTATATAGATTTATTCTGGCTACCGAACTTATTGTTTATAAAATATTATATATTATCGAACTGTAATTTAATTTATGTTGATACATTCAAAAATACAGTTGGTCAGCTTTTAAACAATTCGTTTGGCAAGTTTTTTTTTTCTGTGTATAAAAAGGTACAACCGAAAAATAAACAGAAAAAAAATTTCATTGTGTAAATTAACCAACCAAATTACTATGAAGCTGATAATCGAATTATGGGTTGATGTATGTACATATATTACAACTCTGTTTTAATAGAAAATTGCTGTTGATACAATTTAATATACAGGTACTTCGACCCGAAAGGGAAACAGTAAATTAGAAAAGAGATTAATTCTGGCAATCGAATTTATGGCCAACAGAATTTTAATGGAGCTAATAACTAAAATTCGTGTTGATTAGGATTGCAATTCTGTTTTTCTAACAGAAAATATTTTATCATATTAGAAAATTTTTAGCTGCTATTAAATTTTCGTTGATACAATCGAGTTATACAGTTAGTTGTTCAACTTAAGAACAATGTGGTTGACGAATTTTTTACTGTGGATTCAATTTCTAAGTGAATGTATACAACTGACAGATATCATTTCACAAATAATAAGTGAAAATGTTAAAACTCAAACTCGCAAAATATAAACACATATAAAGTTGTTAAATGTAAAACAAAGTATCATAAAGATGCTATTACACGACGTGTTTTTTGCATATGTTCTGTCACTTTAATTCCTTATGTCTGTCAAAATTGTCGTTTTACATACGATTCATAATTTTTACTATCACACTTGCATATGTATTTTCGTATGACATAACCTCTAAATGTAAACAACAGCTGATTTAATTTGTGAATTTACAAAAATTTATTTGTAAAAATAAAGTTATAGATGTTATATATTTTTTAATTGTTAGTTAATATTAAGCAATTTATTTTTCTTTTAATATTAATCTTATTAATTTACTTTGTTTTTCATTCGCCACAAACTGTGTTGTATTTTCATATGTTGTGTCATGTCAGAAGCTGTTCTAATTGAAACATTTACATGTGACTTTCCACATGTATTGTACATATGCAATGTTTCATAAGTTCACACGATGTGTACAACTTTTATAGTGGGAAGATTTGAATGTTCTATTTTCAACGGTATCAACAAAAATTTTTTTTTGTAAAAAAATGTCAAATCGGTGATTCACTTCATCGCAGGTAGGTTGGCAAAAAATTTGTTAGAGTAAAATAACGTTTGATCTGGCAACCGAATTGTTTGCGCGCAGCAACCGACTTATTCGATTTCAACAACAAAAATATTCTATATACATATTTACTTATAATAAATTAAAAGAGTTTTATAAGAGTTTAAAACGAAATTTTTTAAAAAGTAGTATTCCTAAATACAACATTTTATTGTAGGGCCTTTCCCTTCATTAAACCAACTATAGTATGAAATTTTCTTACAATACCAGAAAGTAAAAGTATGGTTTCCATATCTTCAAGCTTTAATAAGCTAAAGAGGTTTTTAGTACCTAAAATGAAATCTTAAAGTGATGTATTTAAAGTTTCCTCTAAATTTAAGGATTTCCACATGTATTGTACATATGCAATGTTTCATAAGTTCACACGATGTGTACAACTTTTATAGTGGGAAGATTTGAATGTTCTATTTTCAACGGTATCAACAAAAATTTTTTATTGTAATAAAATATCAAATCGGTGATTCACTTCATCGCAGGTAGGTTGGCAAAAAATTTGTTAGAGTAAAATAACGTTTGATCTGGCAACCGAATTGTTTGCGCGCAGCAACCGACTTATTCGATTTCAACAACAAAAATATTCTATATACATATTTACTTATAATAAATTAAAAGAGTTTTATAAGAGTTTAAAACGAAATTTTTTTAAAAAGTAGTATTCCTAAATACAACATTTTATTGTAGGGCCTTTCCCTTCATTAAACCAACTATAGTATTAAATTTTCTTACAATACCAGAAAGTAAAAGTATGGTTTCCATATCTTCAAGCTTTAATAAGCTAAAGAGGTTTTTAGTACCTCAAATGAAATCTTAAAGTGATGTATTTAAAGTTTCCTCTAAATTTAAGGATTTCGCATTTTTTTACAAAAAAACACTATATTTGTTGAAAAAATAAATTGAAAAAAATTCATTAACGGTAGTAATGTTTATAAAAACAGAACACACCCGAAATTCGAATATATTTTGTAATCATATTAGAAATGTTATCAAAATATTTTTATATGCATTTGATTGTGCTTTAAGCCATTGAGAAGTCATAGTTGTGAAAATTTGAAATATGAATAGAATTATTAAACAAAAATTATTGATTAACAAGGTAAAATTGACAAATTTGTTTATGTATTACTAGCAATGAAATGAGCGAAAATCGGAAATCTTGATGCAAACAAATTATTATTAAAGGTTTATAAAACAATATGTATTCAATAACAAATGCATACATTAAATCAGCTTTTTGCATTTTTTATGAATAGGACCGTTAGTATTAAATGAACAGTTGGTATTTTTTCTAGCGGCACACATGACATTACATATTAAAATTCGCCGTTTTGTAGCAACACTGTAACCAAAATGTAAGCAATATATCGTCACCTAAAATGCAAAACAAGTAATATCACTTTTTGGTATTTTACAGAAGAAGCAAAAAACGCTTTAAAATTAAAAGAATTTTAAATTTTTTAAGCCGTTTTTGGCATTATAGCAAAAGTTATGCAAAGAAATACATTTCTGAAAAAAAAATTGTTACGTTATTTTGAATTTGTATTTTCTGAAACAAAACAACGTATCCAGTTAGAATATTTTATCATATGTTAAAACAAGCCATTTTAGGGTTTTATTAAGAAATAAAGATGTTTTGTGATAAGATACATAATTCATTAACAAAAAAAAACAAGTAAGAAAATTATAGTCGGTCTAGACCGACTATACGATACCCTATACCATGCGTTTAGAAACCTTATCTCTTAGGCCCAACTAACTGGACATTGAAAATAAGCAAAAACCAAATTTGGGTGGGATTTTTATTAATTTTTTTGGCTGCAGATATGAAAAAGTTCATATCGGATGCTATATCTATAAAGGGACTAGGTCCAAAAATGGACCGATCCTGATCATGTTTGGTAAAGTCTCTTGTATTTTGCAAAAATATATACAAACAAAATTTGAGAAGAATCAGTGCAATATTTTTGTTTTTTAATAGATTTAAGTGAAGATTGGGAAGCAGCTCTATATGGGGTCAAAGGGATCATTTTTGGACTACTCATTAGTGGATGTAATGAACGCATACAAACCCAATTTGAGTAAGATCTATATGACAATTTGGATCTTATGGAAATTTATGTCGATTTCATATGGGTAATTTGTATGGGGGCTAGGTCTGAACATGGACCGATTCTCACCAGTTTCAATAGCGTTCATCCCATGGCCGATAAAAGCTTATATACCAAATTTCATATAATATATTCATATTTGCGACCTGCAGTGTGATTACAAGCTTTACATGGACACACAGACGGACGGACGGACGGACGGACATTGTTAAATCAACTCAGAAAGTGATTCTGATTTGATCGGTATAATTAAAGATGGGTCTAGGTCAAATATTTTTGGTTGTTACAAACAGCAGCACAAAGTCATTATACCCAAACCACATAGTGGTATAGGGTATAAAAATCATGTGAGTCCGATCACAGGGGAGAAGTGTAAACATTTAGTAATTAAAGATTTTTTTATTGCACCTTTTTAAAAATCAAACAGAAAGCGTATCAATCACTTATAGCAATCAACTGCAGGGCCTCTGCTAATATAAAAATATTTATTATTTCTACTGGTTAATTTTTAATTTTTCATTTTTTATTTTCCATTTTTTATTTTTAATTTTTCGTTTTTAATTTTTTATTTTTCATTTTTCTTTTTTTATTTTTAATTTTTCATAATTTTTTCACCAATGCAATCATGAGTCACACCGATTTTGTCGTACGTCTTATGCTGTTTTTGTGATTGTATTGTGAACTAGTTTTTTACCCCCTGCGCGTATAGATGTTTACAATTATTTAAAGTTTAAACAATAGAAAAACAACAAATTATTATTTAATAATATAAAAATATAATATGTATTTACATAGAAAAATATTTTACATAAACATGCATGTCTTACCTGATCGAATAGAATTGTACCGCTTGGAATACAGTTATAGTTAAGGAAATAATCATCATCTAGTTGATGAACTTTAAGAGCATTTGGATGTTTACGTAAATCTCTTATTAGGTCAAAAAGTTGTGATGGTAAATTAATTTTTCGTTAAATTAGTGGGTATGTTGTATCGCATTGCATTTGTGTATGTCCCATAATCAATTAATCATGTTCGATTATTATATTTTTTTCGATGCATTTAACAAAACAACATTGCGGTTCTGAATATATTATAAAGTAATGAATATTTTGCCTCTGACTGATTGCGTTTCTTAAACGTTTAATTATATTTGTTGCTATTGTAGATGCAACAAGTTTCCCTTCATATTCATCCCAGACATAATTGAAAGATTCGTGCAAAATTATATTATATATTTTAAAATTTTAAACCTGTAATTTTATTTTATAGTAGGAAGTATTTGCATTTGCCTGTGGAATCAGCTTTGCTGCTTGCATATCTATACATAGCAGTAAGCATAATCCTGACTTGGCATTCTCAATATCATTAGCTTTTTCTGAGGGTATTTCTATTTCTTTTCTTTCAATGTCATATTGATCTTGTGAAACTTTTTTGTCCCATATGATATGCAAGTGTCACACATATCATTTCTTGGTTTACAAATAGAGTAATTAAGTTTTTTCAAAAGACCCATAAAATTAGGAAATGATATGGAAGCAATTCCATTTTCTTTTTAAACTCTTTCTTTTAACTCATACTCTCTGTTTGTCTGTCTGTCTGTCGTGGGTAAACCCCATTCCCACTTATCCAATTGATCTGAAACTTGACCCATAGTCTGGCTGTGAAAAGAGATTACTTTTACTTAGTCACGCATGATCACGCACAGTCACGGAGAAATTTAAAACGGATTTCCCCTCATCCAATCAATCTGAAACTTGGTCGATTTACTAGTTGTAAAGAAAGATTAATTTCGACGTAGTCACGCACAGTCGCCGAGTGATTTAAAACCCATTTCTCCTTATCCGATCGATCTGAAACTTGGTCGATAGACTTGCTGTGAAAAGAGATTAACTTTGACATAGTCACGCACATTCACGGAGAAATTAAAACCTCACTTCCCCTCTTCCGATCGATCTGAAACTTTATCCATAGACTTGTGACCAAAGATTAATTTTAAAATAGTCACGTAAAGTCACGCACAGTCACGGAGAGGTTCAAAACTCATACACATAAGGAAAGAAAGAGTTTTAATAAAAACTTTGTTTTTATGGGCTAGATTATTATGCCTCATATTCCTGAAAATAAACTTCAAATATAGTTTTGCAACGTCTTCTAACCATTTATTTAAAAATTTTAAACATTTTTCATATGGT
Organism: Cordilura impudica; assembly: GCA_963682025.1. NCBI lineage: Eukaryota > Metazoa > Arthropoda > Insecta > Diptera > Scathophagidae > Cordilura > Cordilura impudica. The sequence continues at coordinate 136,457,399 of OY821519.1, read as the reverse complement.
TTTTCTTGACTTTTAAGTCTTTTTAACTGAGTTCTTAAATCATTTTGGTTTTCTGTACCTATTTGAGTACCAAGTAATTCACTTCTATTAATCCAATATCTAATCATTGTGTCAGATTTTATATTTAAATTTTTTTTTAATATAATATTCAACAAGATATTGATCACATAGTTTTTATTTGTTCCCACGACATCTGGCAGACATGATGAAACATTTCCTTGCATACGTCTTGGGAAAAAGGTGAGCAATGGCGAGTTATTCTTTATTTATCTTGGCATTCTCTCACAAATCTTTCCCTTTGATAAAACCCTGAACATTTTAGAACAATTTTTCTTTTCATTCATTTTTGTTGTTTATCAGTATCTTTTTGTAAATTATAAGTTTTCACTGTTTTGTCATGTTTGTTATTTTTTTTTTTTTAAACAATAATTTCTTATAACGCTAAATGAAAAAAATATTCTTAGAAAAATTCAGTTCAAATCATTGTTATTTCGAAAAACTCAAATATTCTGCTTTTATTTCTCATACAAAAGTGATGATACGTTATTTTGTTTTATGAAATTATTGCAGTTGAAGTTATGTTGTTTTGAATTTTGTTAATCAAAAAGCCATTTATGAACTTAATTTTCTAAAATTTTGTTGAAACATGTATTACGACTAAATGCAACATATTCAATCAAAAGCTCGATTTTGATGTTTTGATGTTACGTTGTTTTGCACTTAAGGTGACGACATGTACGTACATAGAAATTCATGAAGTTATTATGGAAAACTAAAAAACAGAAGATTAATTTTTAACCCCTTGATTTGAGATGGCCAGCTTAAAAAGCTACGGTTTCCATTTTTTTTTATATCCCATTTACCTTGAAAAGTCTTCCAAATTCATCATTTTTAGCACAACATTAAAATACATTTGTTGGTAATCTCCTATTTTTATAAATTTTTAAAAATTAATCCTCCAATTTTTTCGTTAACATAAAATTAATTAGGATTTTATTTTAATTTAGAACAAAATTACTATCTTTGAAAGTGGATAATTCTGGTACCGGCCAATTGTTTTAGGTTATATAGTAAAACATACTATACAGTCTCATTTTATGAACATTTAAAATTTTTATAAATTTTTCGTTTTCTGATTTAAATTTTTATATTTGAAATTTCGCGAAAAATTCTTTTCAGAACATTTAAACCCTTTTCATTTTTGCCATTTTCATGGGTCATTTAAATTCTATTTTAAAAAATACCCAACGGCAATTTTAAATGTTTAACTGTGCTGTGAATATTTTCAGTTGTCAATTTCACTAGGGCTTTTCAAATGTTTAAATATTCATGCGGAAGATGTTAAATTCCGAAAAAGTTAAAATTAATATAAATATACAAAAAAAAAAAAAAAACTTTCCTTAAAAAATTAAAATAACCTAAATTTGGATGTTCTCTATGAAATATTTTGGAAAAAAATATGTAGAACATTTAAACCATTTTCGGGATTATAATTTCCTGTTAAAAGTCATACAGGATATAAGTAAACTCGGAGGAAAAAACAGTATAAATGTATTTTTTCGTTTCATTGTCTTGAGCACAGAAAAATTAAAATTTAATATACCAAAACGCAACAAACCTCCAAGACCAAGACCCTGAATTTGCTTCATAGTGTTATAAAAAGTCTCTATCAATATAATTTACTTACACTTAAATATATTTTTCAGATAAAGTAAAAGGAAAATTTAATAAATAATAGTTAGAATCGACCAGTTCATTGTTAACATATATAAATTACACATACAAGTGCTTAAGTCTCCATAGCCTTAAATACTATAATAATTTTAATAAAATCTAATATGTATGTATATGCGAGTATATTCCGATAAACAAAAATTTTAAGTACAAATTTAAAAAAAAAAATTAAATCAAGACCATGAAGTTTTTCCTTTTTTCGTTGAAGATTGTACAAAACCACCAATTAACTTAAATTAACTTACTTTACTGTTACTTTTTTATAAAAAAAAAGAATATTAAATACTTAGATTCTTAAAATTTATTTGGAAAAATATTACAAATTTTTAAATTTTTTATATTTCAAAGGATTTGAATATTCCACGAGCGAGTTTTTGGGTTGTGAGTTAAACATAGTTTGATATAACTCGTGTCTTTAAAGCCATAAGTTCGAGTTACTGGGTTGTACATTTCCATAAAAATCCGTCAACAAAATTTTAATACCATATAATTTTTATGAAACACGAATAAAAATCATGTGAGTCCGATCACAGGGGAGATGTGTAAACATCTAGTAATTTAAGATTTTTTTTATGTCACTTTTTAAAAATCAAAGAGAAAACGTCATCTATGTATCACTTATAGCAAACAACTGCAGGGACTCGGGTTATACTTGTGGGTTTGTTGAATTATGTATATGTTATACGTTTATATTGTGAAATTTTTGTCGTTTTACAGCAAAGGGTTGTTGAATTAGCTGAAACAATTTTATATCATAATTTTTTCACCAATACAATCATAAGTTATACCGATTTGTCTTACGACTCAAATGTTACGCTGTTTTTATGATTGTATTGTGAAATAGAAATTTACCCCCTTGCGCGTATAGATGTTTACAAATCAAAAAACCTATAGAATTCTGATTGAGCTGTAATAAGCGATAAAAATTATCTTACAAAACTAAGGCATAATCCCAGCAAATGTTAGGTCGGGTAACGTATGAGTTGTTGTATGGTTTTATATTAATAACAATCATACGCTATACTGAACTAAAAATTTAATGTCAATAATTATTTTTAACATAAGAATAAATATTTTAGAAGAAATTAAACAAAACAATTAAATTCGGCTGTTCCGAATGTTTTATACCCTAAAACCGTGTTCTAAACTCATTATTATAACCAAGGTTGTCAACAGTAAGAGACAAAAGGCTAGATTTCAAATTATAATTAAAAATATTTTTGATATTTTTGTGATTTTTTAATTGAAAGCAATTATTAAATGCAATGAGCATAAATGTAAATACATACAATTTATTTACAAGAGTAAAGCATCTTAATTATTCTCTTACTCTCATCACATGTACAAAAAAAAACAACATGCAAACAAACATGTGTATGCATCGCTGATACAAATCTATATACACATGTTCCGTTACGTATGAACATTTTTTTACTTTTTTAAGTTTTTTATGCTTCATTCCTAACTATTTTTACTTCATTCCTAATCTATTAGGCCTTCAATACAAACATGCTCGAAATAATGATAAACAATATTACCCTAATATTATGACAAACAAACTTCAGTGGTGTGGAGGATATAAAAAATTACGAATTTTGATGAACAAAAATACAAATTTAGAACATTTACAAAATATTTTCTTAGGAAAAATTTAATTTTGTAAGGTTTGGTTCCCAGGTTAAGTTAGATTTGCCTAACAAACCAGAACATTAAGTTTTCTAATGTGACCAGAAAGAGCTACTGACATAATTTTCTTTACTCTGGAGTTCTAATATATTTAATTGAGTTATTGAGATTTAGCGAATAAACTATTACTAAACTTTTTGCCTTATTATCGTGGTGGTACAACAAATAAAAATAAAAACTTCTACTACTTTGCAAAGTTTATTCGAAATTAGTAATTTGCAAAAGTAAACTTTATTATCATTCATATTTTTCCATGATAAATAGTAATTAACGTCAAACATATTAAAGTACATAAAATTTTTGTTGTTTGGAGTACTTTTACTACATTAAGTATGTTTTTACTAATTAAAAAGCACTTATAATTTACGCAGACAAAAAAAAATTAACATTAAAAAACATTGAGAAAACTAAGTTTAAGTATTAAAGTAACTAACACATGTTCATTAACACACATACCTACACACATTCATTGCATTACACATCTATACTTACAGGCATACATACATACTCATACAAATACGCTTAAAAACATGTTTATGTGTGAATATTGTACTTACTGTAATGAACAAAAACCGTAAAACTAACTAAAATTCTACCATTTTTTCTCTCTCTTTTTTTGAAAAAAAAACAAAAAACAATAAAATGTTATTTTACATTTTAAACCTGTTATATATTTTTGGCTTCAACTACTTGTATGTGTCTTTTTTTGTAACTATCTACTATGAATTCTACCACAAATAAACACAAATACACCTGCATCTCTTACTGTCTCTATCTCGCTCTTAACAAAACACCACATCACAAATTTACAATTACACATGCATTATGCTGATTTCATTTTGTACACAATCAAATAAAACAAATGCTTTTGTTTACTGTGCATAATTGTTAATGTGTGTGGCCAAAAAAAAAAAAATACAACAAATTACTACTACAACATTATACACAAAATATTTACTCATACAATAAAAACTACTCCTCTTCAACTTCATACAAAAAAAATATAACAAAAATACAGCAACAAGAACAGGATCCCACAAATTTGTATATTGCAAATTTGCCAGCGAATTTCAAAGAGACCGATTTGGAAGCCATGCTATCTAAATATGGCCAGGTAGTATCTACCAGAATTCTACGTGATCCTCAAATGAACTCAAAAGGTAAGACCAATTGAAGTATAGAAAATGTTTAAGACTTTTTAAATTTATTTGTTTTGTGGAATATAAAGAAGAGTATAAATATAAAAATCAACTACCTCGTATTAATCAAGTTTCATCATTTGTATAGAAAAATTTAAATTTTCGAAATTTTTATAAAAATTATTTCAAAAATGTCGTTTCATAAAATACGCACGTAAAGAAATTTTTGTATTCTAACTGAAAGTGTTCTTATAATTGTGTAATTTCTTTGAAATATGTATAACTAAAAAGTACATTTCTTATCTATCCTTAAAGCATCTACAACAAGTTGTATTTTGCAAGTTGATTTAGTTTACAAAATATTCAATTTAAAAAAAAAAGCAATTTCAAGAATAATATTTAAACATAAATATTGCAAACAACAATGCGCAAAATAATAGCAACATTTTTATATTTTGTGTAAGACCTTAAAGTTTCAATAACTTTTGCAGATCCGCGCGCCATACATTCGATTAAATTTTTAATTGTGGCTCCAGAATTGGTTCAGATTTGCAACTTAGGACTACGAATAGTTTATACTTATTAGAAAGCCCCTGACCGGCAACACTTTGCTTCGAATTTCCAAAGAGATTTTTAATGGGATTTAAGTCCGTCGACTGAGCCGGTCAATCAAGAGCATAAAAGTTCTTTAATTCTTTACCAGCTTTGATCCTGTTTCAAATAGATATCATGGTGAAACATCTACTCTGCATGTGGAATCATTTGTGATTCTAAGATATCTCTTTGTTTATAAAACTATCCATATTTCCAACGATGTTATAAAATAATCTGTTATATAATCTGTTATTATTGGTCCATCACGTTGAACAAACTAATCAAACCACAAAAAATTGCTTATTTCAAATATTAAGCCTTAAAAATATATTCAGTTTTGCAAAAGTACCGTTAAACGTAGGCACATGTTCTAATTTAGCATATCCATATTTGTTTTTTACGCTCTTTTATTGATGATCAGATCATTTTGTGAAAAACAACTGTCTTATTTTTACATGATAATATCTTAAGTGACATGATATTCGATATTAATTTTTTTATGGAAATCTAATGATCATTTATGATGATCATTATGATCATTGCATTATTTATCACAACTTCGTTGATGTTTATGAATAACTAAACATTCCTATACCAGGAGTTTCGAAAAAGAGTCTTCGGTACAACTTTGCTTAGGTCATAATTGGATATAGAAAATAAGCGTAAACCAAATAAAAATTACAACTTTATGAATTTGTGGCCTGCAGATTGAAAAAGTCCATATTGAATGCTATTTTTAGGACTATGGAGTAGGTCGAAATATAGACTGTTCATGACCATATTAAGTGAGATAAAGAGTTTATTGTCTGAGTACTGAGTAATGCGTATAATAAACTCACATAAATAAAATTTCACCATGTTCAATATGATGATTTATACTTCAAAAATATCCACAAAATATGTTACTAAAGGGTGATTTTTTAGCTATTATCTTTTTGACAACACGGTTTAAACAGATGACGCACGTTTCGTGTTTTGTTTCATTGTCAAACATCTTCAGTTTGGTCTATAATTTAACCATGAATCGTCTTCCAAACGAACAACGCTTGCAAGTTATTGAATTTTATTATCAAAATGCGTGCTCTGTTAAGAAAGTTCATCGCGCGCTTCTTCCATTTTATGGTGAGTTTAATCGACCCACTGAAGCGGCTATTCGGGCTATTGTGACTAAATTTCGCCAGTGTTAATGATGACCATCAATTATCGATTCCTCGCCGTTCGCAGCTATTGGGCCTCTGTTACTCAACAACGTGGAAAATTTTGCGGAAGGATTTAGGTGTGAAGCCTTTCAAAATACAGCTGGTGCAAGAATTGAAGCCGAACGACCTACCGCAACGTAGAATTTTTGGTGAATGGGCTCTTGGAAAGTTGGCCGAAGATCCACTTTTTTACCGAAAAATTGTGTTCAGCGACGAAGCTCATTTTTGGCTCAATGGGTATGTAAATAAGCAGAATTGTCGATTTTGGAGTGAATATCAACCAGAAGCATTGGAAGAGCTACCAATGCATCCAGAAAAAGTCACAGTTTGGTGCGGTTTATCATTGGACCGTATTTCTTCAAAGATGATATCCAACTTTTTTTTGCCCAAAATGCAAGAGCTTGACTTGCATGACATGTGGATTCAACAAGACGGTGCAACATGCCACACAGCACGCGCAACAATGGACTTATTGAGAGGCGAGTTCGGTGAACATTTTATTTCACGTTCGGGACCGGTCAATTGGCCGCCTAGATCGTGCGATTTAACGCATTTAGACTATTTTTTGTGGGGCCATGTTAAAGCTCATGTCTATACAGACAATCCCGCTTCAATTGACGCATTGGAAGACAACATTGAAGCATTTATTCGTGAGATACCGGCCGAAATGTTGGAAAGAGTATGCCAAAATTGGACTAAGCAGATGGACCATTTGAGGCGCAGTCACGGCCAACATTTGCATGAAATAATCTTCAAACATTAAATTATATGGACCATACTATCGATTCAAATAAAGATTTCATGCATTTTTCTGAATTTTATGTGTTTTTTTTTGGAAAACTTTCCTATGGCTCTTAAAAAATCACCCTTTACTTGTTTTTTTTTTTTTTTTTTTTTTTGTTATACTGTCGCACTATTTATAATTGCCTTTATTATTGAAGGTGTTGGCTTCGCCCGCATGGAGAGTCGTGAAAAGTGCGAACATATTATAGCCATGTTTAATGGCACAACTATACCTGGTGCCAAAGATGCTTTATTGGTGAAGTTCGCTGATGGTGGTCCCAAAAAGAAGAATCTCTTCAAGGCACCCGATCAAGGTGGCAGAACGTGGCGTGATGTTTCTGCTGAGGGTATACCCGTTACTTATGACCACTCAGCTATGCAACAGAATGGTGTTAGTGTTAATGTTGGTACTCCCATCGGTATGCCATATTCTCGTTTCGGTGCTCCTCAGGTGGGCGGTTATCCAATGGCTGGTTCACAATGGATTCCTGGTTATATGATGACACAACCAATCACACAGGTAGATGATCAGGTGAGTTTATAATATAGGTTTTTTCTTTTCAATTTACTAAAAAAAAACAACTTACATTATGAAAAGACTTACGATTGGAATGTTTTGTTTTTAATCATCTACTGCATGAACATGTTTTAAATGAAGAAATAATCGAACCCATAAAAACAAAGTTTTCATTAAAACTCTTTCTTTCCTTATGCATATGAGTTTTGAACCTCTGCGTGACTGTGCGTGACTATGCGTGACTGTGTGTGACTATCCTAAAATCAATCTGGACAAATCAATATGGACAGTTTCAGCTAGATCGGATGAGGGAAGTGAGGTTTTAATCTTTCCGTGATTGTGTGTGACTGTGCGTGGCTATGTCAATGTTAATCTTTTTTTACAGCAAGTCTATCGACCAAGTTTCAGATCGATCGGATAAGGGGAAATTGGTTTTAAATCACTCCGTTACTGTGCGTGGCTGTGCGTGACTGTGCGTGACTATGCGTGACTGTGCGTGACTATGTCGAAGTTAATCTTTCTTTACAGCAAATATATCGACCAAGTTTCAGATCGATCGGATGAGGGGAAATGACATTTAGATCACTCCGTGACTGTGCGTGACTATGCGTGACTGTTCGTGACTACTAGGGTATTCAATTAATCGGGTTCCTAGTTTAATCGGTTAATCGAGAAAATAATTAATCGGGGCTTAGATTTAATCGGTTAATAATCGGATAATTTTGAATTATTCGATTAACCGAATAATTTAAATTTTAAGTTTAAATTAAAAATAAAAACACGCAATTTATGTACGTACTTATTTAAGTATTTTATTTATAAAAAGAACAATAAAAAAACAAACAAAACAACAATTCAACATAAAAATTAATAATAGCAAAAAAATATCCTTTTATATATGTACACATGAGAATTTTTAGGATTTTAGTGAGATCTTTTGAAATAATCTTTTAAAAAAAGAATATAATTTAAATGTTTTCCTTTCAAACGATTTTTTTCTTTAGTTTTAATAAAACTTGACTTGGAAAAAACTCTCTCGCTGATTGTTGATGTTGGTTGGAGAAATCGAAAGTAGGGCATGATAAAGAATATCCAATTTTTCAGTTCTTTTTTTAGTTTTTTCTAAGCATATAAAATCCTCCATTATTCCATTGGATTCCTTTTTTGATTTTTTTAGATTTTGAATACTTTTAATAGTTTCGTTAAGTTCTGATAAAAGACTTGTTTCAGTAATGTCTTCAGTTTCATCTATTATTATATCGTCCTCCAACTCATTAGAACAAAGGTCATTTCCAAATTCCTTAGTTTCAGTTTATGTGCTATACTTCAAAAAACTATTGCTAGAAGGGAATGTTCCTGAGTAAAGAAATAAAATTAGAAATTAGTGTGTTTAAAACTTTATTTCGTCTATCATTAAGTCTAGACTTTAAGCTTTCAACTAAATCGTTAGCAATAGAATTGTTGGCCTTCGTCAAATTATTAATTAAAAATTGTATTATTCCCTCAAATTCAATTAAAGTAGCAGAATCCTTACTAAGCTTTTTTATAGCCACGTCCAACGGCTTTAAGGTTTTAGATAAGTTTTCCAAAACTTCTACTTCCGAATTTGTAAAAGGACTTAAACCAAAATCAAATAGAGCATGGTTAATGCATTTGTTTATTCAAAGGAAATTGTCTATCATATTGGACAAGGACGACCAGCGATGTTTTACATCATGTATAAGCCGAATCTCTTTATTTTCTTGCAACTTTACGTAAGCCTGTAATTTTTGCTGTTTTTCATTTGATTTATTAAAAAGTTTACAGCATTTACGTACATGATTAATGGCATTGTATATTTCTATTTTAAGTTCAAAATCATTTTCTATTTCAAAGTCTGTATCATCTTCATCATAACAAGTTCTATCACTATCGATATCACCAATATTATCATCTTCATATTCACGTATTTTTTTGGTATAAATTGTATCTACAACGGATAAGTGGATTGCGTGATTTATACAGAGTTGCAATTCCGCGCGAATATTTTCACCATACTTTTTCATTACAGCGGCACCGTCATGAGTAGAACATACAATGTGTTTATCAAAATTAATCCCAAATTCTTCTAATTTTTTGTTGATTGAGCGATAAGTATTTTGCGCTGTGCCTTTCTTCTGCAGTTCTTCCAATCCCAAGTTATAAATTGTAAATGATTTACTATTTGGGTCATAGTATCTTAAGGAGACATTAACGTATTTAAAGTATGATATGTCAGACCACTCATCGACTGTGATAGAGAAACGTCCATTGTTTTCTTTTATATGTTTTATATTTTCCATAAGCTCTTCCTTTTTTAATACATAAAATTTGTCGATACAGCTCCATATTGTGGCTTCGCTTGATGGCATTTTAAAACCTTTTGAATTAAGAAACGCCATAATCAATTTAGATTTCTTAAAGCTTCTTACCGACATCCCGTCCTCTGCCACACTTCTCGATATTATTTCCTCTAAGGTACTGAGCGAAGATGTTTTAACATATTTTGCAATGGGGCCACTTGTTACTTTTGAAGATGTTGGAGAATCATCTTTTTCAAACTTAAAAATGTGAACCTTTCGTAGATGATAAAATAGGGAAGAGGTTGACGAGCCAGAGCACTTTAAAGTCTTTGGACATTGCTTACATTTTGCTAAATGTTTGTCCTTCTCGTCTTTAGTGGAATATTTCCAAACTACACTCATTTTAACCTGAATACAATGTAATTTAATAAATGATTCGGTTTATTGTAAGAAAGTAAAGTTACCTTTTAAACAGTTCAATGTTAGGTTTACAAAAATAACTTGATATACTTTCTTATTGAAAATAATTTATTTCCCGCTAAATCACAAAATAATTTTTTTTGAAACAAAAATACGAGCATTTGTTGCAAACGTTAACAAAACAAAAACAGCTATTTGAATGCAAATACATGTAATTAAAATATATCAGTTGTTATACTCACTCACTAAACATGTTTCTGGAATGTTCGAAAAAATATGTAATTTCAATTTGACATTTTGATTTAAATAAAACGAAAAAATAAATACACAAACAAAAATGTAATTGCTTAAAAAAATACATTTCGGTTAATCGGTTAATCGACACAAATTATCCGGTTTATTTGTTATTTGAAAATCGTCAATTTTAAATTATTCGAACAGTTAACCGACCAAAATTGATCGGTTAACCGATTAACGGTTAATCGATTGAATACCCTAGTGAGTACCCTGTAGTCACAACAAGACAATTGGCCAAGTTTCAGATCAAATGGATAAGGGGAATGGGGTTGACCCACGACAAACAGACAGAGAGTATGAGTTAAAAGAAAGAGTTTAAAAAATAAAACACCGTAAATATTTGTTTGTTTAGGACAATTTAATATATACTTAAAAAATTCACTAGATATTTTTGAAAAAAAAAAATTGAGCCATATATGACCTTATATGAATTTGCAGTTGTTTGAAAAAGAAAAAAATTATTCAGTGTGGACTTGTAAAGCAGTTTCTTCTGTCGGTGTAATACAAGAACACGTTGCATTTTTCGCAAAAATTGTATGAACGAAAAGAGCAATCATTTTGACAAAGTTTTCGGGTTTCCATCCATTTGGGGATATGTTCAATTCCGTCAGCCCATACAGATTGTTATTAGAAAGTTTTTCAACCCTTTTTAGTTCAATTCACCTGTAAACTGATCTATTTCGTTCCGAGTAATATTAACATGTTTATTTATATCAATTTATAATGCGATTAAATTCAATTGGTCTACAATGAAGTTCATCAAATTGTCGATGAAAATAAAACAAAACAATTCTGCTGGTTCTTCCAATAAAGTCATCAAGGTTTGTCCCGTTTTCATTATAATACACTGCAATAAAAGTTAAAAACCATATTTGGGGATCAAAAATTAATTACATTATAATTTTTTTTAAAACAGTTTTCATAAAATTTTTTTATTTAAATCAAAAATATATTCCTACAACAAGTAATGGTTAAATAAATCTGGCCGATAGAAAGAAAAGTAGAATCCAATCTTGTCTTTTGTCAGATTCCTTTATTGAAAAACAAGAGGCATACGAATATTACATAGACAACAGATTTTAAAATAACGATGAAAAGATAAAACTAATTGTCACCTTACTGTCCATGCACAGTTTGCGTACACGACCTTAACATTTGCTCTTGACATGAATCGTTTCGTTTTCATCAGAAAATTGTTTTTAAAATGTTTATACCTCATGGCCCTGTTTAATAAACATAAATCTTATATTATTTTCTGTTTATTTTTGTTGGCGTATTTACAGTATATGCAAATGGCAGCTGCTCCACAATTGAGTGTTGCTTCCTATAAACCAGATGCTGTCAATCAGGTGCAACCACGTGGTATATCTATGATGGTTAGCGGCGAAACGGGTGTACCATACGGTACAATGATGCCGCAATTGGCTACATTGCAAATTGGCAATTCGGTAAGTTAACAATAGTTATTTTAATGTTTTTTTTTTTTTTTTTTAACCATATTTATATCACACATATATGCAATTTTATTGTAATTTAAAAATGAAATTTGTGAACTCACTCGTATTATTATAAAGCACTAATTTTCATATAAAAATTCATACATTTTATTAAAACAAATTTTTCTAAAACAAAATTTTATTTGTTTTTTATTTCACTCTTTTGTGTAAAACTTATGTGTTGTATTGTTAATGAATTGTTTGGTTTTTTATTAATTTTGTTTTCGATTTTTTTTTTCCTTAGAATTTTTCTCCATCATTACAGTATATTAGCCCAACTTATCCATATTATGCACAACCTACAATTATACCAACAATGCCAATGACAGATTCCGAACAGGCTAGCACAGCTGCATCACCCGATGAGGCATATACGCAGTATACACATCAAGGCGCTCCCAAATAGGTTTTCGCGAGGTGAGTGCGTAAGTGTGACAATTTTTGACAATCAAAAATTTTTAGTCAAAATTTACCATAACAAGAAATTTAAAACGCAATTGGGTTTTTTTTTAGCGGAAACAAGTAGTAAAACGCGTATGATTTTTATTATTATTATTATTTTTATACCCTATACCACTATGTGGTTTGGGTATAATGACTTTGTGCTGCTGTTTGTAACAACCAAAAATATTTGACCCAGACCCATCTTTAATTATACCGATCGAATCAGAATCACTTTTTGAGTTGATTTAACAATGTCCGTCCGTCCGTCCGTCCGTCCGTCCGTCCGTCCGTCCGTCTGTGTGTCCATGTAAACCTTGTAATCAAACTGCAGGTCGCAAATATGAATATATTTTGATGAAATTTGGTATGTAAGCTTTTATCGGCCATGGGATGAACGCTATTGAAATTGGTGAAATTCGGTCCATGTTCAGACCTAGTCCCCATACAAATGACCCCTATGAAATCGACATAAATTGCCATAAGATCCAAATTGTCATATAGATCTTACTCAAATTGGGTTTGTATGCGTTCATTACATCCATTAATGAGTAGTCCAAAAATGATCCCTTTGGTCTCATATAGAGCTGCTTCCCGATATTAACTTAAATCTATTAAAAAACAAAAATATTGCACTGATTCTTCTCAAATTTTGTTTGTATATGTTTTTGCAAAATACAAGAGACGTTACCAACCATGGTCAGGATCGGTCCATTTTTGGACCTAGTCCCCATATAGATATAGCATCCGATATGAACTTTTTCATATCTGCAGCCAAAAAAATTAATAAAAATCCCACTCAAATTTGGTTTTTGCTTATTTTCTATGTCCAGTTAGTTGGGCCTAAGAGATAGGGTTTACAAACGCATGGTATAGGGTATCGTATAGTCGGTCTAGACCGACTATAATTTTCTTACTTGTTTTATGTTGTATTCTCTTGCATGACATTATTTCTTAGACCAAGTGTCAGAAAAGGAATTCTGATAAGTTAGAATTTCTTTAAAAATTTAATTTCTTTTTTAAGTTAATCGAATTTATATTTATAATAATGAGAACAAAACAAAACTTTTATTACATTTTAATACTTGGGAACTTCCATTTATAATCATTGAAGAAAATAAGTTTTTAGACTATACCTCTCCGAATTTGTTAACATCTAGCATGAATGTTCTTTCTTACTCAATTAATAATGTTTAATTTAAATAAAGCACGATAAACTATTTTCTAAGTTCTTAAAAAAGATTCAAATATATTAAAATAATCGGTTTGATTGCAGATAAAAGCATTTTAGTTAAAAATACTTCTTTATTCATTTGTAGTAACGGATTGAAAATTATTGAGACAAATTTTGAATAGAAAACTTTCTCTCTTTGGACACAACACAACACATTCTTATACATGGAAAGTGGTCGTTTTAAATTTATGTGTACGTGAACTAGGTACGAACATATTTAAAACTGATAAAACTAGGCAATAAAAAATTAAAAAATGGTAAATTTTTGTGGGCAAGCTTTTTTTTTTTTTTTTTTTTTTTTTTTTTGAATAGATTTACTATTTAGACTGTTTCTCGAGTGAAAAATACCATAAATCATACAAACATTGCTTTATCATATTATTAGTATTTGAAGTGCAAATTTGGTAAATGCGGAAAGAATCGGAAAAATGGAAATCGAGAAACATCAATTACTTCATTATATCTCTCGCATAGCTCGCACACATGCACAGAAATCAAGGCATTATAAAAGAAAATCTATGGATACATTCAGCAGTTAATACCAAAATTCAAAATTTATTTCAAAATAATTTTTGCAATCTGAAACATATATGTAAAACTTAAACTTAACATATACAACATATTTTACTCAAATTTAGTTTGTTTGTGCTTCTTGAACTCATAAGTGACCTCAGTATATATGGTCTTGATCGTAACATCGCATCCGATATGAAATTTATTATATGGTGTTTAGATCTAGAGGATAGAGCTACAAATTCACCTTCGGTTCTAACGCAATCTTAGACCTATCGCACTTCATCTCTAGGATACGCTTTTAAGAATGACATAATTAAAAAATAATATATTATTAGCCGAAGTTAAAATTTAAAGAAAAAAATCCCAAACAACGTCAATCCACCCTAATATCGGGTTTCGTAGTTTACTTTATTTCATTAAAGATTGAATCAGTGGCTTTTATCTGTGAAGCAAAGTATAAAAATTGATACAAATATTTAGCGTTATTTCAGTTTGTGGAGGCAACAATAAAAGATTTCCGTAGACTCCAGAAAAATTTTAATTCTTTCGGAAGAAAACACTATAAAATTTTTTCAAACCAGAATTATACTTACAAATACTCAGTAAAATGTAAAAAAAATCTTGTTTCTTTTAGTTGGCCTAGTTATGACCTTTGCCATTTAAAAACAAGTAAGATAATTATAGTCGGTCTAGACCAACTATACGATACCCTATACCATGCGTTTAGAAACCCTATCTCTTAGGCCCAACTAACTGGACATTGAAAATAAGCAAAAACCAAATTTGAGTGGGATTTTTATTAATTTTTTTGGCTGCAGATATGAAAAAGTTCATATCGGATGCTATATCTATAAAGGGACTAGGTCCAAAAATGGACCGATCCTGATCATGATTGGTAAAGTCTCTTGTATTTTGCAAAAATATATACAAACAAAATTTGAGAAGAATCAGTGCAATATTTTTGTTTTTTAATAGATTTAAGTGAAGATCGGGAAGCAGCTCTATATGGGGTCAAAGGGATCATTTTTGGACTACTCATTAGTGGATGTAATGAATGCATACAAACCCAATTTG
Organism: Cordilura impudica; assembly: GCA_963682025.1. Classification (NCBI taxonomy): domain Eukaryota; kingdom Metazoa; phylum Arthropoda; class Insecta; order Diptera; family Scathophagidae; genus Cordilura; species Cordilura impudica. The sequence goes on along the minus strand of OY821519.1, from coordinate 136,441,948 downwards.
AGTAAGATCTATATGACAATTTGGATCTAATGGAAATTTATGTCGATTTCATATGGGTAATTTGTATGGGGGCTAGGTCTGAACATGGACCGATTCTCACCAATTTCAATAGCGTTCATCCCACGGCCGATAAAAGCTTATATACCAAATTTCATCAAAATATATTCATATTTGCGACCTGCAGTTTGATTACAAGCTTTACATGGACACACAGACGGACGGACGGACGGCCGGACGGACGGACATTGTTAAATCAACTCAGAAAGTGATTCTGATTCGATCGGTATAATTAAAGATGGGTCTAGGTCAAATATTTTTGGTTGTTACAAACAGCAGCACAAAGTCATTATACCCAAACCACATAGTGGTATAGGGTATAAAAAGTGAGAATCTAATCTTTAGATAAACTAGTTTAAAGATAATCGAAATTATGTTGATCCAGCTTTGTGAGTTTTTAATTTTGATGTGTAAACATCTATACGCGCAGGGGGGTAAATTTCTATTTCACAATACAATCACAAAAACAGTGTAACACGTAATAGGTGAGAGCTGACACATAACGCTGTGTGACTTATGATTGTATTGGTGAAAAAATTGTGATATAACATTGTTTTTTATGCCACTTTTTTGAAAGCGTATGTATCACTTACATATATACGTTTATATTGGGATATTTTTAACGTTTTACAGCAAAGGGTTGTTGAATTAGCTGAAACAGTTTTTGCTATAAGTGATACATAGATGACGCTTTCTGTTTGATTTTAAAAAAATTACATAAAAAAATCTTTAATTACTAGATGTTTACACATCTTCCCTGTGATCGGACTCACATGATTTTTTTTTTTTATTTAACCACGTCATAACATAAGTTTTAATTTTTTTAATATTTCTTAGTTGGGTATGTAACATTTGTAATAATTTTCAATGAATTCTAAGAGGATGTGGGAATCTCATTGGACCCAAGACTGAATTTGGATCCTCAATTTTTAGCACGAATTTTATTATAGTGCATGCGTGGATTTCACAACTGGTATAATTTAATTTACGTGTTATTGACGATATATTCGTCCAGAAAAATATTTTTATTTCTTCTACAAAAGTTAATAAATTTAAAACTTTTAATTTGTTTCACTAAGTATAATGTGACATATAGCGTAAACTATAGCCGGCCTGAGAAAAGGGCCTAAATGACAATTCTGTCAGCGACATCTCGAGACTGAAAAAGCTTTTTTGAGATCAACATACCAAACATATCTAAAATGGACAGTATTGGTAAAAATAAAGCTCACAAATATGCTAAAAAAAAATAGCTCTTATTCGAAATTGTTATGCGCTAAATCTTGAAAACTGACCCACAAATACGGTAACCAGATTTTTAATCAGTGTTTACATGATTATTCAAAATCAAACAAAGAAATCACAGTTGCTCTATGTTATAAATGGAAGTTCCTTTTTTGTCCTTATATCAAAAGAAAGTTCCAGAAATGTTTCAGAAAAATTCTGTTTATTTTTTGCTGTAGAAAAACTCTGGAAAATTTTGTTGAACTCTTTATTTCCACCTCAATGGTTTATTTATCCCTAAAAAGTGTTCCCCAAAACTATCAAACATAAAGGGTCCGCCAAATAACTTTTTTTTTTGAAAATGCTATAAAAAAAACTACTGAATATTATCTCAAATTTCTTTTTTTATTTGAAAGTACAATCCTTCCGGTTAATAATGGAAAATAATTTCATTCAAATGGCTGCCTCGGCTGGCCATGCAGTAGCCTACACGATCGGTCCAATTTTTAAGCACATTATTGATTGTGTGCAGCTGTATTTCACCAATGGCTTCACGAATATTGTCCTTTAAAGCGTCAATTGTCTCTGGCTTGTTGGCGTAACACTTTTCTTTGAGGGCACCCCACAAATAATAGTCCAACGGTGTCAAATCGCAGCTCCGAGGTGGCCAAACGACACCAGCTCTGCGGCTGATAATGCGATCTTCAAAAACAGGGCGCAAAACATCGAGTGTAGCTTCGGCTGTGTGGCACGTAGCGCCGTCCTGTTGAAACCAAATGTTGCCAATATCCTCCTCTTCAATTTTTATGAACAAAAATTCGTTCAGCATGGCCCGATAACGATCGCCATTGACTGTAACGGCCACTCTTTGCTCATTTTCGAAGAAAAATGGCCCAATTATGCCTCTGGACCAAAATCCGCACCAAACAGTGACTCGTTTTGGGTGTATCGGCTTTTCAATGTATGCGTACGGGTTTTCTGTGCCCCAAATGCGACAATTTTGCTTGTTTACATACCCGCCAAGATCAAAATGAGCTTCACCTGAAAAGATGATTTTTTTTGGCAAAATCGGCATCTTCTGTAAGTCGATCGCAGGCCCACTTAGCGAAGCGAAAAGTCAATGGATGGTCAGTTAGCTTCAACTCCTGAACCAATTGGACTTTTTATGGCGTCATACCAAGGTCTTTATGCAAAATTCGTCTCAATGATGCCTCCGAAATGTTCAATTCTTGAGAACGACGGTGAATTGATGTTGATGGCGCTTCACGCACACTTTCTGCCACAGCAGCAATATTCTCGGGTGTACGCACTGTTTTTGGCTTTTCATGCTTTGTCGCAATATTTCCCAGCGTTGTTCAAGCGCATACACAACCATATTCGTTCAGCCGAAGGATAAAACTAATTATCTGTCAAATCAGACATGAGCTAAGTGTTACCATTCACGAATTAAGCACTAGTTGAAAAAAAAACGTTAGATGGCGGACCCTTTATTATGTTTCGTGGGAACAGTTTTCGTCTAACCAATTTACACTTCTTAAATAGATTTAAGTGGATTTCTTAGTCTTGACTTAGTCCCGGTTCACACGATGCAATTTTTGTTGCTCAACTTCTTTGTAATTCTGTTTTAAAGGTGCCTTAATGTTCAGACAGAGAAATTTATTTCAAGCAATTTTCGTTTTCTTTTGCTTCCAAATTCTTATATTTTTGACAGTTAATTTTATTTAGTTTGTGTAAAAACAATTTATTATTGGTTCAATGTGAAAAATCTATTTATGTGAAAAAATTGAAGTCAAAGAAAAAATTAAATAATAAAATAAATGAAGTAATAATAATTTTTCACAACGAAGCAAAGAAAAGAAATGTCAAATAATAACCTGCAGCTAACTTCGTGCTTATAATTACGAATGGCACAACAAAACGAGTTGCATAGTACAAGCAACTCCGTACCAAATGCCACTCTTCTTTCCCCTCTCTCCTACAAACGCAAAAATTTCGCAATAAAAATTGCCTTGTGTGAACCGGGAACTATGACTAAAGATTTTCCTGTATTTTTTTTATATATTTTAAGAAAGGATTTGTTGGGTAATGTATTGAACATTCAATTCCTTATCTGAGATACATTGAGAAAAATTTTTGATTTTTTTTTTCAGTTTTCCTTTTAGTCTTATCAAAAATACTTGCTAATGTTAGTGAAAGTTTTAAGTAAATTTCTAAATATTTCTTTTTTTTTTGTTATTTAAAGTATTTCATATCATGCTTAAATGTCATACTACTATGATTAAGAAATGATTTACAAACAAACAAGTTAATTTTTATATTCATCTATACTTCTTATTTACAGTTTTTATTTAAATTTTTTACTCTCGTGCCATATTTCTTCATTTTTGTGCTGCTTATCTGCCTGCTTTGCTTGCCTGTTTGCTTAATATCTGTTCATCAAAAAAAAAAAATAGTTTTACAAACTCATTCATCATTTGTTATAAAAAAAAATAAAACAAAAAAGCGTTTGACTAAAATCATTTTTTTTTTATTGTGCATAAATAAAATGCTTTCATTTTTTTACTTTTCCAATTTGTAAGTTATGTATTTATGTTGGTATGAGTACATAGTTTGCAATCATTATTGTGCTTCTTTATAGTTCTTTACACATATTTTTATAAGATTCTTTTTCAAAGTAAACATATTTAAAAGGCATTTATCAATTTTTTTTCATATTTATTGCCTGTATAAACAAAGATTCAACAATTTAGTTAACTTTTATAAAAAAAAAATCCAAAATACATTAGTTTGATCGATTGGTTTGATGTAAATTTATATATAGAGATGGTACTAGTGTTACCAAAACTAAAGATAAAGATATTACCAAAATTTAAAAAAAAATGAATTACATTTTAGGAATTCATTCAATGTCTTAACATTTAATATGGATTTCATATTTTTTTTTTTAATTGATTTGCGCCTTTTTATAGGTGTTGCAACTGGGGTTTGTTTTGAATTAGTCCATAAACTCTAGTTTGTTATTACGTTTCCCAGAAGATACGCATTATTATACGATTTTAACGTACAAAATTTAGAAACACACATAATTGATATGAAAATATGTGTTTGTTGGTCTGTGCTATGTTTGTTTACATATATGTACGAGCTTTTTATTCAGAGTGTGTTTTTTTCTGAACTCTGAAAAAAAGTCACTTTCTTGGATGCTTGCAACCGAATCAAAACTATACACACTAGATTTTTATATCTATTATTTTACAAAAACAATTTTCTTCCGAATTTTAATAATCAATGGGGAAAATATTGCTTTTCCAACTTCCAACAAGCGTTGACTAGAATCGATTTTATAAAACATTTATTATGAAGCCTGGTAGCAGGCTTCTCTCCAAAACCTCAATGTAGTGTGTTCTGTACATTCTTGAAGTAACAATTTGTAATTCGAGCGTGCTCGTTTTGTGCATAGAGCCTCATACCATGAAAGAACTGCTACCGAAATTAATATTGGAAAATTTAAGTGGTTCCTTTCTTAAGTCATGCTGGTAGGTAGCATCGGTCCATCTGTCTGGTCTATATAAATTAAAAAATTTTTCTCTGAAAATATAACCTTTATCAAAAAAAGTATAAAAAGACAATTCTGAAAATATACCAGTCAGTACCCAAATTTTGTGACGCAAATTGAAGGCATGCCATCGTATGTTGCGAACGTAATGTTTGCTTTCTTCTTACAGATCTTACGATAGTTTCCAGTAATCCTTTTGACACACTGCATGCGCAAGTTACGCGCATGATACAAACGAATTTCTTGCTTTGTTAACAATCATTTGTTTGTCACGATCTGATAGTTTAGACTTATGGCCCGTTTTATACATTTTGCCATATTTCTTCATTATATAAAACTATTCAGTGTTGTTACCAACAAATTAATAAAATTCGAATTAAACTTTAAAATTTGGCACAAAATTGTAATATTCTTTCTTTTTAAGTATCTTTAAGAGAGTGTCGTAGAGTTTTGTTACGATAGCAACTAACAGGGTTGTCAACTTTAAAATATCGAAAAGCACCAAACCGGTCAAAAACGCGTATTTTTTTTAAAAAAGCACTAAATTTTCCATTACTATTAATTAAAATATTTACTTCTTAGGTTTTTGTTATCTTTCGCACCAGGAATTTTTTCTTCTAATCCATTTTTAATGTGAAGTAAAGAAGTAACTGAATGTAATGACATTCAATTTCTAATTTTGGATTTGAAAAAGTTCATGTCCCTAAAAACCCTTTCAACTTCAGCGTTTGAATAAGGGAGCGACAAAAGTATAATAGCAAAATTAGCTATTTTTAGTACATTGTCTAAACTGTGCATACCCGTACGTGCATGCAAAAGTAAAAGTGAAACTTAAGATATTTATAAAAGAAATTGGTATCTTTTTAATAAAGCTATTTTTTTGTTGAGAAAATAAAGATTTGGTGTCGAAAATTTTAAAAAGCGCTAAAAACAATGCAAAAGTACTAAGTTCACAACCCTGGCAATTAAGCATCATTACAACTTAAACTAACGGTTCAACTTTTTCAACTATATCTTACTCTCTTATTTTAGATCAGAACATTATTTCAATTACAAAACATTAAGCTATTCTCTTTTTTATACCCTCCACACGTCAGTGGCAGAGGAAAATGGAAAATGGAAATGGATAATGGAAAACACAAAATGGAAAATGAAAAATGGAAAATGGAAAATGAAAAATGGAAAATGAAATTTGAAAAATGAAAATTGAAAAATGGAAACTGCAAAATGGAAAATGAAAATTAAAAAATTGAAAATGGAAAATGAAAATTGAAAAATTAAAAATGGAAAACGGAAAATTAAAAATGGAAAATGAAAATTGAAAAACGAAAAATGAAAAATGGAAAATGAAAAATGTAAAATGGAAAATGAAAAATGGAAAATGAAAATTGAAAAATGAAAAATAGAAAATGAAAATCGAAAAATGAAAAATGGAAAATGAAAATTGAAAAATTAAAAACGGAAAATGGAAAATGAAAATTGGAAAATGAAAACTGAAAACTGAAAAATGGAAAATGAAAATTGAAAAATGAAAAATGGAAAATGAAAATCGAAAAATCAAAAATGAAAAATAAAAAATTTAAAACGAAAATTGAAAAATGAAAAATAAAATTGAAAAATGAGTAATGAAAGATGAAAAATGAATGACGAAAAATGAAAAATTAATAACTAAAAATTAAAAATTAAAAATTTAAAATTTAAAATTATAAATTGAAAATTAAAAATTAAAAATTAAAAATTTAAAATTTAAAATTAAAAATTAAAAATTAAAAACTAAAAACTAAAAATTAAAAATTTAAACTTTAAAATTTAAAATTTAAAATTAAAAATTAAAAATTTTAAATTAAAAATTAAAAACTAAAAATTAAAAATTAAAAATTAAAAATTAAAAATTAAAAATTAAAAATTAAAAATTGAAAATTAAAAATTAAAAATTAAAAATTAAAATTTAAAAATTAAAAATTAAAAATTAAAAATTAAAAATTAAAAATTAAAAATTAAAAATTAAGAATTAAAAATTAAATATTAAAATTTAAATTTCTATATTTAGTTTCTTACCTGTTATTATTGTTTTTTTTTTTCTGTATTAAATGTAATGCAGATAAAAATAGAAAATAATTCAGATAAAAATATTTTAAAATTTGCTTATTTTTAATAATAATAATTTTTAGGCAAGAATCATTTGAATTTTGGTATTCGGAATTAATGTTTCAGTATCGGCAAAAGTTTAAAAGTGGTAGCCGTACTCAACATTGGGTGTAATATATAGTTTAAGACTCAGGTGGAGGGTATCAAAAAATTCGGCACAGCCGAATTTAACACTTACTTGTTTTAAATCTATTATTCTAAAGCAGTGGGTGGCAAACGCATATAATCTTATTTTTCTTTGTGAGTGAGTTGCAGTCTCTCTCTTACTCAGAAAAACGTAGTCAAAATAAGAAAACTTACGTAAATAAATAAAAAAATCAATCAATATCAATATCATATGGGTAACATTTTATGCGAAAAAGATCCGTAACATGTGCGTCTGTTAAATAATTTCTATTTTTATTTTTAATCAATTTTAACGAGGAAAATGAAGACTCACAAATATATGTTGACCCAAAAATCGAATGTAATTTAAGTAATAATTCTTAGATTTTGAATATGAAGCTTCATTAATATTTTTCCAAAACCCTATACCGGTTGTAAGCGGTAGATTCAAGTTATTTCTCATTTTTAAAAGTTCTTTGATATCAAAACTTTGCTTTTCAATATAACATAACAAAAGATATTTTTGTAATTCAATTATATTTTCTATTTTATCAAAATCTTTAAAACGCATATTATACTTTACTAGTAAAATTTGCTCAAATTATATGGATATATATTAAAAACTTTTGAAGTTCTTGTTAAGTTAATCGAATTTTTTTCCTTAAGATGAGTTATTAATATTGATTGACTGTTTTTTTTCATTTTGTTTAATTTGTGAGTGCATGTAGGTGTGAGAGCAAAAACGCCGCGTAAAGCATTACCGTAGTTATAACATCCGGCCCTGGCGATTTATACGATTCAAAAGAATTGATTGCCCATTTCACCCCTTCCTCAAAGAACAAAAATAATGGGACTGGTGTTGTTCAGAAATTAGTGTTACCGCTTCTGATGTATCTTTGAATCCTGTGAAGGGAGCTGAATCCTGTGTTTCTGCTGCATTTTCGGTCAAAATGCCACCGGCACTATTAAGCGACATTAGTGGTATAGCGTTCCCCTAATTTGTTTGCTAATTGGAAAAATTAGTTTTATATGAAAATTTATTGGAATCAAGCAGTGAATTAGAAGAAGAATTAATTGTGAATCATGGTTTTTGCTTCAAGTCGTTCCACCAGAAAAATATAAAATGAGAGCAAAGAGCGTAAATATGAAATTACTCAATGCTTGAGTTTTGCTAGACTTTTAAAAGATATTGTTCTGGCGGAACAGACCTATTATTATTGTAAATTCGGTCTACCCAAAAACACAGTGCTGTAGAGTATTACATGCTCTCCTGGATAAGAGAGTATACAAATATTTGATGAGGAAAACAAATTATGAAGATTGACGGAAATATAAATTTTGAGATCAAAAGAGAAAACTTATATTAGATCTTTTCAAGACAAGCTCCAATCAATAAGTGTTGACCAACTGCAAGCAGAAATTACTTTAAAAAGAAATGACAAAAATTTAAATTCATAACTATTGAGATATTATTTCTTTGATGTCCTAATTTATTTAAAAATATTAAAATCATTTTCTCTTCAACTCCTAATATGAAGTTCACATACATTGCCCATTGATCGTTATTATTCATTATTTGTGAACAACTTATTTTATTTGAACAAAGCAAGTATAGTGTTTTTTTAAACTCCTTCTTTTAACTCATACTCCCTTATCCAATTGATCTGAAACTGGCCCATACTTTTGTTGTGACTACAGATTAATTTTCGGGTAGTCACGCACAGTTACGGAGTGATCTAAATGTCACATCCGGTCGATCTGAAACTTGGTCCATTCACTTGCTGTGAAAAAAGGTTAACTTTGACTTAGTCACGCACAGTCACGGAGAGATTTAAAGCGGATTTCCCCTCAACCAATTAAACTGAAACTTGGTCGATATACTTGCTGTAAAGAAAGAATAACTTCGACATAGTCACGCACAGACACGCATAGTCACGCACAGTCACGGAGTGATTTAAAATCCATTTCCCTTTATCCGATCGATCTGAAACTTGGTCGATAGACCTGGTGTGAAAATAGATTACGTTTGACTTAGCCACGCACAGTCACGCATAGTCACGCACAGTCACTAAACTTTGTCCATAGACTTGTTGTGACCAAAGATTAATTTTAAGATAGTCACACACAATCACGCACAGTAACGGAGTGATTTAAAACCCATTTCCCCTTATCCAATCGATCTGAAACTTGTTTTTATGGGTTATGAAAAACTTTGTTTTTATGGGTTAGATTATTTACTGTTATTATTCTTCCGTAAATAACTGTAATTTTTTGTTGTGTCGATTACTCGTACGAAACTTTTTGTTGTTTGTTCAATCGCTTTCTTTTTGCAATTTATTCGATTAAGGAGTGATATGACAGCATATCCATTTTCGTTCACAATTGGCCACTCAGTTGATCAAGTCGTATACCTGCCGATAATTTGAAACCAATTCAACATCAATAGAATAACCCAAACGTGAAATATCAGTTAATGGTTCTTTAAATGGACACTATTAGGAATTTCTTTATGCTTTGTCTTATTTGTTCTTTTGTTAAATTTAATGAAAAAATTAAAGAAAAAACAGAAAGTTCCTCTTGTTTCCTTTGACGAAATGGGACATATATGACCCGTTTTATATCAGGGTCCTATAGGAAAGGGAGTAAGTCAATTTTAATATCCAGATTTTTTTTTTAACAGGAAGGATTGATCCATGAAATATTAATATTTTGATCACGTAGCTCAAACAACATCCGAGAAAAAATCTTTTAAAAATTATGGAAAAAAACACATTTTTTACTTTGTGTTCACCCTATAAGCGTCTGAACCACTTTGGTCCAAGAAATTTGTATAGTATATAATATCAACAATTTATCGTCAAAGAGTTAAATTTGTAATTACAATTTTAACACTTTTCCTATAATCCGGCACTAATTTTTTTAATTAATTCTTACATACAATACAACAACTAATACAATTTAATATAAATATTTTTTCAGATGTAATTTATTAATACCGCAACATATGGCACTTTAAAATGGCGCTGATTTTGACTGGTTTAACAACGGCAGACATTTAAATAAATAAAACAGCAAAACATTTCACACAAAAAACTATCTTTACAACAACTTTACAAGAAATTAACAAAATAAAATCTTTTATATTTTACTGAAAAAAAGAAGCAACAACTTAAACAAAAAAATTAAAATTCAAACCAGTAAAGCAAAGACTAAGAAATATTAATAAAAAAAATAAAATATAAACAAAATGAAATATATTTCGCCAATGGCAAAATTAAATTAAAAAATAAATCATTATAAAAGGAACTGAAATAAAAAGAATCTAAAAAAATATTTTAGTAAAAAGCGAAATAAACAACTAATGAAATAGAAGAAAGAAAAGTATAGAATAGTCATCGAAAAACTAATGGAAATGATGAACGAAGATTAATAAAAAAGAAAAAAATATATATAATAAATTTGCCTCCAAAATAAAGAAGGCCACAAGTTAAGGAAGAATATATTAAATTTAGGCCAGAATCATAATTGATAAAATGAGCCTGAAGTTTTTAAAAATACTATCATTTAAAATGATTATAAATCTGGCTTAAGAATGTTCCAAAATTTAATAAAATGATTAAAAAATTTTGTTGAAAACTTAAATTATTTTTTAATAAAACTGCATATATTTTTTTTATCATTAAACTAAAATTAAGTTTAAGCCGTTATTAAGAACATAAATAATACTAAATATAATTTGTTTGCAATTTAATTTAAAAATTTTTTTTTTTTAATTTTATTTCATTTTATAAATGACATTTAATATACAAATTTGATTTTCTTTTTCATTGTAATATTAGATAACACAAAACCTAAACAAACATACATAAATATTAGAAAAACATATTTGTTTTGTTAAGAGAATTCTATATAAAATTTTCATACATATTTGATTTTTTTTTTTTTTTTTGTTTGTACACACATATATTTTTTTTTTTTTTTCAAACAATTATTTAAATTAACGAAAAAAATTCTTAATAAATTCAAAACATATTTTAAATGAAACTGAAAACAATGAAAAAACCATACAAACAAAAAAAATCATGAAACATATTGAAAACCATGCAATAAAATCAAGGGAAATTAAGTAAGTCAACAGTAAGTGAAAACAAAAAATTTAAAAATAAAAAATAAAGTAGATTTTTTATAAAATAAAATAAAAGCAGCAAAAAAGTAGAGTTTAGAAGAAGTAAAATAAAGATTGTAGTATATTTAGAGAAAATTCTTTTCAAACGAAATTGGGTTTATAAACAATATGGCAATGGCTAAATCGTAAAAGATAACAGTGACTCACAAAAAATTTCGTCTTCCCTCCTTCTACTTAAATTAAAAACTATATATTTTTTACAAAGCGCAGAAAAAGAATACGCCAATCGAATTGTTTAAAGTTTAACAAGTGTACATTCGATTTAATAGCAACCCACCATTTCTATTCTATTCTGACAAAATATTTATTGTTAAAACAACAGAATTGTAATTGTAATCAACTAGAAATTTGGTAATTAACTTTCATCGAAATTCGGTTGGCAATAAATTCGGTAGCCACAATGAATCTGTTATCTGTGTGTAGATCTAATTACAAAAAAAATTCGGATAAGGTGTAAAAGTTTTAAGTATTGCAAAGTTTCTCTTAAGATTTCACCGTAGTAGAAAAACTTTTATTTTAAAATTTGCTACATAATCGAAACTTAATGAAAAGCTGAAACCACTACTGAAAAAAGCTAAGCCAATTGTATGTAAATAAGAAATATTTACTAATTCGACTCGACAGGGGTGTATACATTTACCGTAAATTTACTAGGCATATATTTTAAGAACACTCAACAGCTCTATATACACAATTTAAAATATATTCTAAATTACCATGATTATCTCAGATAGTCAGAGTCATAACCCCAATCGAGACAACGGTTCTTTAAGACCAGATATTCAGGGAGTAAAAGTTGTGCAACTTTTTCCTCCTTTTAATTTCTATAGCTCATACAGAAAAGCTTGTAAGACTGCTTCATATATATTTTAAACAATTTTCTTTAAAATGTTATTAAATTTTATAAAAAGTTTTTTTTATTAAAATTGATTAAAAGTTGATTTCAGCAATTGCAGAGATAAGTTTTAGGTATTTTGGGACTTCAAACAAAAAATTAATCTTAAGTCGAAAATTAAAGTATTTTAAAGACAACTAAAAAATTTAATGGATTCCGTGAGAAATTCTTTGCGTCAACCGTTAATGATTTAAAAGAAATAAAATCCAAATTTAACGAATTCATAAACTTCTAAAAATAATCAAGAATGTGTATGAACTTTTTAAAGCAGATCAATCACCACTTTGAAAAAAAAAAGTAATAAATTCATTTAATAAAATGTGGTTTGATGTTAATTTAAACCTTCAGACAAACGGCTTAAGCGTAGTTGTCACAATTTCCGTGTTAGCTTTATACCCAATCCTGTGGCCCATCTTCACCAGTATAATTAGATTTGATGTCAAATTTTATCCATTCCGGCCGTAAGACAAAATTATATGACTTAAAAGAAAAGGTGTAAATAACCAAAGTTACTAAAATGATCTTCCATTTACTTCTTAAATACCCTTAACAAATATTATTTAAAATATATTCTCCACTATCCTAGGTACAGTTTTGAATATACGAAATATTTTGTGGATCACTGTATATCTTGCTATACGCAAGAACAAAGTAAATTGAAGAAAATAAAATTGTTTACTAATAAAACTTTTATTATGAAAAAAAAAATCGAACAACAAAAATAATGTTTCTTTTTGTTTACTTAGAAATATTTTTTAAAAATTTGTTTATTTTTTAAATAGAACTTTTTTGTAAAGAAAAAAAAAAAAACAATGATTTTAAAAAAAATCCAAAACGAAGACTTTGTTTTTTGGGTAGAAAAAATTTTTGAAGCAGAAAAAAAGGATCCCTGCAGAAATTAGTTTTTAAGTAAAAAAACAAAAAATTTAAAATATTCTCTTACTTATGTTTTGGGATTAGAATTCATGGTTTAGACACGTAAACATTTTTTGAATTGTGACTTTTTTGAGGTGTGTTAAATTTAATAATAAAGAAAAACAAAAACAGAAACAAAAACAACATTTAGTAGTGGTCATTTAGTTTTAAGGGAAACAGAAAAATAAGAAAAAGTAAAAGAAATATATACATAAGCAACCAAGAAATGTAGTTTTATATGAAAAACATAAAAAAACAATGTAATTTATAAGTGACAAAAATAAAACTTTTAGGTCTTAAGATTTAAAGATAAGAATTTTATTTTAATTTAGTTTAATTTTAATATATTTTGTTTTTGTTAAATTGTTTTTCTAAATTGTATTTGTGATTTTAAGACTAAAATTCAAACAAACACTTTCTACACTAAACAAACTACATTCCTATATACAATATTTTTTTAACAAAAATTTTTTAAATAAAAGTTTATGTAATTATTGGTATTTTCGAAAATGATTCATTAATTTTGTCATTATTGATTCATTGATTTTGTCATTATTGATTCAAATCATATCTTATATATTTGTCAGAATTACAATTTATTTCAGAATTTCTTCAAAAGTTAAATATTAGAAATATTTATTTTTGCACCGTCCGACAAAAAAGAAAAAAAAATTGTTACAAACTAACCAAATGCCATGAGTACTTCTGAAACTAGAGACCAAATGGAAGAAAACTGCTTTTATAATTTTTTATTTCATGATCTTGTTTTCTTTTTAAAGGGATTCAATCGTCTAATGTTCCAATCAGTGTCAAAATGGACGAACATATTCTTTACAATTTTATGCAATTTTATATTTTATCATATTGCGAAAAAAGATTGTCAATAATGTCCATTCAACAATAGCTTAGCCATTTTGAAAATATTTTAGATTCTTTTCATGTGTAGCGATGCATTAAAACTTATAAAGACAGAAGGATCAAATTTTGGTATGTTTTACAACATATGGACATACATAAGTCCTCAATATACATTTTTTTCAAAAGAATTTATTGGAAATTTGAAAGGAAGGATAAACTTTTGAAACGATATTATTTCATGCTTTTGCTCTGATACTGTAAAATAGAAAATTACATATTATTTCCAAGATTCTCCTCTTTCAGTGGACATCGATAGCGCCATCCCAGAACGAGCATAAATATTTAAATATATTTTTTTTAATATGTAATCCTCATTTAAAAGCAAACTAGATCGCATAATAAAAATTTTAAAAGCAGTTTTTAGCCAGTTTTAAACTAGAGACAGTTTAAGACGTATCTGGTCCGTGTGTAGTATGTTTTGTCGGCGGTTTTGTAATTATGTTATACCCAGCAAAAATTTAATTTTTATTTTGGATTTTTTGTAGCTAAAATGAACGAGAAATTTTAATATTTTTACCAGTGCCAGAATCCCAGGTATCTGATAAATGTTCAAAACGGCGAAAATATATTTCGTCAAAGCACATTTCTATTTAATTTCTCATTACTTTGCCACCGCTTTCAAAACATCGTATTTAGCGTATATCGTTATAACATGGCCTTAAAAAATAGTTAAACACCTTTTTAATTGTCTTTCCTACCGCATATTTAAATTCTGACTTTATTGAAAAACAGAGGAAAAAAAAAGAAAATGTTTATACAGATTTTCCACTCGAATTTTACAGTTTAAACAAAATAAACAAACAAAATCATAAAACATAATTTTTAAATCAACTTCCTCTAATTGAGGCAATAAAGTTGGAAAACTATAGCAATTTTTATTAAATTTTATTCTTCTTAGATAAAAAAAAAATCAACTCTAAAAGCGATTATTGAGGAGCCCAATTAAACTTAGTTAGATTAAACTCAATTTTTAACTCTTTAGACCGAGTTTTCGGGATGCCAATCAAACTTAGTTTGTCTCATGACTTGTAAGGCTTTAGTTAAAATAAAAAATAAAATTTAAAGTTATTAGCGTTTAAAACTGCGAGTTGAACTAAACTAAGTTTGTCTGACTTCACAAAAATTTTACCTAAGGTGTTGAAATATAAAATTTTAGGCCAAATTTAGTATGCTATGATTTAATTAAATGAACACTATTTGAAAAATTAAAAATTAAATAAAAATTTTGGTCCAACAAAATTTTTTTAATACGAAAATTTATTTTTCCAATTAAGACTTTTCGAGTAATATCAATACCTTTAACAACTTTATTTTTTTTTTTAACCTTAATTATGTTTTTTTTTAATAAGTTTTCTTTTTTATACATATAAAAAATAGAAGAAAGAAAGCAAACTGTCTTCCTCATTTTGACGTTCTTTAAAATAGAAATATATATACATCTTTTATATAGTTTTTAAGCTTTAAAACAAAATGAAAAAAAAAAAAAATAACAAAAACTAGACTGATTATAAAAAAAAGAATATATAAAATTGAATATTTATACCTTAAAAAACAAAAAGGAACTTAAAATCTTTAAATACCATTTGTTAAAAAGCATCCATCTTGTTGCATATTATAATGCACATTCCATATAAACACTCACTACTATACAACATACCAATTCTTTAAAATAGAACTATTATTGACTTGGGGCTCCGGCTTAGAAAGTCTTCAATTCATTTGGTAAATTAGGCCAACTTAAGTCGATCATGGTTGTTTCTTAAAAACATACACACTTTATCCTAACATTATCCTAAATTTACAATAGAAAATCACAAATACAAATTAAAAAAATTATTCGTTTTTTTAAAGTGCAATTTTGTGTTTTTTTTTATATATGTTTATTTTAAATTATTATTTCTTTCCCTTTTTTAATTAGCTTAGCAAAAAAGTTTTGTATTTTTAAAAAAAATTATTAAGAAAAATTGAAACAAATAACATATTTGTTGTAGCATGTTAAGTAAAAAAAAAACAAAATGTTTCTGAAATAGAAAAAAACAACTCTAGTTTTTAAGTAAAATATTTTTTGTTAGATTTAAGTTCAAATGAAAAAACTGAAATAAAAAATTCTTTGAACAAGAATTAGTTATTAAAAAAAAACAGCAAAACTCTAATTTAAAGCAGCCTTTGTTGAAAAAAAGAGTTAAAGCAAAAACTCGATAAATTAAAAAAATAAAAGTTCTTCTTTGGAAATAAAAGTATTATGCAGCTTAAAGTTAGTAAAAAAACACAATTTGTTCGATGAAAAACAAACACTTTAAAGGGTTGATTTATAAGTAAAAATATAAATTTTTTTTATTTAGCAAGAAGACTTTTTTTATTAGAAAAAACAAAAACTAATTTTTTTTTGCTGTAATTTTAAGTAGTTAATTTATTATTACACTTTTAATTATTATGATTTAAAATAAAATTTTAATTAAAAATCAAATGCTTTGTGAGAAGAAGAAGAAGAAGAGGTCGATGAGAATTGAATTCTTCAATTTAGTATAACTTTTAAAGAAATTTGTTGTTTTTAGTAATGAAAAAAGTTTTAAGATATTTTTTTCTTTTTTAATGAAATGTTAATTAGCAAGTTTATTAGATTGTTTTTAATTTAATTTGTTTTTTTTTTTAGAATATAATTTAGTTTTATTTTTTGTTTTATTTTGTTTTTTATTAAAAATAAATGTTTACAAAAAAGTAAAAAAAAAAATAAAATACAGACATGTTTTGTAATTCGTAAGCTTTTAGACGTTTTCGCGTATAGATAAAGGAAATAACTACTTCCATAATCGCGTACATGTGGTAACAAAACTAATTCTGCAATTTCTCACTTACGTTATCGAGAAAAGTACTTGTATGTTCGCTTACGTTGAGCTACAAATTTGTCATTTCTCGTTTGTTTTTATTTTCATTAAGAAATAGTATTAAACGTAATTCCATATGTCACACTCTTTGTAACCGTATGTAAATCTTATTTGCAGCAGTGGCATTCTCTACTAGCGATACCAACTTAGCTAGGTTTAGCGCTTTTTCGCACACATTTAAGCGCTAAATAGACAATTTACGGTTTTATTTTTAAGTGCGTTTAGCTCTTTATTTATATAATGTTCTTGGTTAAACTCAATTTTGTCAGATGTGCAATAACTGAAAATATTTACAATCAGGTAATTTACCTATGGCTAAGATTAATTATATGAATGATGATGAGATCGATTCAGTAGGTTATATTTTTGAAACCCCCTATTTTGGCGATGATAGTGAAGAATCGGACAACCAATAAATCAAAAAAAAAAAAAAAGTTGAGTTCACAAAACTTCTGATTTACAAGAAAAAATCTGAATATTCATCTAATTTTATGTAAAAAGTCGAAATTTTATATAAAAACAATACAATGCCTTAAACATGAGGATTTTATTTAAAAATTGACAGTATTATCAAACATATAACTAGCTCATTTTAGCACATTTCATTTTACTCTAATTTAGCACCTTGGTGTGCTGTTTCGTAAAACATTTAGCATGGGATTTGTTGCAACTGCAATACCATTTGCCATTAAGTGTTAAAATCTTATTGATTCCCATATTGCTTCACTCAAGCAATGTTGTTAGTAGCATTAAGTAGAAATGACAGTTAAAACAACTACATTGCAGTTGAAAATGAATTCATTTTCATTAAAAAATCTACTAATGTTAAAACAACTTAAAAAACAATGTAATAAAACAAACAAACTTATCTTAAAGAGATATCAGAAGACGTGGTTTTGTTCTGTTTTTTACATGCATCCGAAACCATGTTTACAATGTTAAGAAAATTTATTTTTTTACTCCAAAGATGTATATATATGAAGTATATTTCTTTTCAATGCATATTTTTCTATTTTCTTTTCTTCATATTAATAAATTTTCATATCGATTATTTATCATCTTTCCAATATCAATTATTTCATAGATTTTTTTTCAACATATTTTTTAAAATTTTTGATTTACCGATATCAATTTGTAATCGCAAAATTTATTTGAATATTCTCAATATATTTTTGATATTTAGCGATTTGATATTATAGTTTTTTCTTCTTTTGGAAGTTATTTAAAAACACATCCAACAAAGTTTTTCCTTGGGAACCAATGAAAAAGTCATTCTTTTAGAATGACTTCAGTTTATTTTTCTGGGTCCTACTGTGAACTACACAAATGACGTATCTGTATGGAAATACTGCCTAATAAGGGTGAAATTTTAGATGTCCCAAATTATGGATGTTTTTATTTATTTTTCAAGAACTATTAGACAATTTAAAAATTTTCATAATTTAAAAAAGAAAAATTAATTGTTTTAAACTAATAAATGCAGTGATATGCAAGAACGAATCCATGGATTTTTTATAAAAATTTTCGCATAAGAGTTCACATTGTTTAACATTTGACACGATTTATGCGATAACATACAAAATTATGTTCCTAATCAAAAAAATGGCAAAGAAAAACATATTTTTTCGACTATACTCGAAAAGTTTTTGGGATCCCTAAATTAAAAATAAAGGAGGCCGCAACTACAATTTCTTAATTGGAGGATTATTTAACTTGCTTGTAACAAAAGAACTGTGGGTTCATGGTTTAAGGAATATTCGGCTTAATGAATTCGCGATTTAACGAAGCATACAATTTTTTACTGAGTTCATTATATTACGAATGACGGCATAATTTAGTACTCGATATAATGAATAACTATGTAAAAGATGATTAAAATAAACTAATACAAGGTACAAGGATTTAGTCGGGATAGGCTGATTATGGTATACCCTATACCATAAGTTTTGGAAATGGTTCTTCGGTATATAATTGGACCGATCCCAATTATAATGGTTGAGATCATGAATTCAGATAAACAGTCAGTTTAAATCAAATCAATTGAGATTGTCATGTATTTGTTGCTTGCTGATATGTGACTAATGGGGATTAATAGGTCTATAAAAGGTTTGATAATGACCAAATTTTGTGAGGGGACTATATGATCTAGAAACATACATAAATCAAAATTTAATGAAGTAAATATTATTTTTATGGCGTAAAATATAAGTTAATATTGTGAAGCTGTTTTATATAGGGAATAACTACTCAGATTATTTTTAGACTGGTTATTTCTTGATTTCTTTCGGCCTCATAGGGGACTCATTGTGGGGAATAGTTCTGAACCTGCACTGATTTCCAACAATTTAGTACCTCCTTGGGTCGATCATTTATTTCAAATATCATTTATTTCCGTAAAATTCATAATTTGAATTTATTTTATTTTATATACATTTTCTTATGTCATATTTACATTTTTTTAATACAATAATTTGAAAACTGGTATTCTTTTTACAAAAATAAAGTTACAAATGTTGTAATTTATAGTATTCGTTTCAACGTTTATGGAACCGAAAACTAGTGAAAATCAAAAATTTAACATTTTTGTTTTATTTTAAATACATATGTATGTATGGATGGATATGATCATTAAATTATTCGACTAAACTCGAGGATATGACGTGCATTTAAATTAAGTAAATTATTCAAAATTTTCGAGCATGGGGCCACAAATTTAAAATTTGCATATACTGTTTAAAAAGCTCTTGACTACAATGCTAGAGTGTACGGGACAACCGTCTTGTTGAAAGGTAATTCCGGCTAATGTTGCTAATGGCAAATTATCGAGAGCGTCTCTAAGTTCGTTTTGGAGGAAATCCATGTACAATGTTGCATTTAACCGATCTGGTAAGAAAAACGGGCCTTTAACGCAATTTCCGATGAGGCCTGCCCAAACATTGAGACTAAAATGGTTTTGGTGCTTTGTTTGCAGTTTTTTGTGCGGATTTTCTTGCGCGTAAAAATGTAAATTATGAAAATTTGTGATACCTTCTCGGTTGAATATGGATTCATCCGTCCATAGAATTCTTTTAAAACAATTTTCATTTTTTGTATCTTTCGCCAACATTAACGTACAAAACTTAATTCTCTTTTCACAATCACCTTCGTGCAACGATTGTACCGGTGTGTAGTGATACGGATGGAACTTGTGATGTTTTAAAATTCTAAACACCTGAGATTGTGGTATTTCCTTTGTTTTAGCTATTTTTCTTACACTTGTTGTTGGGTCTTGCAAAACAGCTGCCAAAACAGTTTCTTCTGCATTCTATTGAAAGCCCCTTGTTCTGTCACCCCTGCATTTATTAACGCAACCTGTCTCACGAAGGCGATCAAACGTACTGTTGAAGACGGTGTGGTGGGGAACATCTCTTTGGGGGAAAGCTTCAGCATACATACGCTGTGCTGCCAATGAATTCCCATCAGCTTTGCCATAATAAAAAACGAAATCCGCATACTCAAAATTTGAAAATTTCATCGCGAATCGAATTTAAAGGTACACGAAAACAAAGAAAAATGGAAAAAAAAAATTTCACAATTTTATTTTTTTTTGACACATAACTCAGATAAAAATGTTTAAAAAAAAAGTAAGTTGTTTTAAAATGAATTAAATATATTTAGAAATGCATTATTTTTTGAGACGCTATAGTTCGAAAACGGTAGCCGTTAGAACAGTGGTGCTAGAACAAAAAATATTCATATTGATCCAAGCTATCGTGCATTTAATTTTTTCGGAAAGTTTTTGGAACACCCTGTATAGGCAATTTTAGTTTAATAGTTTCACTTAAATTTGTTATAAAGAGAAGAGATTATATATAATTTTAAAATTATTAATAAGGGAAAAATGTAAATTGAAAACTCGAAACGGCGGTTGCAAAATGATACAGAGTTGGTTCAAACTCGGGTTTGAAAATTTACAATGAATTTTATGTTATTGTTGGTGAAAAGGATTTCTAATTAAGAATATTAAACATTTAATCGTGCTTTTAAATTTAGAATTTATATGATTCTGAAGTGTTGATTTAAATAAAAAATTTTAAATTAATACACATTTTATAAACAAAATCAATTCAGGGTTTTGAAATTTTGCAAAAAGCGTTTAAAAATCAAAACCTTAATGTTTAATGTTGTATCCAACAACCCGTTCTATTTTGATAAACATAGATTAATTTTGTAAATAATAAATAAATAAAAACTAAATTTTTATTTTAGCGCACAATTAAATCCAAATAATATCCTGCTATTCCTTAATAATCATACATAACAATTCTTAATTGTCCTACTCTTTTAACGTAAATTTAAAAATTAAATTTATAAAAAGATTTTCACCGACATTCGTTTTGGATGGAGAAATTTGGGTAAATTGCTTTTGAACTTTTGACTTATTTACAAATAGAGATTTTTCTAAACATTACTCAGAACAGATCTTGTTTAAGACATAAAAACTATTCTTAATATATAAAAACGTTGGTGCGTATGTTGGTACTCTAATAACTGTTGAACCACTAATGCTAGCGACTTCGTATTCATACCATATGTTCCTTTGGTTCTCCGATTTGCATAACTTTTTTTTGTACCCGATAGGTGGCGCTGGGGTCGAGATTTTCCCAAAAATTTTATTTACGGTCCAATTTAGCTCAAATTCGCAACATATATTATGTACATAAAACTAAAGTTGCTGACAAAGTTTTTCACCTGTAGGTGGCGCTGGTGTTAAAATATTCAAGAAAACGTATATTTTTTTTCAGTCATATTCATAATATTATTAAATGCAATGTATTTTCTTCGGGCCAGCAACGCGGACCGGACTCAGTTAGTATTTTATAATATTGTATGGCAAGCGGCTAAACTTTTTCCACACAAATTTTGAAATTTTTGTATGAAAAAAATTTATACTCTGTTTCCAAAACAAGTACTTATTGTCTCAAACCAACGAAAATGTGTATGAAGAATGAAGAACAAATACTAAATATGAGACGAAACGTTTATTGGAAACAGGGTATTAGCCAATTGCTAAAATTTCATTATGAATACGGGTATTTATTTTTAACTTCAGAAAATTAATAAATTATTAAGATCTAGAAACCATAAACAAGAAAATATTCATATTTAGTGAACATTTCACTCTATTTTAAATACACACCGATTCAAATGATTTATTACAAATGATTTAAAAATATATTAAATGCGTTTTCGATTTGGTTTAAAAAAGGTTGGGTATTAAACACAAGTCGATTGTATTGGAAGAGTAAAATCCATATTTTAACTACACAATTAATATTTATTAAAATTCTTTGATTATTGGTTATTGAATTATTATTGAAAAGTTTCACTTGCCTTTATTATAATTTCTTTAAGTGAATTTCTTTTCGTTAATTTTAAATCTATTTATAAGATAAAAATCTCTTAAAGAATAACATTTTTTTTAAACTTAAGAAAATGAGGAATAAAATATATTTTTTTGAAACTTTTTGAACAAAAAACCAAAACAAAAAATCTTTAATGCGAAAAACAGCTCATAATTAATATAATAATATTATTAATAAGGAAAAAATACTTGCTTTGAGTATACAAAAAAGACAAACTTAGAAAACATTATTAAAACAAAACAACATTAAAAAGCAAATACAAAAAGTAAAAATTAAGTGAAAAATATAAATACATTCTGCAAAACTCTAAGCTTAAGAATAATATAAAAAAATCTTGTAAATTTCGCTTGTTGCTCTTTATTAACAATTTAAGTCTTACTTAAAAACAAATCTTTGAAAGATAATTTTACATTTTTAATTTAAGCATTTTTTTCTAGGAACTATTTTCGAATATGAAAAGTTAAAAAACAAAAATAAAAAAACAAATAAAAGTATATTTAAGTATAAATTTTTTGCATACCAAATCTTTGGCTTTCCACTCTTTCCAACTTTTTATGTAATTTACTTTACAACCAATTCTTAACTTTCTAACGAAAAATTTAAAAAACTAAAAAATCAATGCAAAAAAATTATACATTAAATCATACTAAGCAAAAAATAATTTTTGAAGAAAAAATTAAAAAAAAACATGTAACATTAGTTTAGATAAGATTGCAAAGCTTTTTTGTGCTTATTTTTGCTTAGGTCTTCTAGTTAAAGAAAATAAATCATTAAATTAAAAAATAAAACAGTTACAGAAAAAGTGTTAAATTAAAAAAAAAAAAATAAACACTTAAACTTATTTGTCAACAAACAGCCAACTATTACAAAAATAAAATTAAATGAAACAAAGAAAATTAATAGAGTTTAGTTGAGAAATGAATTGTCGTTCTCAATACCAACCAAAACCAAGTAACATTAGCAGTATTGTAAAACTTTAAAAAAAATTACAAGTCCTTAAAAAACAACATACAGAAAAAATAATACAAAATTTACCGTCGAAGTAATGACACCATAAAAAAAGGCAAACAAGAAATGAGAGAAAACTAATTGAGAATTTTTTCTGAATCAATAAAGAAGGAAATCACTGATTTCATGAAAGAAAACAAATATTTTTGTGTTTAAATATTATCAGTGAATAGAAGTGAGTACATAAATGGCAAATATATACATAATATGTCAAAGATGTCCACTTAATTGGTTTATTAAATCAAATAAAATTAAATACTAAGTTTATGGAAATACATATAAAAGAAACTTTAATTGTAGAACAAGCACGTGTCCGCCTCGGCGGCTTAATCTGATGATCTTCCCCTTCACTATCGGACTCTTGCGCAATATCAGGATTTCCATCACACCATGGCCTCATATGATCGGCTGACATGACGTTACAATAATTTCGTTGTGTTATAGATGAATCTGGTAAATCCTCTACAATATATCGGTCGTTTCCCAATATTTTAGTTAAGACATAAGGACCTTTGTACTTTGGATCTAATTTGTGTGATTCGCCTGTAGCTTGTGGAACATAATCAACGACTATCAAGTCACCGACTTGGTAAGCTTCAGGTTTAAGATGACGGTTATCATAACGGATCTTCCATTTTGCACGCTGACTGTTTATATTTGACACTGCTTGTTCTCGCTTACCTCGTAAATAGATAATTCGGTTATTCGGATAATTCGGTTGCAACTAACATCCCTTGGGTTGAAATTAAAGACCAACTCATTTGGACTGAATTTTGTTGTGGCGTTGGCTTGATAGTTCATACTCCATTGAATGGTAGGTATCTTCTGGTCCCAATCTTTTGGGTTTTCTGTCGAGCATCTTAAGGAGTTGAGAAAAGTTTGATTTGCCCTTTCGGCCTGGCCATTTGCCCTGGGAGTACGGACTGCCGTTTGAATGTGTCGAATACAATATTTTTCAGCAAAACGATGCAACTCTGCGGAAGTAAATGCAGTGCCCCGATTTGATGTAATCCTCAAAGGCTGACATCACCTCTCGTAGAGCTGTGATAACCGGTGTTACTTTTGTATTTCGAGTTGCTTTTATTAATGTATACTTCCTGAATGAGCATACAATTACCAATACATACAAATTACCCTTCTTACTTTTTGCAAATGGACCCAAGTGATCAATGTGGATACAAGCGTCCGCCATCAATTATGTAATCTGTTTTGATCTGCGCCTCCTCGATAGAACTAGCGTCGGACTGGCCATTAAGGACTTTGATGATACCCTTTAACTTTTCATCCGTCATTTGAAGTTGGTATACCCAATCGTTAATATCCGGAGATATAACCATCACCTTTTCAGCAACTGTCTGCGTAGGATCAGGAGGTAAGGTTGGACTTCTGCTCATGCCATCAACATGTTGCGTTTTTGTTCCTGCTCGATGAACCGTAATATAGCCAAACTCCTGGAGCTTTAACCACCACCTAGCAATACGTTGGGGTAATGGTGACGTTACTTTAGTTGTAGCCACTGCATTACAATCAGTCACAATGGTAAATGTAGAACCCAACAGATAAATTCGAAATCTTTCTACCGTTTCGACTATCGCCAAGACCTCTAATTCATGACTTGCGTCTCGGCTTTCAGCTTCATTATACTGGCGACTATAATAAAATACTGGACGAAAATTTGGACCTTTTAATTGTAACAGAATTCCTGCTAAACCAACATTACTAGCGTCAGTGTGTTCTGTTAACATCAAATAGATCTAAAACTGGTTGAGATGTAATGAGGTATTTTAACTTACTAAATGCATGATTTTGTTCGGTTTGCCAAGTGAATATAGCATCCTTTTTCAAAAGTTTCGTCAAAGGCACCGTCATTTGACTGTATTTCGGTACAAATTTACGGAAAAATCATGTAATTCCCAAAAACTTACGTATATCTGAAACATTTTCCGGCTTTGGAAATTCTTTAATACATTTCGTTTTCTCCTCTGCAGGTTACAATATGGCCTAGGAACTTAACCGTTTATTGCATGAAGGAACACTTAGATGGTCTCAGGGTTAACCCTTCTTCTTTGATCGCAGACAAAAAATCGTTCAACACCACCATGCCTTCATCTACCGTTTTGCTTGGGATAATAACTTCATCGACATAACTTATAATACTCTTTCGGTGATTTAATTTTCTTAGTCTGGATTCACACAAGGCAATTTTTGTTGCGCAACTTTTTTCAATTCTCTTTTAAAGTTGCCTTAATGTTCACACATAAAAATTTATTGCCGCAACTTTTCGTTTTCTTTTACTTTCAAATTCTTACATTTTTGACAGTTCACTTTATTAGCTTGTGTAAAAAGAATTTATTATTGGTCCAAAGTGAAAAATCTATTTGTGTGAAAAAATGGAAGTCAAAGAAAATATGAAATAAAAAAAAAAATAATAAAATAAATGAAATAATAATAATTTTTCACAGCGAAGCAAAGAATAAAAAGAAATGTCAAATAACAAGCTGCAGCTAACTTCGTGTTTATAATTACGAATTGCACAACAAAACGAGTTGCCGAGTACAAGCAACTCCGTACCAAATACCACTCTTCTTTCCCCTCTCTCCTACAAACTCAAGAATTCGGACTTATTATTGGGTGACCATTTCTTGAAAAATCATAGGAGCATTTATGAGTCCAAATGGCATCACGTTATATTCATACAGTCCCTCTGGAGTTATAAACGCTGTATACTTCTTACTCTCATCACTCAATGGTATTTGATAGTATCCGGAAGTCATATCCTGGGTGGTGTAATACCGATTAATGGCTAATAAGGAAAGCTGTTCCTCGAAAATAGGCATCGAATATTGGTTTTTCACTGTTACCGAGTTTAATGCTCGATAATCTGTGCACATACGGCTTTCACCATTCGCCTTTTTCATCAAAAATACCGACGCAGCATGTGGAGAGTTACTTTTCCGGATAATATCATAGCGCAATAAATTGTCAACGTTTCCCTCTGGCTATAAGGAACCTGATACCTCTTACCAACTATTGGATGCTCAGTAGATACACTTATCTCCATACAAGTATTTTTGAAATCGCTTCCTGTATTTACAAAAGCCGAAAAATTTAATCTGTTTAGTATTACCTGTTTCATGGCAGGAGGAAAGCATTTGTTGTTGCAGTTAAAACACTTCGGTCCTCTAAGTTCATTATTTTGTTCAGGCTTTATAAATTTTTGATCTTCTTCACTTGATATTCAATTTTCTTGCTGGTACTGATATTGACATATTTTCAAATGAATTCAACAGTTCACTGCAACTCTGTATATTCATCGCCAGAAGCGTTCTCGTCAAATTACCATCGTTCAACCCATTCAATGATTCACCAACATTTCGTTTCCGTGCCATCAGCTCTCGATGTATGTCAGCAATACTAATTGTACTTGGGAAATCCTTTAAAAAAAAATTTGAATTGATGCCATGTTTCCACCACTGGTAATGCATCAATCCAATTCTTGGCAGGACCCTGCATCTTATGGTACACAGCAAATAAAATTATGTCATCAGACCACCCATGTAATCGTTGTAGTCGTTCAATTTTATCAATGAATTGTGCCGACGTTGTTTTCCTTACCGGATCAAAATCAGGAATTACCACAATACAATCATTAAAAGCGCCGGACATACCTGTTGAAACATGTGTTCGGCTAGGTGACGCCATATGATCCTGTATATCTTCAGACCGATGATTGTTGTCGTTACTTTGTGTGTTTCAAACCCGTTCTATATACGACGGCATTCAATATTATAGGCAATTAAGGATTTCATCCCACTCCTGATTTGTCAAAGATGTCCAAGTTTGTATTTATGTAATTTGTTTATTAAATCAAATAAAACGAAATAGTATGAAAATACATATAAATGAAATTTCAATTGTAGAACAAACACGTCTGCTCTTTGTAAACACACATCACTGACTGACCCTCATAACAGTTGACAAATACAAAAGAAATGAAAAGTCAGTCTAGACCGACTATGCCCTGCGTTTCGGGAGAGGGAGGGTCTTGGACCAAACTTTGCTGAAGCAATAACTTGATATTTAAAATCAACATAAATTTGTGGAGTATAGATATGAAAAAGTTCATATCTGACTAATTTGGAAAAAAAAATCTATGCAAAATTTTTGTTTTTTGAATAAGCTTTATATTTTATTAAATACGGACTTATTATTGGGTGACCATTTCTTGAAAAATCATAGGAGCATTTATGAGTCCAAATGGCATCACGTTATATTCATACAGTCCCTCTGGAGTTATAAACGCTGTATACTTCTTACTCTCATCACTCAATGGTATTTGATAGTATCCGGAAGTCATATCCTGGGTGGTGTAATACCGATTAATGGCTAATAAGGAAAGCTGTTCCTCGAAAATAGGCATCGAATATTGGTTTTTCACTGTTACCGAGTTTAATGCTCGATAATCTGTGCACATACGGCTTTCACCATTCGCCTTTTTCATCAAAAATACCGACGCAGCATGTGGAGAGTTACTTTTCCGGATAATATCATAGCGCAATAAATTGTCAACGTTTCCCTCTGGCTATAAGGAACCTGATACCTCTTACCAACTATTGGATGCTCAGTAGATACACTTATCTCCATACAAGTATTTTTGAAATCGCTTCCTGTATTTACAAAAGCCGAAAAATTTAATCTGTTTAGTATTACCTGTTTCATGGCAGGAGGAAAGCATTTGTTGTTGCAGTTAAAACACTTCGGTCCTCTAAGTTCATTATTTTGTTCAGGCTTTATAAATTTTTGATCTTCTTCACTTGATATTCAATTTTCTTGCTGGTACTGATATTGACATATTTTCAAATGAATTCAACAGTTCACTGCAACTCTGTATATTCATCGCCAGAAGCGTTCTCGTCAAATTACCATCGTTCAACCCATTCAATGATTCACCAACATTTCGTTTCCGTGCCATCAGCTCTCGATGTATGTCAGCAATACTAATTGTACTTGGGAAATCCTTTAAAAAAAAATTTGAATTGATGCCATGTTTCCACCACTGGTAATGCATCAATCCAATTCTTGGCAGGACCCTGCATCTTATGGTACACAGCAAATAAAATTATGTCATCAGACCACCCATGTAATCGTTGTAGTCGTTCAATTTTATCAATGAATTGTGCCGACGTTGTTTTCCTTACCGGATCAAAATCAGGAATTACCACAATACAATCATTAAAAGCGCCGGACATACCTGTTGAAACATGTGTTCGGCTAGGTGACGCCATATGATCCTGTATATCTTCAGACCGATGATTGTTGTCGTTACTTTGTGTGTTTCAAACCCGTTCTATATACGACGGCATTCAATATTATAGGCAATTAAGGATTTCATCCCACTCCTGATTTGTCAAAGATGTCCAAGTTTGTATTTATGTAATTTGTTTATTAAATCAAATAAAACGAAATAGTATGAAAATACATATAAATGAAATTTCAATTGTAGAACAAACACGTCTGCTCTTTGTAAACACACATCACTGACTGACCCTCATAACAGTTGACAAATACAAAAGAAATGAAAAGTCAGTCTAGACCGACTATGCCCTGCGTTTCGGGAGAGGGAGGGTCTTGGACCAAACTTTGCTGAAGCAATAACTTGATATTTAAAATCAACATAAATTTGTGGAGTATAGATATGAAAAAGTTCATATCTGACTAATTTGGAAAAAAAAATCTATGCAAAATTTTTGTTTTTTGAATAAGCTTTATATGGGGACTATGACTAAAAATGGCCCTACAGGGTTTGTTTTTGGACTACTGATATATACATACTTATATTTATATATGATACTCTAGATCTTAGTTACGAGCATAGTAATATAGAATATCCTATGTATATATTAAAAGAATTTATGAAAACTAAAGTCAGTCCGTTTGGCCGTTCTATCCGGCCGATTTCCTTCATTTTTTTTTTTTAATGAAAGGTATTTAGACACAAATATGTATGTCATCAAGCATTGGAATTTACTCAACTCGCACCTTACTCAAGTTATACTTTTTTCAAGATTTTTTCAATATTTTCCTTCATTCAAACCTCTATAACTAAAGTTCTAATTAACGTAGGCTGTTGACATAAGTCTAAGAACACTCAGTGGAACAAGCTCTCTCTTTTGAGCTATTAAAATTCGTTGGGTTTGAGGAAAGTTATGCGTGG
This sequence comes from Cordilura impudica, assembly GCA_963682025.1. NCBI lineage: Eukaryota > Metazoa > Arthropoda > Insecta > Diptera > Scathophagidae > Cordilura > Cordilura impudica. The sequence continues at coordinate 136,412,432 of OY821519.1, read as the reverse complement.
ACAACCAACTTTACTTTTACTGTACGTTAACTTCACTTGGCATATTTTGGCATTACTGTACGTTAACTTCTCTTGGCAAATTTTGGTATTACTGTACGTTAACTTCTCTTGGCAAATTTTGGTATTACTGTTCGTTAACTTCTCAGTGCAAATTCGGATATTGTTTTACTGTACGTTAACTTCTCTTGGCAAATTTTGGTATTATTGTTCATTAATTTCTCAGGGAAAATTCCGATATTGTTTTATGTACTTTAATTTCTCCCGCTTATTTTGGTATTACTGTACTGGTATTACTCGCTTTATCTCGAGGAAGAACATTCAGAAATGTAAAGGTAAAAATTAAACCTAAGGGCCGACGCACAGCTAATATTGTCTGGAGGCAAGTACTCGCTGCTGCGGAGCAGCACGGGTCCTCGAGGAGTTTGCAAATAAATTGCAAATTTTAAAAAACCCCGGCTCAAAAAGGGCAAAGAAAAGAGATTCGAGAAAAAACTAAAAGATTTTTTCACAAAAAAGCATAAAATAAATTAAGGGCCCCGCAATTTTTAAAACGCCAGCAAAAAAAATACCAAAAACTATTAAAAACTATATACCTAAGTATATCAAATAAATATAAAATAAAAACAAATTGAAAAAATAAAAAAAATTGAAAAAAATAAAAAAAATTGAAAAAATAAAAATTTAAAAAATAAAAAAAATTTCAAGTTTTAATTAAAAACCCACAAAATAATTATAAAAATTAATATATAATATAATGCTGCGGAGCAGCACGGGTCCTCTAGTAAATACTTAAATGCTTTTAGGACACGGTCAATGTCCAAATGGTTCCAATGATATTAATAAAATTTTACATTCAATTGAATTAAATACGGTTTTATTAGAAAGAATAACATAGAATAAGTAATATCCTTTAATGACTATTAACTATTTGTTATCCTGAGTTAAGGGGGGTAAGGTTTTAAAGGCGAAAAAAGATGTATTTTCAAAAAAAAATTTTTAATATATGAATAATGTTGGATTATTTGTTTCATATGCACGTTATAGTACAATATTTGAAACAATCCCTGTAAAAATTTTCAATTAATAATTTTATTAAATAAGTCCGTCTCTCGAAAAAAAGTTGTTTTGCTATGAACATCATAATGCGTTACCGGATCATGTGAAATAGAAAAAATCGATAAGCGTTTATTGAAATTTTGACACAACACTCTCGACACTCGATTCTTGGTTCTGGAAAACGCTTTTATATTGTCTTTTGTGAAGCGAATTGTACTGAGGATGACAAGTTCAATACTTTAAAATAATAGGAATTTATATAGCTAAAAACAGGCTAGTGTCATACTTTTTCACAAATTTAAATTCATACAATTAAAAAAGAGAATCTTAAAATTTTCTAATACTTTACATTCCGAACCGACAAAAAACATGTATAACTTCCTACGTTAAACCATTAATCAGAGTATGATGCCTTATATTTATGCATTGCATTGTATTGATATCAGAAAAATAAAGCAGTTGGACTGTAATTTCTGTATACTTGCAATATGCCAATTAAACTGCTTTAATGTTGTTTTACAGCAATATTTATTTATTATTAATTTTGCATTTCTTAAAATCCGCGTTTTTTGCGTACGCGATCCTCCATTTTCTTTCGTTGCATTTCTAGCATTTGGGCTCGCATCTTTTCCAACTCGCTTTGAGATTGTTTTTTTGCTACGTTCATTGTTACATTGTTTAATGGCGAAAGAGGTCTTTCGTTCAATTTATATATCATAGTATCATTACAATCAGCTGAACTTCTCATATTTATTATGGTACTATTTGATGTTGAATTACGAATCTCTTTATCTACTATTGGTTCTGTTGTTAGTTCTTCTATAATAGTATATTGTTCTGCAATATGTTGTTCATCTTCTCCAGCTTGGTGTTTAAATATTTTTCCTTTATGTGATAGATCACATTTTGAAGTGGCAGTATCATGATGTACTATTTTAGTTAGAATCTCTAATAATTCTTTGTGTCTACGTTCACGATTCTGTTCTCTTGTTTCGTTAATTTCTAACAAAGTGTTTCTGATAGTTTCACCCAACGCATAAATTGCTTTAGATGATATTGATTGTTTATGATTTTCCATTATATCACAAATATCTACAGCGTCTACAATAACATCGTCATCTTCGTTAGATAGGATTTCCTGGGCTACGGCTGCTAATACCTCTTTATTGCGTTTTTCATTTGGAGTATGCTCTGAAGCGGCTTCGAAGGTATTTGCCATTTATGCTGTTATTTTTTAGATTTAGTTTTATTTTAACTTTTTCAACGTTTTGCTTTTTTTTTATATAGAATCCGAGATTGGTTTATGAAATAAGCAACATCACCTACACACAAAATTATGGCGATAACCCTTTATGAGTGTTGTACTTAAGGTGCGTTCACACTACGTGTTTTGCTTGTGTTTCTCGTAGTTTTTTAGCACGTGTAATTTTTACACATAGTGTGAACCCTTTCAAACATTGTTTATGTACAACACATTTTGCAAGACATATGTGAATTTTTCAATTAGAGCAGGTTCTATTTTGGCAAGGCAAACATATGAAAATACAACACTGCTTGTGGCGAAAGAAAAACAGAGTTAATTATAAAGATTAATATTGAAAGAAAAGTAAATTGTTTAATATTAATTAACAATTAAAAAATATATAAAATATATAACTTTACTTTTAACTATAAATTTTTGTAAATTCACAAATTAAATCAGCTGTTTACATTTAGAGGTTATGTCATACGGAAATACATATGTACGTTTGAACGCAAAAATTATGAATCGTATGTAGAACGCTAATTTTGACACACACACGGAATTACGTATGGATCGTAAAACTGAATTTACATATGGAAAATACACATAGTGTAAACACACCTTTAGCAGGTTGTCAGTTTAAAATCTGCCAGTACTAATACTCAAAGGTATTTCAAACATATGGCAACTAATACCTTTAGAATGGTACTCCTCCAATTATATATTTTTTTTTAAATTTGATATTAACAAAATTTTTATTTAGATGATTAAAGATTGTTGGTTTTACGTTGGTTTTTCTTAAGAGTAAACCCCCATACACATTTATGGAGGGTTTACTAAAAGCAATCAAAGTCAAATAATACAATAGTTTCCGTTTTTGTACCTTAAGCTCCAGCATTGTGCAAGCAAATGCTGTTTATTCTACTAGCTCAAATAATAGTTAAACATATAAACATTGGTCATAATTTGTTGTGAAAGTAATGTATTATAACATCTCTGTGAAAACTACCTTTGATTGTGTTCCCCATATTGGGATTAGTATTTTTTTTTTTTATAACCTGTCATTAATAGTTTAAAAATACAAACACAAAACAGCTGTAGCGTCTATTTCATAACCTATCGAGTCAACATGATTTGTTTATTATTGCGGCAAGCTAGAATTTCTCGAAAAATAATTACAGACAATATCCAATATATTCCAGGGATAACGGCAATAAAGAACCTCCACACTACACAGGGTAAGAAGCCATGATAAAAATCTGATGACATATATACATACATGTAAATTTGGCAATATTTTTTCTCCAAACATTTAATTAGTACACAGACATGGAGAATTTGAATGGCAAGACGCAAAATCTGAAGATGAAATGTGAGTGAATTACTATTTTATTGAGTGGAAATGTAAGCATTCATATCATTAACTATTTTAACTACAGTGTTCGGGTCACCTACATTGATAAAAACGGGAAAAGCATAGAGGTGAAAGGTAAAATTGGCGACAATGTTCTATATCTGGCACATCGTTATGAAATTGAAATGGAGGGTAATTAAACTATAATCCTTATCTCATTATTACATGCTTTATATTGTATATATTTTAAGGAGCTTGTGAAGCTTCTTTAGCCTGCACTACATGTCATGTTTATGTTCATGATGACTTTTTGGAAAAGCTACCAGAAGCCGAGGAAAAAGAAGATGATTTACTAGATATGGCTCCATTTCTGAAAGAAAACTCACGCCTAGGTTGTCAAATTATCTTAACAAAGGAAATGGATGGCATAGAATTGACGTTGCCAAAGGCTACACGTAACTTTTATGTTGATGGTCATACACCTAAACCTCATTGAATTTGTAGATAGATGTTCTCGAAAATTGGCTGTGGTCGTAATCTATGGCTATTAACTGTTTTTATTCTGTAGTGTATTTAACAGATTATCTTTTTTTTCTTGTTCGTGGAACAAAGTAGTATTTAAATCAAAAATAAAAACGTATAATGTAATGTTTATTAAACGATTGAGTTGAATTTTTGTTTTGATGAGATGTCGTTTAATTTCAATATACTTGACTTAATTGGAAATTAAAATAAAACTATATTTGCATATATAAAATTGAGAAAAAAGTTTATTGAGTTCAATGACAACAGAACATAATCTAATATATAAAATTAATTTATTCTTACCTTTGCCAGCGTACTTTCATAAGATGATGTCTTCCAATTTGGTAATCATATTAATACATATGTATGTATAAAACAGAAATTGTCAACATAAATATAATACAAACATTTATTTTTATTAAATATATTTTATTTTGAAATTTTAGGCCAAGTTTACCTACCGACATTTAAAAGAAGATAACAGCATATGTACATATGTCAAATGTAATGGATGAAGATATTGAGAGAATGAAAAAAAAACTAAACTGTATAAGCAAAGTAATTTGTAAAAGATGAAAGATTTTTTTAAGAATAGTGATATTAAAAAATTTAAATGCAAAGGAATTCAATTTCGTCTATTGCAGCTCTAAAATCACAATTATCAAAATAGAAAGAAATATGGAATACACTAGGTGAGGTAATTGTGAAAAATTTATTTTTTCGCCTCAGAATGGGTTTAGCCCTTATACCAAATACAACAAAGGGTTTTATTCATTTTTTTTTTTCTGAAGTATAAAAGTATGTCTGTAAAAATCATAATAATAATGAAGAGTTGGATCGATTGAATTTGGTAGTGAATATTATTATTTATTATTATTTAATTTATTAGTAGTATTTAAAATACTTTTCATTTCTCAGAAGATGTTTTACAAATAAATATAAATATCCTAAGGATCTATTGCATATTATTTCTTACATATCTAACAATATTTCTTTTAAAAACATTAAAATTTCTCTCATTTTTAATATAAATTGGTAGGCTATTATATATTTGAAGTCCTTTAAAAAATAGGGATTTTTGCATCGCACTTGTTGTTACTCTCATCAGTCTGAAATTACCCGTATTTCTAAGGCCATATGGCTGTATTTCCCCAACGTATGTTAACTGCTCCATTAAATATTCCGGTGCATTTTCCAATTTCATTTTATGTATAAAGTTTATCGTGTTTAATTCCAGTCTTTGTCGAATGTTGAGCCATTTTAATGTATCTAGCATGTGTTGTATTGGTGTATATTTGTTGCATCTTAATATTGTACGCATTGCTTTATTTTGTAACTTTTGTAATCTATCCAATTGTGTTTTATTGCAGCATGTATATAAAATTGTTGAACCAAACTCAAAATGTGGTTTTATCACTGTGTTTCATTTTTAACCAGTTATTTATAGTTTTCATGTCTTCCGCTAAGTTCATGTAACATTGTTCATTTGTACTTGCTTCTGTAAAAATTAAAGTATCATCTGCATATAGTACTATTTCACATTTGTTTATAATGTTTGGCATATCATTTATGTAAATAATAAATAATAGTGCTCCCAGTATTGAACCTTGTGGCACTCCGAATCCATTGCTTATCGGATCTGATTTAACCCCATTAACTTTTGTGATTTGTCTTCTATGTGTAAGATATGATTTAAACCATTCCAATTCGTTTTCTGTGATACCGTACATATTTAGTTTTTGTATTAATATGTTTCTATCTATTGTTTCAAAAGCCCGTTTAAAATCCAAGAATACTGCCGTGATTTTTTTATTTTTCTCTACTAATTTCCATCGATTTATAACGTAATTAACTGCTGTTTCGCACGAAAATTTCCTACGAAAACCAGATTGGTATTTTGAAAATAAGTTGTTTGTTTCCATATAGTTTTCCAATTGTTCTTTTACAACTTTTTCTATAATTTTCTCACATGTCTTTAGGGTATTTATTGGGCGAAACTCTTCACATTTTTTTGTTTTAGCAATTTTTTCAATTGGCGTTACCATTGATTCTTTCCAGTTATCGGGGAAAATTCCAGTTTCTAGTGATTTGTTTATTAAATTTAGCATAATATTGCCTGTTACGTTCCAGTTATCTATTATAATTTTTGGCGATACATTATTGTAGTCAGGTTTGTTTTTTAGGTCTTTACATATACTTTTTAGTTCTTGTATTGTGATTGCACGGAATTTAAATTTATGGTTTATCGTAGGTATTTGGTTAACGTATTGCACATATTCTATTTTATCTCTAATTGACTTAATACTACGGACAAAATATTGGTTAAAATGATATGCTATTTGATAGTTCTCCTTATATTCTATTTGGTTAAATATCACAGATTGAATCACATTTTTGTTTTCTTTAAGCACTAAGTCTTTAATTGCCTTCCACATCTGTTTTTGGTCTTTGGTATTGCTTATTTTATTATTAACATATTTGTCTTTTTCTTTATTAATTCTCGTTTTGTATATATTTCTTATTTCCTTATAATCATTCCATGCTGCAATAGTATTTTCAGTTTTTGCCGTTTGATATTTACAAATTTTTTGTCTTTTAAGAATTTTTAGCTCATTATTAAACCATTAGCTAGTGTTATTATTTTCTTTTATTACTTTTTTATATGTAAATTGTTTTATAGTGTTTTCTAGACATGAGTCAAAAAAGATAACATTATTATTTAAAATGTCATTTGTATTTCTACTTATTCTTTGGATTAATTCTCGGTAAAATACACTTTTATTATATTTAAATATTTCAATTTCTTTGGTATGAACTTGTTCATCATTTTCATTATTAAAGTCTATTATTATATCTATTGATTCATGATCTGCTATCTTATTTTTATTATTATTTTTTACTGTTATTTTTTTGTTGTTCGTTATGATGTAATCAATTAATGTTCTAGAATTTGCTGTTATTCTTGTATATTCCGAAACAATTTGTGTAAGACCGTTATCATTTAGAATACTCTCCATTTTGCTTTGGTATGTTCCTTCTTTGCACCAGTCTATGTTGAAGTCTCCTGCTATTAATATTTCACAGTTCTGTTCATCCAGTTCTTCTAAAGTTTCTTCAAATGCTTCAAAAAATTCAATTTCCCTACAATTTGGTGATCTATATACTGCCATTAATATGAAAAATATTTTTTTGTATTTAGCTGTACACACATTTATCCAGTATTTTGAGTTATTTACTTTTTCGAAAAGGCTTGTTATAGTCCATTGATTTTTAAAGTAGCTTATCACACCACCAGTTCTTGTCGGGTTGGAAAATGTGCTTGTATGTTTATATCCTTGAAGTTCTATCTCTTTTTCATCAATTTCTTCAGTCATGTGCGTTTCAGTCAGTATAATGAAATCTGGATTTTCGATTGCCGCTATTATTTCCAATTGGTTATAGTTGTTAATCAGACCTTGTATATTTGTATATATTCCTCGAATGTGCTTTGGTTGTTAGGAATTTAAACCAATTCTTCTTTTTTTAATATTAAGTTTATTTTGGTAAACGGAGCATTTTTTATCCATTGTATAATGATTTTCTTCCAGGCCTAAGTTTAGCTTTTTATTTATTTTAACACAATTTATGGGTATGTCAGTGCCGATTTTTTGATACCCTCCACAAGGGTTTTACGTTTACATTAAAATATGGACTTATTGCATTATTTATAACAAATGTAAAAATATTTTAAAAAGTAAACCATTTGATGAACTTAATACTAAATTATTACAACAAAAACACTGAATTTTTATACCCTCTACACCACTTTGCTGAGGTTATATGTACATACATACATATTTCATTTTGCCATTCCGATTGTAACGCATCGAAAAATGAATTTGCTACCACATAAACTATATATATTCTTCACCCTTATTACATCTCGCATAGATATAGCGATGTCCGTCTGTCCGCCAGTCTGTTGAAATCACGCTTATTCACAAAATAAACCTAGCACCTGAGTAAAGTTATGATAATATTGTTTGTCATTATTTCGAAAAGGTTTGTGACGAGATATGTCCAAAGAGATGATGTTCAATCAATTTGAAAATACAAATGAAAGAAAATTTATAGATGGTAGAACATAGGGATGATGAACGGAATTTTAATGAAACATATTTTTGGCAATGGAATGGTGAAATTGTCATAATAAATATAAAAATGAAACTAAGATAAAAGCGATGGTGATAACATGACAAACTGACATACGGAAAGACAGTATGGGATAGATGACAACACCTATTGAAATTGATCACTTCAAGATGTGTGTATGTGTATCGAAAAGTGAGGTAGATGAGGATATGAGAACGAATATAATTTGGTAAATGAAAATGACACTACGTACCGAAAATGTTAATGTAAATGCTAGCGAGAAATACAGCGATAATTCTGCGAAACTAGTTTTCGATGTGAAGAACTGGTGGAGAAGTGAATAAAATGAATAATTGAATTGTAGCGCACAAGATGTAGTGATAATCCGTCTTTAATTAGATAAAGTACTGGAGAAGCTATTCAGGCATGTGATGAAAACCTATATCAACACCATAACGAAACAAAATCGAAAATAGGTGTGATGTAAATCAATTTTTCGATTTGCTTTCGTTTTAATTTCAAGAATATATTTCATTTTCCATTTTGTTCTATGGAAAATGAAATTGTTATTTTTTATCGTTTTTAAATCAAGAAGACTTGCTTTTCCGTTTAAAACAGATACGTTTTTTTTCTCAACTTTTCAACGCTTTAATAAAAATATAACTTAAAAATGTAAGTATAATAAATTTACGTACTAAAATGTCTTACTTAATATAATTTTTCAGTGAAAAACACGTAAATTCACGACAGAAAAAAAGAAATTTAATTCATCATCAGAAGGTTGAAAAATTGTTTCAAAAAAAATTTTTGTTTCAAAAGGAGTTATGCATTATGCTTTCTTTTGTGACAATTTCGCCACTTGTCGTTATTATAAATGTCATTTTAATATTTAAAAAATTTTGTGAAAAACAATAAAGCGTTGTGTTTAATAATAAAATAATAATAAGTGGCACTTTATTGAAAGAAACATGATGTAGTGGAACAAAAATGAAAATTGAAACCGCTTGATTTTCATCACACCTATGATTAAATCGTTCTTTTTAGAATTTCGTTTTCGATTTAAAATCAATCGACTTCAATCACATGTCCGAACTAAAATTAAAATTATCTAACAAGAACAAAAGGTCAACTATACACACATATTATTAATATATATTTCAATAATTCCACGATATAATGCTTTGTACAGGTTAATATGATGAAGTCATTGTTAAAAGGACGCCTGCCAAAAACTTTTAACAGAGGTAATTTCTATGAATATCTGTCTAGAAATTAATATGGATGGAATTCATGGCAAGAAGAGACTAAGGGACTTCAAAATTTTCTTCCAAGCTTTAACGGGTAACCTATATATAAAAAACATATTGATTTCACATAATATAGGACATTTATATTTTAGACAGATGCCTGTCGATCACTTGGCTCTAATGAGGTAGAAAACGACATCAGAGATGCTCTAAGAGTCATTAAAAACGGCATATCCATACTGAATGCGTTAAAAATAAAAACTTAGATTGTTAAATTCGGCCACCTTGGTTTTACATTTCTACATATTTCACCAATTATTTATAACAAATGTAAACAAAATATTTGAAAAAGTAAACAATTTGATAAACTAAATACTAAATTTTGTTATTTTTACATTTAAATTTCTTTTGGGGGTTCTACTTTTGACTAAAGTAAAGACTATTATAAGCTAACTACTATTTGATTTTAATTAAGTTTATTTAATAGCCAACTATAATATATAAAATATAATTAGTTTGTAGCTAACTATAAATTAGCTTTTAGTTGAAAATTCATGCAGAGTCGGACAATTGACTACCGCCTAGGACATCGCAATGTTAAAATAGTCAGTTTGCTTCATTGAAAGTAATCCAAGTATCAACCACCACTAGTTGCGTAATAGTTAAGACATAAGTGCATTAAAAGTTAGTTGAGTTGCCGGCAGGGATTTTATCAAATGCCATTATACCCACACATTTTTAAACTCACACGATCAATAACGATTTTATTAAAGGAACTAAACTAAAAGAGCTGTACAAAAACAAAATTTTTGCTTCTCCTCTAAAAACGTGTAAAAAATATTTTTATCATATCTAAAAAAAAGTATTATTTATGGTACCAATATTAGGTTAGAAATAATATATATTTTGTTTTTTAATTCGTATTGTATTTATTTATAAAATTATTTTATAAACATTGAAGTTGCTAGGTTTTTAATATAATAAAATTTAATTACAAAAATTAAACAGTCGTCTTAAATTATACTAAAAAATAGAGAGTTTTAATGATAAACAGGACAGGATTTAATTACTTTGAAATAGTATACAAATCAGAAGCAAAAAAAGTAACTTATTAAATTTAACAAAAAAAAATATTGTATTGTATTAAAAATAATAACAAAAAATTAACTTATAAAGAATGAATAAGAAATACTAATGTAAGGAATACAAAAAAGAACAAACATAAAAATGAAGGAAAATCAAGAGTATAAAATAATAATTGTAAAAAATTTGCAATAAGCATTTAACAAATTGGGATTTCAAAAAAAAAAACCTAGTGGGATTTCATAAAAAGAAAACAACTTGTATACATTGAATTGAGAAAAAAATGTTTATTTATTTTTTGTTTTGAAATATATCTTCAATTCAACGCTTTTCAAATTTAAAAGGACAATCTTCATTTTATTTAGAAAGTTTTGTATGTCAAAAAGTTTAACTGATCAATTTTAATAGAAAACAAGTTTTTTGTGTTCTTAAAATGATGATTATATTTAAATACGAATCAAAAATATTCCAAATTCCACAGTAACATAAATCAATCAGAGCTGTTCTTAAAACTTATATAGCTATGCAGCATACAATACATACTATAAGTGGAGAACAAACCGTAATTGCGGTTTAATTGGAATCTGGAGAATTGGATCGTGAATGTGACTGTGAACGAGATCCAGAACCAGAACGAGAACCAGATCGTGAGCGTGAGCGTGAACGGGATTGCGATCGTGATAGTGATGGTTGTGAAGGTGAACGAGAACGTGAGCCAGAGCGAGAACGTATCTCAGCCTCTTCTTCATCTTTATTACCTTCACTTTTTTCACTCTTTTCGCTTTTTTCGCTTTTTTCACTCTTTTCGCTTTTTTCACTCTTTTCGCTTTTTTCACTTTTAACACTCTTTTCACGTTCTTCTCGTTCTTCTTCTTTGACCTGTTCTTCATCCGCTTTAGTTTCTTTACGGTCTTCTTTAGTGCTACTAGCTCGAGAATCACGTGAGTCTTCTTCACTTTTCAGATCATCCTTACGGTCATCTTTTTCATCATCTTTATCCGATGATTCTGTTGCTATGCTCGCTACAGATATTTCCTCTTTAGGTGATACATTTTCACGTTCACGTCTTTCTCGTTCTTTTTCTCGATTCATAGCAACATTTGCATTTGCACCGCCATTCTTTTTGTTGGTCTTCTTCAAAGTCGCTACTTCCTTAAGTAGAGTGGCCACTTTACGATTTAAATTATCGACTTTCATTTCGTTAAGACGATCGATGTCTCTTAGCTTATTACGCATATCATTTTCTTTTTCAAAATTTTTACCCTTCAGTTCGGTGAGCTAAACAAATACAAAGAAAAAAAAAATATATGTTTTTGAAGCAGTAAAATTATCATTTTCAAGATTGTATCTTCCTCCCTTTGCATCTTATAAAGAAAAAAAAAAAAAACTATTATGTATTTGGTAAGTGTATTTTTATCCGTTGATATAAACTGGTAAAAAGCACTTTGAATACATGATACAAAGAATGTTTGTGTACTTTCAAAGATAAAAAAATAATAATTTAAATGTTTTGGTTGCTTCAATCGACCAATTTTTTACCTGTTTGTCTTTTTCCAACAGCTCTTTGTCCTTCTGTGTTAAACGCTTTTCTAAACTAGCAATGCGTTCCTTTAATGTTGTCATCGCGACAACATGATCTGCTGAATTGGGATCAATACTAACGACGGCCGGAGCAGCTATTGAGCCTAAACCTATACTGCCATTACCACTTCCTGAAGATCCGGTTCTTGATATTTTCTCTGGTATATCGACGCTAGCTGCACTAACTGCTGAAGCATTAACACTCGAATTGCCACTGTTACTTTTAGTAATATCACCACGTGAAGGTTTTTTCGCAGAAGCAGAACTTTCACGTTCACGGTGTGTTTTTTCGTGAGGCCGTTTTTTTGTAGTTATCCGTCCTTCTTGGTGGGCCTTCAAGAAAGCCCTTTTATAAGCGCAGGTACAAAGCCAACACAGTAATTTACCATTGACCTAGAAAAACGTTTATATTAAGTTTTACATTTTATAGAATATAAACTGTTTCTATAAAAAAAATAAATTAAAATTATAAAAAAAAACTAAAACTACACAATATGAACGCAAACATTTTTATATACTACATGTCAAAATTTAAAAACCATCTTTAAAAAAAATTTTTTTTTTATCCTCCAGTGGAAATAAAAAAAAAATATATGTATATAAACAAAATTTACTATACAAAATTTCATATACTATACTTTTAACAATTCTTAAAACAGCGAATCTGTTTCTACAACTACTTTTTTACTACATTTAATTTTTTTTTATATTTCGCACCTTTTTATTTTCATCTCGTCTATCGAATGCCGATCTCAATTTACACTCATCACATTGTACCGGTGGTCCATATCTGGCCTCGTAGCTGGCACATCTTTATTATTGTGTAAAATCATTCAATCATTCATTTGTTGGGTTGGTTATAAGATCATTTAATTTTTGTTTGTTTTCGTTTTTGTATGTAGAAAAAGAGAAGAAGAAAAATGTTTGCGTTCATAAAACGTTGAATAAAAAATAAAAGTTCCAATATAAATCTACATCACATTTATTCGAAAATCAAAATTAAAAAATACACATTTTTCAATTAATATTGAATGCACAATGTAGGCTATATCAATAAATATAACACGAACGATAGACAAAATATTCATTAGCCAAACATCGTTCGTTTTCCCTTCGTTCGGCAGTGATAGCTTTTCTCTATATTTTTATTTCTAGAGTGGAGGACTAACTCGAAACTTTTTTTATATAAAAAAAAAATAACGACGAGAGCTTCATTATCATAAGGACTTATCGAACAATTTTTCCAATTCTGAAAAATATTCAAATTTGAGTAATTTTTTAAACTTAAATTAATTGAAAACAAGTTTAAAAAAATATTTGAAAAAAAAAATTTTGAGTAACATTTTTATTTAAAAATCCATTTGATTAGTCATAATTAAATCGTTTCTTTATTAAATTACATATTTTGTAAGAAAAAAGTCTAACAAAAAAAAAAAGTTGTTCAAAAATAAATTAGACTTGGTACCTAAAAAATTTAAAAAAAAATCTTCACCGACATCAAATTTAAGTTTTTTTTATCACTAAGAAAAGTTGAAACTACTTTCACAATTTTTTTTAATCTTGTATAAAGTTAATTTCCAATCAAATTGAAAGCAATATAAGGGAATTGGTTTATAAAATCTCGATTACGGAATAATCCAGTCCAGTGAATTAAATCGCAGTCGTTAGTTAAACCCTAATTTTGTGTATTCAATATTTATAAAGTAAAACGTATATATCAATTTTGATTTATTTAAATAAGGTGTTAAACTAAAATATTGAAAATGGAAGTTTTATACAAACCTCATGCACTTAGAACCACCGAAGGCTGCTACAATTTTACAGCATTCACAGGCACTAGGTTTACCATATTTATTCAGATTATGTTCGCATTTTTTGCAAATATTCGAAGATTTTCTATTTATTAAAATTGTGGATTATTGAAAAAAAAAAAGATCAAAAAACAATATTTAAACACATGATAAATTATTTAAATATACAAATACTTACGACGATGGTTGAAATTCTGAACGACAATAAGAGCATTTATTAACAATAGAACTTGAACCACGACAACTCTAAAAAAAAAAAAAAACAAAAAATCATTTTAAACTTATAAAAATATTTCTCAGTGTATGATGTACAAATGTTCGAAAAATAAAAAAAAACATTTTTACCGCGTCACACAAAGAAAAAAACAGTTTCTGCTCAAGAGAAAAAAAAAAATTGGATGCATCGTATTTTGAATACACCCAATAACAGTTTTTCTATTTTCTAATCACTTCCAACTCTATTCTACTAAATTTAATTTATTTTTTATTGTTGAAATTTTCACCTTGCAAAGTTGTGTTCCAGACGACAATTCTTCAAATGGATGCCTTGAGAAACATTTTGAACACGCAAATAATACCTTTCCGCTCATTCTCAAATTAAACTGTTTATTTTTTAAACTTCTTAATGGAAAAATTTTAAATTCTAATTTTTTTGTTTAAATTTCGCTTTTTGCAAAGGACGCAAATATCTCTGTCAAAAAGTTGTAAAAAATAAAAATGGCGAACTTTGTTCGAAGTTACTCGAAGCGCTGTCAATTCGTCAATCAACATAATTCGAAGCAAAGTTGCAATTTAGCAATTATTCTGGGTTTCTACAGCACAGGGTGTACATAAAATATACACACGTCGATTAATTCAAGCTGAAAACAGAAGTTCGGGTCCAGAAGCTGTTAGCTTAAAGAACATTTACAATTGAAACATTTACAATTAAAAATAATTATTAAACAATAATTATTAAACATTAATTATTAATCATTATCCACATTTACAACTGAAAGATTTGAACTATTGCAATGCAACAAATGAAATACTTATTCTATTTTATTTATTTATTCACTTTATGTACAATCCAAAGCAAATAAAGGCCTAATGATTGTGGGATATATGTAATTACAATGGCATTGTAAACTAAATTATATTACATTAAAAAGAGATACAATACTTATGAATATATAATTTCTTATAATTTTTAATAAGATATTTAAGTAGTTAAATAACACGAACAATTTAGAGTAAAATGATAAAATTAGGGATAAATTTAAGTCAGTTGAAACACACAATCATAAATAGTTTATTAAAATATCTTTAAACTTCTGTAATGAGTGGGAAAAATGTCTATCACTATAAGGAAGAACCGTTTTCTATAACCTACCAACACGAACTGTAAATGAGCGTTGCATATATAGGGTAGAAAATTGTGGACATATTAAGCCCCTCACTCTACATGAACTCATAAAATTAAACCTCTACAATATAATTAGGCGCTCCTACCACTTTAAACGTCTTATAAAAAAGAGTAACCTCATATTTATAAAGTCCTCAAAATTCGTTCCTAAAAACTTTATCAAATCAATGAACTAATCTGTTTCATAGACCCATGGACATTTCAAAGAATCTCCTTATATTAGAAAAATTTAATTTAATTGTGAATAATAAGCCAGTTGACAAAAAAAAAATTAACAGATCGAATTGGAAAGAGAAGTAGGACAGAAAAGACAGTGACAGTCATTTGATCGATCATATGACTGTCACTAGTGATGGAAATATCCATCATCGCCTAAAACAAGGTTTCTATCATACACTTTTCTATCTATACACTTGTCAAATTCACATCAAGCAGTAGGTAGTATTGGAAAATCAACAAATTTTGTTTTTTGGCATGCTTGACGAGTGATTTTGATGAATGTGTCTTTTTATTAATTCTTTTCTGAATAAACTTAGCCTATATAATCAATTATATTTGTTTTATTTATTTTTAATTATTAAGAAGCAAATAAGTTTGAAACCACATTAAACTTTTATCTTTTTTCTATTTCGTTGCTACAGTTGTTGACACTTCAAAGTAAAATAAAAAATTAATGCTTGACAGGTCTTCATGCAAATGTATGTTCTAAAGTCAAGCACACGTGCACGAGCTTCAGTCAAGCATTAGGCAAGTGTATAGTGCCAATATGAAAAAAAATATGTAAACTTTTGTGCACATGTGATTTTGCAGCTTACTCTCACGCCATAGAATATATATCTGAACTACTGACTCTACCGATGTTTACTAGCCAACAATGATATAAATACCAGTCAAGCTTGATGGATACATCCATCACAGTTGACTAATCAATCTTGATGAATATATCCATCACAGTTGACTAATCGAACTTGAATATATCTACCACATCTGAAGGGTATACCTATTATAATGAAACCCGATTTATTATTTTTTATACTATTTCAATATTTACAAAATTAGTTATAAAAAATTAAAATCAATTTTTTCTATTTTTGAAATAAACCTTTTGCCTTATGCGGTGGTGGCTGCGTGCTACCGCTTTTTTTTACATTTTTCTCGGAACTAAGCGCTCCTTACTAATGAAGAACATCTGAAATTTGAATAATATAAAATAAACTAAGTTTGCATGCATTATTGATAGATAAAAACAGAGTTCAGAAAAAAACACACACTGAATAAAAAACTCGTACATATATGTAAACAAACATAACTTAGACCAACACACACATATTTTTATTTTCATACCAATTATGTTTGTTTTTAAATTTTCTTCGGTGCCCAACACAACCATGACTGTGTTCGTTTTAATATTTCGTTATTTACACGAACATTTTTGTATCACATACTTTTTGTTTCAATCACACATAAAGCACACATTTTTGAGTGTTGCTTTATTTGAAGTTCAGAAAAAACAGAACATGTACAATAAACAGGTTCGAGTTCAGTTATATTTTAAGTCGTGTTTAAAATATAACTGAACTCGGACCTGTTTATTGTACATGTTCTGTTTTTTCTCGCTACACGAGCCACAACACGACTTAAAATATAACTGAACTCGAACCTGTTTATTGTACATGTTCTGTGTTTTTTTCCAGTACACGTACCAGAACATGAACTTTAATATATATCGCGAATACGAATGCTTGTGGAACTACAAAAGCGAAAACTATAAACGAACGGACTTAAAACGAAAAGCGTGGGAGGAAATCGCCTTTTCTAAAAAAGGATTGACCAAAAATATCGGGCTTTTTCTTTCGTTTTTTTCTTCTTAAATTTGTATTTTTAATTTTTGTAACTCTTTTAAAGCATTGAGTACAATAACACATATTTGTTGTTTAGGGTTCAAAGACATTTTAGAAATGAAATGTCTAAACATAATTTGCCCACTTCGCGTTTTCTCTCATTTTGTTTCACTGTTGTTTCGAGACATTGTGTAATGTTCATGTCATTACTTAAAAATCCAACATTTTTCCAGACAGAATTTCTGCCATAAACCCTGCCATTAATTTGAAGTTTTATTCGATTTTGACGTTTAAGTATTTTAAAATGGCGCAACTTAAATTAAATAAAATCGAAATTATTAATTTCATTACTATATATCGCGAATAATAGTGTTAATGGAAGCACATAGGTGAAAACTATAAAAGAACGAATTTAAAAAGAAGAGCAACTCTTTTTAAAGCATTGCGTACAATAACGAATTTTTGTTGTTTACAGTTCAAAGATATTGTGGAAACGAAATGTCTAGACATAATTTGCCCACTTCGAGTATTGAAGCCATTATGTTTCTCTGACTTGAACATGAGCATTGCCATGAACATGAGACACCGTGTTATTATAATACTCTTAAAATACAACAGTGTAAATAATGTTCGAAAAGTAGTGCTACCAACATATAGTAAAAAATAACAAATCTGCCAAAATTTGAAATTTTTGAACGCTTATTCCAACAACAAAAAAGAAACATTTTCATTCGGAATAAAAATATATATAATTTTTTTCAATAAATAGATTAAAGTATAAAAAATATAAAATGCCAGTTGAACAAAAAAACATAAAAGTGGTGGTGCGTGTAAGGCCATACAATAGACGGGAGTTGGAAACAAATCAAAGGACTATCATTAAAGTAATGGATAAAACAACGCTTCTGTTTGATCCAGATGAAGAAGACGATGAATTTTTCTTTCAAGGCACAAAGCAAAATTACCGTGATATGACAAAGCGTGTAAATAAAAAATTAACTATGGACTATGATCGTGTTTTCGATACAGACACAACAAATATGCAAATATTTGAAGAATGTACAGCACCGCTGGTTGATTCAGTGTTGAATGGGTAAGTGTATCTCACACTACTAATGTTTATAGGGGTGGGCTCATGTTTTTTTTTTTATGTTTTTTAGATACAATTGTTCAGTGTTTGTATATGGAGCCACTGGAGCAGGTAAAACATTTTCAATGTTGGGTAGTGAGTCATGTCCTGGTTTGACATTTCTCACCATGCGTGATCTTTTTGATAAAATTGAAGCTCAAAGTGATGTGCGTAAATTTGATGTGGGAGTTAGTTATTTAGAAGTGTACAATGAACAAGTCATGAATCTTTTAACTAAAAGTGGACCATTAAAGTTGAGAGAAGATTCGAATGGCGTAGTTGTTAGTGGTTTAGTTCTTAAACCAATACATAGTGCAGAAGAACTTTTAGATCTTCTAGCTTTGGGTAATTCCCATCGTACACAACACCCTACAGATGCAAATGCCGAGAGTTCACGCTCGCATGCAGTGTTTCAAGTCCACATAAGGATTGCGGACCGAAAAACCGGTTCAAAACGCATGGTTAAACTATCTATGATTGATTTGGCAGGTAGTGAACGTGCTGCCAGCACGAAAGGCATTGGCATACGATTCAAAGAAGGAGCCAGCATCAATAAAAGTCTATTGGCTCTTGGTAATTGTATAAATAAGTTGGCAGATGGTTTGAAACACATCCCCTATCGTGATTCGAACTTAACTCGAATACTTAAAGATTCGTTGGGAGGCAATTGTCAAACGTTAATGGTGGCTAATGTTTCAATGAGCTCTTTGACTTATGAAGATACGTATAATACATTGAAAGTAAGTACATTTAGTAAAAGGAATGTTTTTATTTCTTAACATATGAATAAATCTTTTTGAATTGTAATTTTTCTTGAATTTTTTTTTTTAATTAATATTGATCTGGTAATATTTCATCTTTAATAATAGCGAATGTAAAATAATCAGAAAAAAACAATCATTTCCATTTAACACAAGAGCTTTGAAATACCAAAATTCTTATTTTGTTTTTATTACTTGTTTTTAGTATGCCAGCCGCGCCAAAAAGATACGAACAACATTGCGTCAAAATGCATTAAAAACCAATATGCCAAAAGAGTTTTATGTTAAGAAAGTAAATGAACTAATGGATGAAAATGAACGTCTCAAACAAACCAATGCAGATCTGGAAACTAAGGCTAGTAAATCTACAACATTTGATGAGTCTGAACTTAAACCTTGGTACAACCGAATTGACCAAGTGTTTTGCTCTATTATAAAGACACAAGAACAATATATAACTTTAAAGAGTCGAGTGAAAAATCTTACATACCGTATTAAATTAACAAGAGATGCGGAAGATTCCCGAAAAATGTTGTATGGTGATTATGAAACACATGGGGTAAGTAAAAACTACTTGAAAAACTATAAAATTTTAAATTCATTTAAAAAAAATACATTTTTTACAAAAAATATAACAAAATTAAATTTTCTTTGATGATAAGAAAATTAATTTCAATTAAAAGTAAAACAATTATATATTAAATCAAATTTAAAATTTAATTATTTCTCTTAAATACATTTTAATTTTTAACTAACTTTACCAATAACTTAGGATAAGTTCAGTCTTATTTTATTATTTCAACATTTATTTTATTAAACGTCGCCTAGTAATTCTTTTTGTTTTACTTGTAAAATTTTATCCGCCTCAGCTATATATTTATCTGCAACTGCTGTTATTTGATTTTGCACTGCAAACAAATCATCTTTAGAGATATCCGATTGCCTCTTCAATTTTTTAATGTTAACATTTTGAACTTCCTTGATGGCATCACGGTATTTGATAAACAAAGTCTTGGCATTTTTTGAAAGGTTTTCACGATGCTCTTTAGTTACTTTGGGTATGGGTATAAAGAGTGTGGTGCCATCTTGTTGAGGATTTAAATTCATACCACTTTTTTCAATAGCCTTCAAAACATCTGGTATGGTCTGGGGAAATGCAATCATGTTAACAACAATGGTTTTGGGGTTTTTGCGTGATATCTGAGCTAACTCTTGTAATTCATGTTCAGTACCGTCGACTGTAACACGGAGAGTATCAATGGCACCCGTTGTTGATCTTAATGATAAATGCTTAACAAAATCGTCTTTCATTTGTTGTACCGCCTTTTGCATTTGTGTATTTAAGACATCATAATTGAATAGCTCACGCAGCTGGGATTCGTTGATTTCAACCTTGGATGCAGTCTTTTTACTACTTTTATCTTTCTTTTTGTCCTTGGTTTTTGCGTAACAATTATTGGAGGTTGAAAACAATGCCGGTTGTTGTGTTGCGTTAGTAGATTGGCATAAATAAAGTGTTTCTCTTCCTAATAAACTCATAAAAGAAGATGAACGAGGTTGACATAAGAAATTGCGTACTATAGGTGTTAATTTTGAAATAAACATTTTAAGTTTGTTCAGAAGAACTCAAATGATGCTGTTCTGTTTTATAATTTCCTTTTTTTTTTTTATAATGCGTTTGACATTTCTTGTTTGTGTTTAGAGTTGCCAATCAGTTTTTATTTAGTCTGTTAACATTTTGCAGAAGTTCACAAATTTGTATTTAATTGAAGTGCTGTTAATTTTTTTTACCAAGCTACATAGATTGCTGATGTTGAAAGTTTAAAATGTTTTGAAATTAAATAGTGTTAGTAGAAATTTTATTAAACAAAAAACAAAACTCAAATTTAAGGAAATCAATTTGGAAATACTATCTGCAAATTTCTTTTTCGCAAGCAATATAAATTCTTATAAAAATTATTATATTTTATATATTTGTTTTCAGAATTTTACTAGTTACACAACATCCGTATGTCATCTAACTAATCAAATCGATAAGCTAACCGAAGAAATTCCGTGTTGGCGTCAAAAGTTACGAAATGTTTATAAAGATTTACAAAATATTAAATCTGAAATAAAAACATCTAAATATGCCAACTTTTTGCAAATATATTTAAAAAGCAAAACGCTAGAAGTTGAAAATTCAAAAAAATCACTTATTAATAAACATATAACGGCAATTGATAAGCAATTGGGTGTACAATCACTTTGGTTGCATAAAGCCTTAACTTTGGCCACTCAAATTATTAAAAATGGAAATTTGAATACACAACAAAGATATAACTATGATCAACTAGAGCGACATCTCAAAAATCGTAATCGCAATGATTTAGGTGTAGACGATGTAGCCATGAACGGTGGGTCACAGCATCCAATATCTTCTAGCGATGATGATGGTGATCTTTCACAAACTGATGGTTTTAATTCAAATTTAAAAACATCATGTCAGAAACGTTTACGTCTAGAAGAATATGATTTGGACGATCTAGATGAAATTAATGGATCAGATACTGATGATGATGTAGGCGGTTGTGGTAGTGGTGGTGATATGCATAACACAGTTAAAATGCCTGTCAAGAGACCACGAATTCTCAATGAAACTCAGGTTTTACCCGATATTAATAGCGATGCGAATTCAACATTTTTTATGGGTCCTTCGTCATCAATTGCTTTGTCAAGCACAAAGAGCATTCTTAAAACAGGAAAAGTTTTAGCAACAAATAAATCAAACCTTGTATCAACTGTATTATCCGATCAAATTGTGAAAGCTCCAACAAATGCAGAACATTTTAAGAGTGGTAAGTGAAGAAAAAATAAATAAAATAGGAACGTGAGCCTCCAATATCGCTCATATTAATTTTTTTTTTATCTCTAACTTTTTTAATTTTAGTTCTTCTTAAATCAAAAAAATTCACACATGGTACACTTCTAAGAACAGTTGCTGCTGGTGTTCAAAAAGAAAATAAAAAATTTAGTCCGAACCGCATAAGAAAAAGTCCGCGTACAGGTGCAACAAACGGTAATTCCAAGATATACATTTGTTTTTTTATGTTATTTTCTAATTGTTTGATTTCTTTTGCAGTTTTGAACACTGGAACCTCCAGCCTTGTTCAACAACGTCAAGCACTAAGACTTGGCATTGGTGGAACAGAGACACCTGTTGTTAGAATAAATCGAGCAGCTTCATTTAGAGTTAAAAAATAGTTAAATACTATGTTATATTTATAATGCCGTATGCTTTAAAACATTTATTTCATAATTTAATTATATGTATGTATATTTAAACAAACATTTTTATCGTATTTTTCGTATTTTTTAAAATTTCAAATCAAGTTTTTTTATTTATTTAATGACGAAAACTTATCGTTTTTGTAAATGCTTCCAACAAAACCATTATTTATTGGAAAAACTGGTTTTGGTGCAATGGACAATAAACGGTTGAGTAAAGTTATAATACCAAATAACATATATGTAAAAATGCCCAAGTACATAACAGAAAATAACAATAGAAAATTTGGAGGCCCAATTAATGCAGTTGAGGATAATTGTTGTTGGCCATATACATCTGTAGGAGTTTTGCACAAAAACTCATTTTGATCGTGATAATCACTTTGTTGGTATTGTGTTTGCAATGGATAAGGTGATAAATATGTTGGCGTTAAACGTTTCCAATTGTTTGTATCAGGTTCTTGTTGATTTTGATTATTTCTTTCGTATTTTAACTCTTTTTCTAAAACCAGATCTGGAAAATTGTCACTTTTCACATTCCTATTTTCTTTTGTTTTTAATGTATACGGTAAGAATGTTACATTTAAGGGATTTTTATTAAGATATTTTTGTTCAACTTCTGCTGTTGTTATTTGTATTATAAGACTCAACATTAGCATTTCGGTTGAAAGTATTAAAAACATTTTGTTTGTTTAGATTTGATCTATTTTAACTAACACTATTTATTACAATTCACTTGCTTTTATACTTTGCAAAATTATCGTTTCACTGATTTTTGATGGACACCTTGACACTGTGTATTTTTCTTTAAAGACATCTGTTGTACAAATATACGGGTTCTTTAAGGTTCACTGATTGTTCAAGCTTTTTGTATAATTATAGAGAAAATATGAAAACTTTAAATTTATAATTATAGCGGAAACTGATACCCTTGATATCTGTTAATATATGTGGAGCTTATCTTATATATAACAAGTAATAAAATTATAGTCGGTCAAGACCAAATATAGGATACCCTATACCATGGTTTAGAGACCCTATCTCGTCGGTCCAACTAATTGGATATAGAAAATAAACATAAACCAAATTTGAGTGGCATTGTTATTAATTTTTTTGGCTGCAGATATCGGGTGCTATATTTATATGGGGACTAGGTCGAAAAATGGACCGATTCTGACCATATTTGGTAAAGTCACTCAAATCTTGCAAAAATATATACACAAACCAAATTTGAGAAAAATCTGTGCAATATTTTTGTTTTTTTTTTATAGATTTAAGTGAAGATCGGGAAGCAGCTCTATAAGCGGCCTGTGACTAAGAATTGTTCTATAGGGATTACTTTTGGACTACTGATTAATGGATATAATAAACACATACAAACCCAATTCGACTGAGATCTATATGATAATTTGGATCTTATGGCAATTTATGTCGATTTCATAGGGATTCATAAAGATATTAAATAGTTATTTTATTTTTTAATGATTTTTAAAGGACAATGGGAGGAAAAAACCTTTATATGATTTAATAGATTGAAATACTATCTGAAAATATTTATGTGCTTATAGAAGGTTCATTGGAAGTAATAGACCTCTATAAGCATATAATTTTCAATTTGGTTATTTCTTTTTAATGTTACGTTATTTCTCTACATTCTCTTATCAATGGGTAACAGGAATTTTCAATTTTGGCAAAGTAATTCTTATTAATCCTTGTTATGAAATCGATAATTTTTTCATAACCTGTTTCTTCGTGAAGAAGATTTGTAAGGTACCTCCAGGGCTTTTTATTTTAATACATTTGTTTTGTATAATTTGTAAGCGAGTTAGGTGACAGTTGGCAGCGTCACTTAAAATAGGACACGCGTATGTTAATATTGGCCTTCTAGCACTTTTGAAGAGTAGATTTTTGTTTTTGGGGTTTAGAAATGACCTTCTATTTAGTAGTGGCCATAATGCTTTAAAAGATTTTATAGCTTTTTGGCACGTAGCCATAATATGTTGTTTAAATTTAAGCATTTTTGACATCGTTCAGGACATTTATGACATTATTTCCAATAAGATGACGTCTTGGCAGGCTTTTGGGAGATTTGTTGAATGAAAAATTATTGCTTGGGTCTTGTTTGGATAAATTTTGATTTTCCATTTGTGAAAATATTTACTGCAATTTACAAGTCCTTTTCCATTTTCTTCAGGAGCGCACTTGTAAGTTTGTTTGAAGAGATTAATGCAGTATCATCTTCGAAATAAGCAATTTTCATATACTTCGGGACTTTAAAATCGGATCGAGTAAAGCAATGGCTGCAAGACTGATCCTTAATCACAACTTTAAAGCTTCTGCCGTGATATTGTTGAAAAAATAAGGTTTTATTTAAAGTAAAAAGTGGACCGCAGAATCAACCAAACTTTTACGTTTACGGAATGCTGCCAGACAAAGATATAACTTCAGTAAGTCTTCCGGCGACTTATGATAAAAAGGGCAACATTCACCGAAATTATAAAAAGGGCAACATTCACCGAAACTTTGGAGAACATTTCCAATCCCTCGGACATTCATGAAATGTGAGCAACAATGGCAAACTTCAAGAAATATAATTGAGTTAAAGATATTAAAAACACATCAACAAAATAAAGAATTTCTACAGCTAATCAAGAACATATAAGGCTTGAGTACAATAAAATTAGTGCACACATATTTGCTTGTAAAATTTTTAAAATTAAAAATTATTTTTTTTTAAATCTCGTTGCCTTTTCTTAATGTGTACAAATCTTCACGTCAAGTTTGTAAATTATTGTATTCTTCTTGGCTAAAATGAGTTGTGAAATAAAAATACCTGAAAAAATTATTAGATTGATTAAATAAAATCCAAATTGGGCTTTCAAAACAATTGCTAGAAAATCCAAAGTTTCGAGAAATATCGTTTCGCGTATCATTAAAAACTATGCTGAGGGTTTAACTATTGATATGAAAAAAGGCAGTGGTAAAAAAAATTAAATATCCCGAATGCTGTCAAGAAGGCAGTCGCTCTTTTAAGAAAAACTCCAATATATCGAGTAGAAAAGTAGCCGAAAAAGTACAATGCTCTGAGGCTTTAGTCAGAAAAGTTAAAAGAAGGGCTAAAGTCAAACAAAGTCCAGAAAGTTCCTGACAAAAATGCCAAAAAGAATAGTGATGCCAAAAAACAGATCCAAAATACTTTACAAAGATTTCTTTATTAAATTGGATTGGTTTCTTGGTGAGTTTTCGCAGCTTCCAGATGTCTGCTATTACGTTGCAGATCGTATAGGAAATGTCCAAGAAGATTATAAGACAGAAGTCAAAATTCTCAAAAAAATGTTGGTATGGCAGGCAATCTGTTGCTGCGGCAAACGAAGCAGTTCGTTTGTTACAACTGCGGCAGTTAACACCGAATTATATGGTATGGAAATAACAATATATCAATCGTACCCAGATATTCAAATCCATATAACTTCCCACAGCTACGACCCTTTGGGCTCTGTTAAAAAGGATCATTCAACTTTTTCAAGAAAGTGGTTATCTTCAAGCAAAAAAATCACTGAAGGCATTAAAAGTTTAATGGGAGGTATGGTAAAAAATTAAAATTTTCGTTAAAAATCATTAATGTGTGATATTTTATTCATTAAATGTATTATGCAATATTTTTTTGTTAATTAGTTCGTGCACTAATTTTATCGTATCTTCTCTCACAAGATTTCCTTGAACTGACAAAATCCAGAAACAGATGGTACTTCACATAGTAAACTGCTTATGCAATAGAATTCAAGATATTAATCGAATTACGGAAGCAGAATAACATCCCAGATGAATGGAGAAAGGTGCGTATACAAAAAGGAACAAGGATTTAAGTTTAGTTGAAAATTATTATCCGATATGACTCCTTTTGACACTTCTTAAACTCACGGAACGTCGAATTATCCCTAACCAATATATTCAGGAGAAGACATTCTACAACATAATGTATTGATTTAATAACACAATATACCACCACAAGAATAAGGGCTATGTAGTCATGGGAGCATGTGTTGATTTAGAGAAAGTGTATGACCTAGTCGATATTCACATATGGAGAAATCAATTCTTTATTACTGACTGGATTCACAATATGCTATAGATCAGAACTTTAATTTTGGAATTGTAATCAACATCAGTATAGAGGGGATTTATGCAAGGAAGCGGACTTAGTCCTATACTTTTCAACATTTATACTGCGGAACTTCACAAAATAGCTGGGAACAATTGCATACTCAACCAATTTCCTGATGATTGTTTCATAGTGGTGTTCGGATGGCATAACTTTTTCTCTGACTAGACTGAAGGTAGTTGATTCCGATCAGTGTGAGGTTTGTATGGATATAGAAGATGATTCCCATGTGATTTTCGAGAGCGTCCGTTTTGAGAATATCAGATAATTGATAATTATAGGGTACTGGTAGACTTTTTGAAGTAGATTTGAGTTGTATAGCGCGTCAAGTCGCGTGAACTGGTGGTGGCGTATTAGTTCTAAAACTGCCCAACGAAATCTTCTCGTTGACCTTACTCGGCAGATAAAGCAACAAGAAAAATCAAAAAAGGGGTTACAAAGACTTGAGTATTGATTTAAAGAAAATAGGATGATAGAGACATTGAAAATGTTTTATAATTTCATTTTTTTATTATCTTGGGTAAATGCTTGAGTGTATAGTAAATATTAACATTTTATAAATATCGGCATAATTTCAAATATAATATATAAAAGTTCAAACAAAAATTCAACAAAATATAACATCAAACCTTAATTTATTTGCTCGGATTTTAAAACAACTTGAGGATTTTCCAAGTCATTTTTACTTTGTATAAGTTTTAACTCGCATTCGAATGAGGTCACTTTGCGTAAACCCTCACGGACTTCTACTGGCATCGTTTCAATAGTACGTTTAATAACTGCTTGCAATGAAGCTATAGTCCGTTCAAGAGCTGAACCCAATTCTGAGGTGGGTGATTGATAACTATGAGCCAAAAATAGGGCAGCAAATAAATCACCAGTGCCAGTATATGAAATATTGTTGCCTTGTTTGGGTATATCAAGAGCATAGCGTGCTCCATTACGTTTACTAAGGAATGTACGAAGATGACCGGGTTTTCCCAAATCACTGCTGGAGATGGCAACAGTATCAATGCCACGATTATGAAACCATTGTACAGCATTCCAAATATCTGTTTCATTTGTGATTTTAATTTCCGTCAAAAGCTCTACTTCATATTGGTTGGGTGTAATAATGTCAGCCAGTGGAATGATTTCATCACGATAAATTGGTAGTAAGTCTTTAGGTACATACATTTCACCATTATCGCCCATAACAGGATCACAAACTAAATAAAAATATATATATTTTTTGAAATCAATTACTTTTTACAGACTGCGAATACAAATATATATTTTTGTTTTCTATTTAAATCGTTTCGTATTTATGCTATCTGAAAAACAGAATTAATATTTTATTTTTGCAGTTTTTGCTTACCATATATTAATTTGGGTTCAGTGGCTCGTAGTTTAGTAACTATTTTAGCAACCTGACGTAGAAATGACGCATTGCCAATATAACCCGTTAGCAAATGGGAATAGCATTTCAGTAAATCATTATTATCTAGACCCATGAAAAGATCAGCTAAAATGTAATAAAAAGCGAGTAGATAAAATTAAACATATTTTTAAAGATAAAATGTTCTCAATTTCATACCCAATTCCTTTTCTTGCACTACTTGACCCTTGACAACTTTATAGCCGGTATGATTGGAAAATTGCACGGAATTTATAGCATCAACTTCGAAACCTAAAACCTTAAATTAACATAGAGAAAAGTCAAATTAATTAAAAATACATTATATTTAAGTGTTTACTAACTTGCAATGGAAATGTCGCACTTTTATTACCCACATAACCATGTACAACATGACTTTGTATGGACAGTACACGTCTTTTTGTTTCTTCGTTAAAACTGTTGGAAGACATCTTCGTTCTGTGTCTGCTTTTCAAATGACTTGCAACGCCAATATAGTTATTTTATGTAAACTCCTGTTGACAATGTTTCTTATCTGTGAGTGAATACAATTTAAAAAACAAAGAAATAAATAAAAGATATATATATATATGTATGTATGTAGTCGATAAGAATGAGAGTGAATAACCTTCTCTTTTAAGTGGTTTATTGGGGTGTTTTATGGCTTAAAAACACGTTCCGTTAAAATAACAGGAGAAACTAGAGTACAACTGACTAGATCGGTATCGAATATCGATCGACAATGTTTATCAATAAATTTTTAAAAACAGCAGTTTTTAAAACGAAACGTTTGCAATTAGACTGAGGTAATTTTATTTTTTCACGCAATTTCAAATTTATGCTTCATTTTCCAGAGTCGTTAAATTAAATGGCCTAATTTTATTCACACAAAAAATAATATTTTTTTATTAAGATTATATATAATGAGGCCCTATGCGCCTTATAAGATCAATATAATAAAGCAGTCGGAAATAAAAATATTTTAGAATTTTTAAAAAACCAAGTGTTTATAAATACTAAAAGTGTCATTAGATCATTATTGTTGAAAAACTGATCTTTTTACAGTCACAAAATAATGCGGTCCAGAAGGGGTTACAAGTAAAAATAACTATTCAATGGTTGCTCAATATCTGAGGACAAATAATTTATAGGTACAAAATTGTATATCAATACGAGTATGTTGTAACAACTTACTGGATAATTTTATTAAAATCTTATTTGATGAGTTTAACTATTTTTGTTTTGATAAGATACAAGTTTTTTTAGTGTTTTCTTAAGGCCGCTGGCCACGTTCAAATAAAGTCATCAATCAGTGCATGTGTTGTGTTGTGTGCTTGAAGCTTTAAAGGCGACGTACAAATAAACACGTCAAACACCATTTGTATTTTGACGTCGTAGCGTTCGCATCAAATCATGTCGTCGTCAGATAATGATTTATTGTTGTAATTTCAAAAATTTGATTTGTTTTCATAGTATTTTTAAGTTTTAATTATCTATAAATTTTATAAAAAAAAAAATTTATAATGTTCATCAATTTATTATTAACTACAATAATTATTTAATTAAGAACATAGAACTTTATAATAATAAATTTTGATAATTTCTCACTAGTCCATTATTAATTACAATAATAAATAATAATAATTTAATTATAAAATATTAAATAATTAAATTATATACATATATATATCAATTTTTATAAAAAATTTAACTATAAGTACAGATTTTATCAACAAATCAAAAAAAATCTTTTTCCGCACACTTGTGTTCAACGTAAAAAAATCCAAAGCAAATGATGTTTGATTGTCAATCTAGACCGGCCAATTTTACTACATATTTTGATAATATGTAGTAGTGGTGGGTTTGTTGTAAAATTACACAGTTGATTTTATCGTAGTAAAAATTCCATGAACAATATTATATTGTCCGGGCCGGGGGCCGGATATTAAGAAATATTTCTTGCAATTTTCCCAATTCTCCCAGCAATATTTACATTTTGTTGACATTTTATCGGAAAATTTTCTTTATATACTAAAAAATATATATACGAAACAAATATATATTTTAAAAAGAGTAATGAGAATTCCCCAAAAAAATGTATAAAAACCTAGAGCCATGAAACATTTTATACCCCTCTTGAGGGGGTGACCCCCTCTAATCGTCAGATTGTATGGTTCATGAAATTTTGAAAAATTTTTCATAAATACTACTAAATTTATCAACGAAACAACAACAAAAAAGAAAAAAAGAATATCAATTGTGCTTTATGTGAGGTTATATATGTAAAGATTTCGCTGTTAAGTAATTGTAAATGATTTTTTAAAAGTTTATCAAATTAAAATTTTCTGTGTACTGTTTACAAAAATTTTATAGTAGTGTTAAAAAACTGTGTAAAAACAAGGTAATTATATTTGCTTAAAAGAAAAGTGAGGTTAGATTTAAGATTATTGGGGAAAAAATATTAATTTTCATAAAATTAATAATATTAAATAAACTTTATAGTTTAAAAATATGACCTCCCTATTTCGTCTGTTGGAACGTAATCTACGTAATAGCAATGGTGGAACACAATTGCGATGCTTAAGTTCACAACCCTCACCTGCTACCGGCAGTGATGGAAGTATAGACGAAGAAGGTTAGTTAATAATAGTAATGTAAAATAATATTTTATGGATGTGTTTACTTATAGAATTCCGTGTCCTTAACTTGCGTGCTAGTCAACAGCGTCAATTTAAAAGACGAGAATACAAAAAACCTGAAGTAATGCCACCACGTACTCTAAAAATGGCAACAGATCAAGATTGGACTGCTGTTTGGCCGGGTCCACGTTCTTTTCATCCAGCTTCGGTGCCTCTGCCATTGCGACAAGGTTTTACAAATAAGGGGGCAGCACCACCATCTAAATATGCCAATGCTGAGCTAGTAAAAATACCCAATTTTCTACATCTAACACCACCAGCTATAAAACAACAATGTGAAGCTTTAAAAAAATTCTGCACACCATGGCCTAAAGGTTTGGAAAACGAAAATAAATGGAAACGTCACTTTCCAGTGGATATAGTCAGCACTGATTATTGTCATGCATTACCAACGATACGTAATCCTGAAGCTCGTCGTGTTACTTTAACTCTCAAGCTTTCAGAACTTCAGTTTGATGCACATGCTAGGGATAAATTTTTACGCTTAGTAGGTGATCGTTATAACCGTGAAAATGATACTTTAACTATTGTAGCAGATCGTTGTCCGTTGCGTAAACAAAACTACGAATATGCTATGTACTTGCTTACGGCATGTTATCATGAGTCGTTTGTTACAGAATCTTGGGAGAGTAGTAAATCGGAAGCTGACATGGAATATTTCTATTACGAACGCAATAAATCGAAGGAAACTGTGGAAGCTATTCTCAATTGGGGTAAATCAGAAGAGACGTCTAATAAAGTTAAAGCCAGTGAAGGCTTCGTCCAAAGTATTGAACAACTTATAAATGAGGGTGAAAATGATTACAATCTAAATAAATACAAGGAAGAAGTTATAAATATGCTTGGCGTTAATAGCACCAGTAATTAATATGGAAGAAATAATTAAAATTTGTTAGTTTTATAATAGAATTGAATATAATAGAATTGTTATATAATTTATTGCATTGTAATATAGGTGTCTATTATGAGCAATTTTCGATTGTGGTCGAATTAACGAATTAACAAAATTGGGTTCGATTGAAAATTCGCTGTACAACGAAATTTTCGACCGTGCTGCCAGCTCATAAGACGAATTTGACATTCGATAGTCGATGTTCGATAGCCAGCGAAGATCGAATGCTACTCATAATAAGGGCCTATGGCCTTTATATTACGTTATGAACAAATAAATAAGATTAACAGAAGAAACAATTTATAAAAGCTAATCCTTTACTGAACTATTAGATAGGGGTTCCTTATAATGATCAAAACAGGAT
Organism: Cordilura impudica; assembly: GCA_963682025.1. Classification (NCBI taxonomy): domain Eukaryota; kingdom Metazoa; phylum Arthropoda; class Insecta; order Diptera; family Scathophagidae; genus Cordilura; species Cordilura impudica. Next base: position 136,380,485 of record OY821519.1, on the reverse strand, counting down.
ATTTATTTCAATGCTTTTATGCTCAAAGTAGTTTACTTTAATACTTTAATAACGAAAATGATGAACAAGTTCATACCAAAGAAATTTAAATATAATAAAAGTGTATTTTACCGAGAATTAATCCAAAGAATAAGTAGAAATAAAAATGTCATTTAAATAATAATGTTATCTTTTTTGACTCATGTCTAGAAAACACTATAAAACAATTTACATATAAAAAAAGTAATAAAAGAAACTAATAACACTAGAAAATGGTTTAATAATGATCTAAAAATTCTTAAAAGACAAAAACTTTGTAAATATCAAACGGCAAAAACTGAAAATACTATTGCAGCATGGAATGATTATAAGGAAATAAGAAATATATACAAAACAAGAGTTAAAGAAAAAGACAAATATGTTAATAAAATAAGCAATACCAAAGACCAAAAACAGATGTGGAAGGCAATTAAAGACTTATAGCCATATTCATAAAAATTAAAGTATACTTCAAGTAGACTTTATCTACAAATTTTGTATGAAAAACGACAATAAAGTCTACTTGAAGTACACTTTAATTTTTATGAATACGGCTGTTAGTACTTAAAAAAACAAAAATGTGATTCAATCTGTGATATTTAACCAAATAGAATATAAGGAGAACTATCAAATAGCATATCATTTTAACCAATATTTTGTCAATAGTATTAAGTCAATTAGAGATAAAATAGAATATGTGCAATACGTTAACCAAATACCTACGATAAACCATAAATTTAAATTCCGTGCAATTACAATACAATAACTAAAAAGTATTTGTAAAGACCTAAAAAACAAACCAGGCTACAATAATGTATCACCAAAAATTATAATAGATAACTGGAACGTAACAGGCAATATTATGCTAAATTTAATAAACAAATCACTAGACACTGGAATTTTCCCCGATAACTGGAAACAATCAATGGTAACGCCAATTAAAAAATTGCTAAAACAAAAAAATGTGAAGAGTTTCGCCCAATAAATACCCTAAAGACATGTGAGAAAATTCTAGAGAAAGTTGTAAAAGAACAATTGGAAAACTATATGGAAACAAACAACTTATTTTCAAAATACCAGTCTGGTTTTCGTAGAAAATTTTCGTGAGAAACAGCAGTTAATTACGTTATAAATCGATGGAAACTACTAGAGAAAAATAATAAAATCACGGCAGTATTCTTGGATTTTAAAAGGGCCTTTGAAACAATAGATATTAATTCAAAAACTAAATATGTACGGTATCACAGAAAACGAATTGGAATGGTTTAAATCATATCTTACACATAGAAGACAAATCACAAAAGTTAATGGTGTGAAATCAGATCCGATAAGCAATGGATTCGGAAGACTACAAGGTTCAATTCTGAGAGCACTTATTTATTATTTACATTAATGATATGCCAAACATTATAGACAAATGTGAAGTAGTACTATATGCAGATGATACTTTAATTTTTACAGAAGCAAGTGCAAATGAACAGTGTTACATGAACTTAGCAGAAGACATGAAAACTATAAATAACTGGTTAAAAATGAATAAACTAAAACTAAATGAGAATAAAACAAAACTAATGGAAATTAAGAAAAGCGAATCAGTATTTAAAATAAATAACGAAATAATAGAAAAAGTTGATAGTATAAAATATCTTGGGTTTATAATAGATAAAGAATTAAAACTAAAAAAACATAAAGAATTTATATGTAAAAAAATCAGCAAGAAAATTTGATTTTTTAAAAGAATAAGGAACAAAGTTTCAATAATAACAGCTATAAATATATATAACACAGTGATAAAACCACATTTTGAGTTTGGATCAACAATTTTATATACATGCTGCAATAAAACACAAATAGATAAGATATTAAGATGCAACAAATATACACCAATACAACACATGCTAGATACATTAAAATGGCTCAACATTCGACAAAGACTGGAATTAAACACGATAAACTTTATACAAAAAACTAAATTGGAAAATGCACCGGAATATTTAATAGAGCAGTTAACATACGCTGGGGAAATAAAAATCCCTATTTTTAAAGGACTTGAAATATACTTATAATAGCCTACCAATTTATATTAAAAATTAGAGAAATTTTAATATTTTTAAAAGAAATATTGGTTAGATATGTAAGAAATAATATGCAATAGATCCTTAGGATATTTATATTTATTTGCAAAACATCTTCAGAGAAATGAAAAGTATTTTAAATACTACTATTAAATAAATAAATAAAATCATTTTGCTAATAAAAAAATTAACTTCTATCGGAAACAAAACCTATTGCAGACTATTTATATTTTTAGTCATTTTACCATAGATGCAATTTTTTACTGATTGAGTTCTATCATCGATTTTGTGAAAAGTAAAATCGTTGTTATATTTATGTACATTACATTCTGTTATATTGTGGGAAGAGTCATTGGTTGAGTATCAGCTGTAAAATCTTCATCTGAATCACTTTCCACAACTAACGCTCTGCGTTTTTTTGTACTATGCGGTCTTTCATCTTCCTCCCCATTTTCATAATCGTCATCGGCATTTTCTATGGCTTCTTCCAAATCCTCATATTTTTTAAGTCGATCTTCTAATTCGGTAATCTTTTGCTTTTTTGAATTCAATAATACCGCAACTTTTTTCAATATTTTTCTTTCCATTTGATTTTTTTCTTCTACACACAAACGATAATCTTCTAAAAGCTCACGAGAATGTTCATCAAATTTGTGGGCCTTTTCAACGCGGTCTGTTAGAGCATTGTTTTTTTGTTGTAACAAATCTATAGCAGAATCCAATAATTCGAAATTATTTTTTACTTCTTTAAGAAGAACGTCAAGAAATAATATTGGTATCGAGTCTGGTTGCGTTTTCCAAATCTTTAAAATTTTATCATCAGCATCAAGTTTATAGCTAAAACCGGGCAAACCTATATTGGTTGTTAACGATAACTGACATTCCCCATAGTAATCGTTGAAAGACATATCCAGTTCAGAAGCAACCTCCTTCATAGTTTCAGCTGTGACGGCTCCATGATAACATTTCTTACTTTCTGAATCCATTAACTTAACACTCACTTGTTGATCTTCCCATTTTGTTTGTAAATATATAACATTTTTTGCATCTCCAGCAGAATCTGTTGTTTTAAACAATTTATTTACTGAAATTAAGGACATTTATAACAAATTGAAGCGCTTGTTTTATTAAAAATTGTGAAATAAGCAAAAAAAAATTTAACATTGCACACAATAACATGTGAAATAATAAAGTTGGCAACGCTAGGTTGTATACGGTGTTTTTTAAATAAAGTTTATAAAACTACATTCCAGTGTTCGTGGATTTGTTTGTTACTCATAGAAATCGGAGAGGAGACCCCAAAAGTGTATATGTTTTTCATAGTTATAGCAAGTGATGTCGGGTCCCGAAATAATTTGTCTACTTAAAAGATTACTTGGTATTTTATAAGTTTATTTCTGAATTTGAATTACCACCAATAATACGACTCTGTTTAAGGGCATTTTATTTTTTACTTGTTTTCTCTTTTATTCTTGTTCTTTTTCTTTGTTTTTTTTTTATAATACTGCAGCTGCTGTTTGAATGTTATTTTAAATAAAATTAATGTTTTTGTATAAAATTAGTTTTTGGAACAATAAAGAAATGTTAAAATAGTATATTCCTATAACCTGGGGTGATGAGTGATTCCGACGATACCGATATACTTTTGTTGATACCCCCAAATTTTTTTTTGACCAACGCATTACAACAGGAGGATTTAAAAATACAGCGTCAAAGACATTTTGCTAGTTTACAAGAACTGGATACACTAGAACTCCAATATCAACAAAAATTAAGCAGACGAGATTTAACGATCGAATTCCAAGCAATGGATTTGGCCAATTTTAAACTTAATGATGGTGTGACTATTTCATCGCCATCAGCACCTTTAACGACGGCTGCATATACATTTTTACCGCCAACTAGAAAAGCCGAACTTAATCATATTAATAACAGATTACATAATTTGGAAAGAGATGAATATATGAATGCATATGGCGATAATCCATCAGATATTTCCAGTATTTCCACCAACACGGTGAGGACCCAATTTGGTCCTAGTAAAGCAAATAAAGAATTCGTTGGTATGGTCCACTCAACACCTAAATACATGATTTCATCATATAAAGAACAAACTCCGATCAAAAAAGTCATTAATAACAAACCGGAATATAAAGAAGATGGAGTTTTATTAGAAATTGATAAATTTTTATTAACTGATCGTGATCCTCATAATGCCAACTATTGTCAACAACGCCACAGTGATGAATACCGATTAGAGGAACAACTACAACAAAACGATTTATCGGATTTACAATCAAATCTTCACTTACAAGCTAAATCGCTACCTAATACATTGCATACTTTACCTCCGGAAAAAACACAAACTTCAAGTTGCTATCAAATGTCTAAAGCCGAAAATAATCTCATCAGTTTAAGTGAAATTTGGGGTAAAAGTGGGCAGGCTACAGCTATAGCAACATCTTCTATGCCATCCAATTTAAAAGAAGAACAGTTAAGAAGGCAACATTTAGAGAAAACTATTGCAAACCACCAAGCTCGATTACTGGAGTATCAACAACGACTTTCCGTAGCAATTGAAGTTGATCGAACGAAAGATAATGCTTTGAATAATGCTCAAATGGAAACCAAAAGGTAATAAATAAATTTTATATATGTATTGTAGAAAAAAATATGTAATAAATACCAAATAAATTTACAATTAGTTTTAATGAAAATTATAATTTTTAAGTTTAAATCAGGAATTGCAACAAACACGTAATTTACTTCAAGATTCCGAACAGCAACGAAAACACTTAAACGAAAAATTGGATTCAATGCAAAAGGAATTAGCACAAGCAGTGAGCTTAGCAACAAAATTTCAAGAAAAAAATGAAAAATTGGATACTGAACTATCAAATTATTCTACGTGAGTAACAAATAAATCGTTTCAATAAATAATTAAAATAATTGTCTTTATTTAAAGAAAAACCAACGAAACTTGTAATCAATTTAAACAAAAAATAGGAGAATTAGAAATTAAGTTACATGCTAGTAAAAGATCTGAAGAATTGGCTATTAATGAGATGCATAAATTAAGGGAGAAATATGCAAAGTCCGAACATTTATATGAAAAGGTATACCGGATGTTTATTTTTATCATAATTAATTTAAAGTTTTTGTTTTAATTTTAGATTAAGCTTAGATGTGATGAATTGGAAAAAGAAAACTCTACCTTGAGGCATCAAAAAGATATGTTACAAGAATTTCATCAAAAGCAGAAAACTAAAGCTGATAATCTGGATATACAAAGAAAATCTTTACAAGCATCATTGGCACATTTAACAGAAACGGAGGTATGCAAGAAAAAAAAATTGATTACACTATATTTATTTTTTAATATTTGAAAATGTTTAGTGTAATTTGAAAAAGAAATTAGATATGCAACAAAAATCTTTAAAGTCACATTATCAACAACAATTAGAAAATGTGGTGGCACAAAAATTAAAAGAGTTTCAGGAACAATTAGACAAAACGGAAGATACATTAAAATCGGAAGGACGAGAACGTGAACGTTTAATAGCCGAAAGAGCTGTTAAACAACTTGAATTGATAAATGAAAAAAATGAATTAGAACTTAATTTAATGCAAGAAAAACACAATGAAGAGGTGGAGTTATATCGCATACAATTGGCAAATGCTTCAAAAAAAATTGATGATTTAGAAATGAAATTAAATTTGTATAAATCAAAAAGAGCTGATATCGCCGAAAAACTACATAATGTTATGGAAATTCAGTGGCAAAAAGCTTTAGAAATATTAACTTCACCGCACAATCGAACACGTTCAACTCACAATGAAACAGATTCTGAATCACCAGAAGCAAACGAAACAGACAATAAAGCCATGTGCAATAACCATCATCATCACCATGAATGTGAAACGCCAAAAACAAGTAAAAAAGAAAATAATCTTAATGTTCTACAAAAAAATGAAATTTCGCCTGCAGATAAATTACAGGCTTACATAGAATTGGTAGGTTTAAATAATATATACAGTTGACTAGTAAAGTGAGTGCTCAATTTCATCTCATATTCAAATGAGTTTTTATACCCTATACCACTATGTGGTTTGGGTATAATGACTTTGTGCTGCTGTTTGTAACAACCAAAAATATTTGACCTAGACCCATCTTTAATTATACCGATCGAATCAGAATCACTTTTTGAGTTGATTTAACAATGTCCGTCCGTCCGTCCGTCTGTGTCCATGTAAACCTTGTAATCAAACTGCAGGTCGCAAATATGAATATATTTTGATGAAATTTGGTATATAAGCTTTTATCGGCCATACGATGAACGCTATTGAAATCGGTCCATGTTCAGACCTAGCCCCCATACAAATTACCCCTATGAAATCGACATAAATTGCCATAAGATCCAAATTGTCATATAGATCTTACTCAAATTGGGCTTGTATGCTTTCATTACATCCATTAATGAGTAGTCCAAAAATTATCCCTTTGGCCCCATATAGAGCTGCTTCCCGATCTTCACTTAAATCTATTAAAAAACAAAAATATTCCACTGATTCTTCTCAAATTTTGTTGTATACATTTTTGTAAAATACAAGAGACTTTACCGAACATGATCAGGATCGGTCCATTTTTGGACCTAGTCCCCATATAGATATAGCATCCGGTATAAACTTTTTCATATCTGCAGCCAAAAAAATTAATAAAAATCCACTCAAATTTGGTTTTTGCTTATTTTCTATGTCCAGTTAGTTGGGCCTAAGAGATAGGGTATCTAAACGCATGGTATAGGGTATCGTAAAGTCGGTCTAGACCGATTATAATTTTCTTACTTGTTTAATATTATTTATTTTTATATTTTTTTGCAGTTTTTAATTTGGTTTATTATTTATTATAAATTTTAAAAATTTTATATGTATAAAAACTAACAAAAACAGAAAATAACCTTTATATACACTTAAAAAAGCAAGTGCTCAATTAATTCTTATTGAATTAATTTAATATTTAGTATGTGATCCCTCCCTTACTCTAAATTATTGCTTCTAGTCTTCCAGTTATAGAAGAACCCAAATCTAGGGTCACCTGTTCTTAAATTTTGGCGCTAATTAAATCATTTTTGATTCTTATTTCTCTTTCTCTAACTCTTCTGTCAAAATGATCTCAGCGATTTAATATTGGATTAATTTTCGGGGACTGAGGAGTTTCCAGCCATTGTAGTGTATTGTAAAGAAGCCACAACTAAATACTTACTGCCTTGTGCTCCAGATTGTGATCCTGGGTGAAGATATAATTGTTTGGTAATCTTATTTCATACACATTTTACTGGAGATTATATTTCAAAATCTCAATATAGTTTTTGTGGTATAATATTCCATCATTGATATGTAGGTTTCCGGCACCAGTAGCAATCATACATCCCCACACGACAACGGATTCATGTCCGAGTTTAAAAGTAGGACAAACATTTTTTCTTTAAACTCTCTATACTCTGCATCTTCCATCGTTACTATAAATATTAAATTTGTTTTCATCTGTATTATCCTATGCCAGAACTCTATTGATTCATTTATATGCACATGCAAGTATCTTATTCTTCTTCACTTTGCTGATATACGGGTTTTTCGGGCAACACGACTGCTAAACCTCATTGTATAATTAAAATTATGCAGTTTTGATCTCAAGAAAATAGGTTATGGGAAGGAGGAAAGAGGGAGGTGTGTTTATGGATATTTGACTTAAATTTTATTAGATTATAACTGTCAGGAAAGCCCTGTACGGGGAGTTTATTCCACATACGGCTAGTTCGACTGATAAACAAATTTTCTCTGTAATGCGTTGTGCGGTCAACTGGACATTAGACTACAAACGGATGTGATCTACAAGAGAAGCGGGTAGAACGAACTGAAACTCGGGCATTTGGAATAAGTTCGCTAATCTCAGAAGAACATTTCCCATGGTAGTATCTATAGAACAGTGCTATGCAACCCACATTCCGACTATGTTGCAATGAGTCAATAGAGTTGGATACACTACTGTCATTAATGAGCGCCCACGACCTCCTTTGCACACGGTCCAGTAGCTCCAAAATTAACTTTGAAACTCCAGCCCATATATGGGAGTTGTATTCCATTTTCGGTCGGATGTTAGTGCTATAGATTTTAAGGAGATCAGAATGAGTGAAGTAATTTTTGAATGCTTCTTTCGACACTTGAAAAACATGGTCGTTCCAACGAACATCACATTGAATTGTAAGGCCCAGAACATCAAGAGTATCCAATTCCTCCATACCTATACCACCCATAAATACAGATGACATTGTTGAATCCATGGCCCTATGGGTCAACAGAAAACATTGAGTCTTCAGCGCATTAAAATCAACCCTATTCGCTTTACCACACTCGGAGATTGTTAACAGGTCTTGATTGAGTGTGTCACTCATTGTCCGCCTTTTGCCCCCCAACCTCCAAAAAACTTGACCTACAATTAAATGGAAATGAATGACAAATGCTGCTGTCATCAGCGAAAGAGTATACAGAATTGAAAGTTTGGCCAAAAAAGAGATCGTTCAGAAAGATAAGGAAAAGATGAGACAGAACAGAACCTTGGCATGACAAAAAACAAAAAAAAAAACAAAAAGTAATAAATGAGCACAAACTTTTTGAAGGTCGAATTATGTATTTTATGTTTGTTTTTCTTTTATAAAAGAGAATTCTTATAATCTTTTATTTTTATACCCTCCACACCACTGTGCAGAGGGTATATATAGGTTTGTTATTTATTCCGTTTGTAACGCATCGAAATATGTATTTACGGCCCCATAAAGTATATATTCGTGATTCTTATAACAGCTCGAGTCCGTCTATCTTTTGAAATCACGCTCATACCCATTACCTGGGTAAAGTTATGACAATATTGTTAATTATTTCGAGCAGGTTGGTATTGAAAATGGGGTAAATCGGGCATCATAGTGCCGAGATATGCCAAAAAAGATGAAGACACCACTAAAGAATTTTAAAAATGCAGTGTGTTTGTCGAAGTAATTTATTATTAAGTTTATCAAATTGTTGCTTTTTAAAATATTTTGTTTACATTTGTTATAAATAGTGCAATAAGTCCAGATATTAATGTAAAACGTAAAACCGATGTGGATTGTACCAAAAATCGACACAGCCGAATTTAACAGCCAAAGAGAATAATGAAAGTAATTGAGATTTATTTTAATATATTTTTGTTATGCAAAAATTAATTTAAATTTTAAATCTAATGGCACTTACATTCACAGTCAACTGTATATGTTGCATTTATTTTAATAACTTTTAATTAAAATTGGCATCTTTTTCTATCTCTTTCTCAAAACATTTTCACTTAAATCATATTTTGTAATTCTTTCTAGTTGCTTTCAAAATCTCCAAGTGATTTTGACAAATTAGATGAAATTTTAGCTTTAACTACAAAAGCTAAAGATAAATTGGAAAAATCAGCAAAAAGTCATTGTCTCTCTAAGCCGCCCTGGAAAGCGTAAACAAAACTGAAACACACATTTTTATTTTTTTTATCATTAAAGTGCTCTTAACATTTTTTTGTTTTAATAATACAATGTTTAAATTTTAAGAGTTATTTTTAGATATTTTAAATGTTATTGTATGTATAGTGTTACCAAATATTTTGTACAATTATGTATTTTTTTCAAGTACTTCCTAAAATAAATATTTTTAAACCAACGAATTTTATTTTTATTTCATATTTTCTTTTTATTCAATATAATTGTATTTTTTATATCAAAAAATAAATTTATCTACATGTTTTTAAGCTTTTTTTAAACGTATTTTAAGAATTAATTAAATTAACTAACGAGTATCTGTGATCCATCCCTTTTAATAATGATTGCTTAACATTTTTATAAAAAGTTGTTCAGTGCTTTTTACTTAATTGATCGTTAGTTTCATAAATGATATATGTTGTATTTCAAAGTCTTTATTTATAAGCGATTTGTGGAAATTTCGGTGAATTACCACACAGTCCTTTAGTTTCCCACACTTGTATATGAGAATTTTCGGTTAAAACAACTAAATGTTGATGGGTTGAGTAAGTAAGGCTGCAAATAGAGGAAAAGCAAATAACAGTTTATATTTTGAAAAACCGTCTTTATATAAGTATATGAAAAACTAAGAAAAGGAGCACCATATTTTTAAAAATAAAAATTCTTGCATGACAAAATTTCATAGGTTTTTGTTCTAAAGAAAAAATTGGAATAAATTGTTTAAAAAACAAATACCAAGAATTTCAAGAAAAAGTTGTATCAAAAAAATTATCAGGGCGCTAATCGCCGCATTCGATATCGAGTAAAATCAGTCGAAATTCAATATTTTGATTATTATTCAAAGATGGACTGGGCAAACGTCAGATCTCGTTTCACTTTTACTCCCTAACTAACGGCCATAATACGTTAGCTGTAACAGAGTAAAATTATTCTTAGTATTTTATTTTGGAAAAAAAAAAATACGATAACGAATGCGACGATTAGACCTCAGGTTCCAACAATGAGAAAAGAACTTGAGTTAAGCTGATAGCCAAGACCAGAATTCAATTACTCTTAAATTGTATTCCAGGAAATTAGTTTATTAGTGTTTTTTGAGCACCAAAGTTACGTTCATAGAATATTAAAATTTATAACAAAAATAACGTACCTTCTTATATTTGAAATGCCTGTGACGATTTCCGTAACAAAGCTTAAATTCCAACTAGACCACAAACGAACAATGCCGCCCTCAACAGCAGTAGCAATAACATTCACGCCGACTCCTTCCTTTATATACGAATAACAAACAGCCATAATACGATCTTCATGGATATTATGCTGGACATACCGAGCATTAACCGAATGCAAACGTAAGATAGATTTACCATTTGGATTAATGGACACATTTACAAAATCATCCAGATTCTCTTCAGTAACTTCGAAACATTCATCAGCCGGTGGAGCTATAGCAGCAATGGACGATTGAAGTGCGCATGCATTGTATTCGTGATACTGTTCAATGTTATTATTTGGATGTTGTAGTGTCAAAGAATGAACAGTGACAATATCACCCAATGTGGGTGATATTGTTAATAGTGTAATGGGCGAATGATGTATTTCGGCCGGACGTATAATTGTACGTACATAACTCCAACTTAATAGAGAACATTAACATAGTAGTTTAAAAAGGTTTAAAAATGCATAAATTTTTCAAGAAAAACTTTTGGATTTGACAAAATTATAAGTAATCTTCCCTCAATAGAGGAGGGCTTCTTCAATAGTTTGAATAATGGTTTTATATCAGATAAAAGCTCATAATCTAGGCTTTAGTCCATCAATTGTTATATTCCTACTTTAATTAAAATTTTGGTTCAATTCCACATCTTAAATATTTATATTGAAGCCACTGCCAGCTCAATTTTAGATTTTATAAAGTCTCAATATGGTCTTTCAAGGAAAAATTAAATTAAAATTTAGTGATCGAAAAGAAAAATTTAAGGAATTTTAAGGGAATAACTAACTCATCTTAAGGATTGCTCACATAAAAATTGTAACATAAATAAATCGAATAATAATAACGAAATAACCGATAATTACAACTGATTGATGGGAATGTTATTTAAATTAACATTGTATATTACATTTTGCAAAATTTGTTTTGTATGATGATTTCAAGTTTTTCAGGAAACCCTATCATAAGGGCGTATTTGCATCTCTTGATATTAAATTGATATAATGTTTATAGGACCATTCAACAGCCCTTTTACTATAATGACACAATGGAAGAAGAGAACAAAAACGTTGATACTTCACGCGCTTTAGGAAAGAAAGTGGTGTCTTTTGCAAGCATTCTTTAATGTACAAATTGGTATTTTTCTTACTCATTGTCTCATAAGAACTGCTTATTTTCCCACAACCATAAAGCAAGCAGCATTAATATTTGTTGATGAAATTACAATTAAGTTTTTTAGCACTTTTTTAAATCGGCATTCTTCTTGGGGTTTCTAGCCGTCACCTTCTGTACTTTATACAATTAGAATCGTGCCTCTTTTTGCATTTTTCTTACGAAAAATCTCGAGCATTTGATTTTTTTAGCTGCTTTCTCCCAGATTTTCTTAAATAGTGACAATATTCTTCTAACCTTGTCAGGGCTTTTCTTAATATTATAGTTGTTAATAACACGGGAAACTGTTTGCCGAGAAACTTTTGCCTCGTAAGCAATTGTTTAATTAAAAATTCTAATAATTTTATCACGTACTTCTTCTTTACAATCCATTTTAAAGTAAAATAATTAAATATTATTATACAACATGTATGGAAAACATATACATATCATCCATCATATTTTGCAAGGCTACAAATTTAATAATTTTAATTAAGTAAACTTTTACAAGTGAAAATGTATGTTATAGTTTTTCGTGCGCAAATTTAGGAAATGCAAAATTATAATAACATAGCCATGAACGATCATGCTTTCATATATTTTAACTCATTTAACTCTCTGGTTCTGTTTGTTTGTTTGTGGCGGATTTTTATAACTGAATTTTCTAGCGGTTAACGTGAAAGCGTATGAAAGCATGCCTTCCTTGATAGAATAAATGTTTTTATCTTCAAAACTTATAAACTTATAAATCTAATCAAGCTCTTATTTGAAATGTATTGACATGTGCCTAAAACTTATTTGCGAAAGGTCAAAGGTCATTATCACATGCTCAAATTTTATGATAGAATATCTTTTAAAATGAAAAAGAAATATATATATTGTATATGTTACTGGTTCCTGAGATATACGAGTAAATAAAACATTAAAATTATATTAATTTTTTTAATTTGATTTTACATTTTTGTAATTGCATTTGTTAACCATTTCGTTTTGCAACTTATAAAATGCAAAAATGAAAAATTGAATTAACAACTATTTTTTAATGGATGAATTGACGTATTAAAAAAAATCTTGCAATAAAAATTTCAAATTAACTTTTTTGTACTAAGTTTTATACACATCTTTAAATTTTTATTTATGTATAACTCAACAACCAATAAAAACTCACTCATTAAATTTAGCACAAGTGTAGAAAAGATTATTAGCAACAACATATACTTTTATAAAAATTTTAAATATATTACTTTTATAGAACCAAAGATTATATGTTTTTTACCTTTGACATTTGCAAAAAAAAAAAAAAAAAAATAATAAATATAAAATCATTTGTTACATTAAAGGCGATTTTAGTACCTTCTCAACTAAACTTGTAGCTAAACTATTTTTAATTTTTTGTTTTTTTTTTTAAATCTTTATTTTCAATCTATTTAACAATAAAAAGTAAGTTAGTTAAAAATGAATAATTACATAAGTTTTAATCTCCACTGAGGTTAAAATGTTCATTAATATGTAGAAAATGTACGAGCATAACTGTGCTACGGCCAGCCGGTTAGTTGCTTATAAATAAAAGATCCCTTATGTAAAACGAAACGCAACGACAATTTTGAAATTTATAAGAATTAATGTGAAGAATATTTCTAAAATTTAAAATTTTCATACGAATATAAAATGATTCTTTTATATAATGAAGAATAGAACTTGGTGTTAAAGCTGAATTAAATATCACGATATGATAAGCATGATCGTTCATGTCTATGTTATTATAATTTTTAACTTCTCAAACTAAAGATGAGTTGAATGTCTTGTCTTCAAAATAAAATGAAATCTATTCTTTAAAGGAATACAAAAATCTTTCAAAATTACCGGTTTTATCCTTCTTTCATTATTTTTTTGTAACATGAATCAGATTTCTTTAAAAACTGAATATAATTTAATACTCTTAACCCAGCATGAGCCGTAGGTTTTCTGTAATAATGTCCGAATCTAGTTCGATGCAAAATCTCGGCTCCTAAAGTTTTTCTTTCATTGAAGCTGATAAAATACGAAATAACTTACTCATTTAAATCCCATATCACAGCTATACCATCCTTTCCTGCTGTCACACCAATTTTAAATTCAACCGACAATGCAATGCAGGTAATTTCATCTGTATGACGTATTAATACTGTAGGACCAGACCATATTAAATCTGCACCTTCTTTGTGCATAGACGCTTCGGTTGAATTCAAGGAATTGGAGGATAAAGTAGACGATGTTAAATCCCCATCAGAATCCATAGTTTTACTGGTAATTTTACGAAACGCTGAATTGTACGAAAGCTTTAAGCCTTTGACATAACTCTGGCGGCTTTTTCCCGTTCTTTGATTTGCCTCCACACTAGAACACTTGTAAATTGATACACGTCCTGATTTGTGACCAAACCATAGTTGATTTGAATTGGGTTCACAACCGCAGGCGGTGATATCATCAAATGAACTATTATAAAGAAGATTTTTTGGTTTGGCTAACATTTTATTTAAGGGTTGAATGCGTACTATACGATCATTATAACCCCATTTTATAACATTGTACGTATCGATTTCGGCACCCTGCATAACACATGAGCGAGCTGGTAGACCATAGACAACATTGGTGTTATTAAACGATAAAAGATATTCAGCTCCTATCAATTTGTGGGTATTTCCCAGAGTAGGTTCGGAAAGTTGTGGAGAACCCAAATATATGCCCCATCTTAAACCTCTTACATTTGATAATATTTGCTTATCGTTTTGGTACGTTAAAGATTTAGATGCAGGATGGGGTGATTTAAATAATTGTCTTGGCATTTGTCCATATGTTTTAACCATTGTCTCAACCGCATCACGTTCAATAGGATCGCTGATTTCGGATTCTAAGAAAACAGCATACGTCTGGATGAGATAAAACAAAATAGTTGCAATTAATTCATTCTTTATAAACACTCATGAGAGTCATTGTCAGTTAATTTTGTCAGCTTGGCAAAAAGCTTCCAATTTAGAAATTACAAATGATAGAAATAAGAAAGCAATGACAAAGTAAAGCGTTTATCGATTAATTATTTGTCATTGCTACATTCTAAAGAACTTGACCATGCCATGAGAACCGTATATTTCTTTGTAAAAAAAAAAAAAAATCAAAAAATCAGTAGGATGACAATAGTGATAATAATGATGACCTCCTTATGACATTAATATATTATGTTTATTGTTAGTGTAATACAAGTACTATGACGGCTCCCTCCAAACTATTGACATGTCTTGAATACGTCTTATGTAAATTGTTGTCAACAGCTAAATTGCATCTCTAAACAAATTTCTAATATTGTACTGACGACATAAATATTTTCTAAATTGAAAAGTCAAGTTTTCAATGGCACACGTAATAAGCAAGTAAGAAAATTATAGTCGGTCGAGACCGACTATATGATACCCTATACCATGCGTTTAGAGACCCTATCTCATAGGCCCAACTGACTGGAAATAGAAAATAAGTATAAACCAAATTTGAGTGGGATTTTTATTAATTCTTTTGGCTGCAGATATGAAAAAGTTCATATCGGATGCTATATCTATATGGGGACTAGGCCCAAAAATGGAACGATCCTGACTATGTTTGGTAAGCTCTCGTGTATTTTGCAAAAATATATACAAACAAAATTTGAGAAGAATCAGTGCAATATTTTTGTTTTTGTTTGGGGCCAGGGATCATTTTTAGACTACTCATTAATGGATGTAAAAAACGCATACAAACCCAATTTGAGTAAGATCTATATGACAATTTGGATCTTATGGCAATTTATGTCGATTTCATAGGGGTCATTTGTATGGGGGCTAGGTCTGAACATTGACCGATTCTTACCAATTTCAATAGCGTTCATCCTATGGCCAATGAAAGCTTACATACCAAATTTCATCAAAATATGTTCATATTTGCGACCTGCAGTTTGATTACAAGGTTTACATGAACACACAGACGGACGGACGGACACGGACGGACATCGTTAAATCGAATCAGTTAGTGATTCTGATTCGATCGGTATAATTAAATTTGGGTCTAGGTCAAATATTTTTGGTAGTTACAAACAGCAGCACAAAGTCATTATACCCAAGCCACATAGTGGTATAGGGTATAATTATATGCACAAAATACATACTTTAAAGTAATTCGTCATGTACCATTGTTATAAAGTAGTCTGTATAAAGTTTGTGGGTATCATTAAATACAAACTTACCGCTGGATGGAAAACATTTATGGCATCCACAGCTGCTTCCCCTGTTTGCTTGAAACCAAATATCAAATCGATCCAATGGTGAAGATTATTACGCACCAACTCAGACTCCAACGCCTGACGATGTATCAATACAAAGAGACGGGGATCCTTTGTAGACCATGGTGGCAAGGCAACATCTTCCACGCGTTCACCATTTTGTCGACAACCGAAATCAAAATGTTCAAAATTTTCAAACATTTCGGGCAAACAGAAAAATTCTGGTATCAATTCTTTAACATCAGTTGGTGAATCACGACTAGCCAAACAATATGTAGTACTTAAGGCATGAAACGTGCGATCGGGTATATCAAAATTATTATCTATGGTAAAGACGCGAATTGATAAATAAGAAAAATTTTTTATAAAATTGGCTGAATCGTTAATTAAAATCCAAATGTAACAAGTAAGAAAATTATAGTCGGTCTAGACCGACTATAGGATATCCTATACCATGCGTTTAGAGACCCTATATATACAAACAAAATTTGAGAAGAATCAGTGCAATATTTTTGTTTTTTGATAGATTTATGTGAAGATCGGGAAGCAGCTCTATATGGGGCCTATGACTAAGAGTTGTCCATAGGGATCATTTTTGGACTACGAATTAATGGATGTAATAAACATATACAAACCCAATTTGACTAAGATTTATATGATAATTTGGATCTTATGGCAATTTAAGTCGATTTCATAAGGGTCATTTGTATGGGGGCTAGGTCTGAACATGGACCAATTCTCACCAATTTTCAATAGCGTTCATCCTTTGGCCGATAAAAGCTTATATACAAAATTTCATCAAAATATATTCATATTTGCGACCTGCAGTTAGATTACAAGCTACATGGACACACAGACGGACGGACATCGTTAAATCCAATCAGATAGTGATTCTGACTCGATCGGTATAATAAAAGATGAGTCTAGGTCAAATATTTTTGGTAGTTACAAACAGCAGCACAAAGTCATTATACCCAAACCACATAGTGGTATAGGGTATAAAAATATTTAAGTCTCTTTTTTTTGGAAAATCAAACATATAGAAATTTTTGGGAAAACATTTATACAGGATTTCTAGATAAATATATATCTTGTGTCGGGTCAGATCACCAATCATGGTGCCATCACTGTTAATGGTGTCGTCACTGTTATTGTTTTGTCTTTTGTCTATCCCTTTCCCTACTTGTTTGAGGTGCTATTACACGATGTGTTTTTTACATATGTACTGTCAAATTTTCCCACAACAAAAGTTGTACACATCATGTGACACATATGAAACATTGTTTATGTACATTACATGAGGAAAGTCACATGTACATTACATGAGGAAAGTCACATGTACATATTACATTAACATTGACAGAAACATTACAGATTAACATTGAAAGAAAAATAAATTTTTTAATATTAATTAACAATTAAAAAAAAAATCCCGTGCGGAAGATGCCAGTCTCCCATCGGGCGCGTCCCCAGGTGGCGGATAGGGGGGGCTGGGATGTACCCTAATAGCTCTGATACAAATGCTCACCGGCACTCGCAGAAGATTACTATTAGAGAACATCTTAGCTTAAAGATCATCGTAACCAGGTAAAAATTTACTTTATAACAAAAGTTTGTTTCTACAAGAGGACGATGATTTTCGGGGGCCTTGCACTCCCCGCGGACCAAAAACTGGATAGGGGTGGTTCCCGAAAATAAACTTAACCCATGATATGTCTACTCATGATAATAAAGTTACGGTGCAGGGCCTAAATAACCCAGTACCGGCGGCTAAGTGTGGTGAGCAAGCAGGCCCACAGTCGTCGAGATCACTTGACTGCAAGTCCACTATGGAGGTTGGTAACTTGGCCTCCATAGATGGGTATGTTACAAGAAAAACCCAAAATAAGGAGATTGAGGAGTCGGATCCGAGAGGGAGCCTTGTGCGACCTCAACCTCACACGACAGGTTCGGATTCCGACGAATCGAACTCCTCAAATGAAGGCAATGATACAATCATTGCCACACAGCCTGAAAAGGCAAACTCGGAAGTTGACAAAATGGTAGAGGAAGTAAGCGCCAGCATAGCTAAACTCTCTACCAATAAGAAAAGGTTATCTGGGGCCCAACGACGAGAAATCGCCAAAATGAACCAGAAAACTCAAAAAGCTGAAGCGAAGCAAGATGCTCCAAAGGATAATGGACCTGCTACACCCGCATCCTCGGAAGTGGGAAAGCGGATACGTTCTCCTGAGGAGCAGAACATTGCAGAAGCTAAAAAGAAGAAGAAAAACTCCATGCCAACTAGTACACAGTTGACCAATAACCCCAACCAGAAGAACAGAGGTACCATCACGGGAACTCAATCCAAAGGAGAGGTTATTGGGCCAACGTCAACTAGGAAAAGTGATGCAAAATGTAATCCCTCATTGCAAGTGCAGAACCCTTCAAAAGGTGAAAGACAAGCAATGAAGAAAAAACAGATTGCACCATCAGGCAAGGAACAATCGACTTCATATGCTAGTACGGCGAAAAGACCAGCAATGGACGAACTCTGCTACGCCATTGTCGATTCAAGTAGTCCCACAGGCAAAATCCCTATAGCCCAGAGACAAGTTTTCGAAGAGGCATTCAATAAAAGGATCCTGGAATACACCCTAGAGGCCGAGAACGATGACCAGAAGATCCAAATTAACAGCTGCAGGTTCTCCATGGATGTACTAATGCTACAACTTGCATCCAACGCATGTGTACAAACCCTGGAGAAAATGGTGGAAAGCATACCAGCTCCTTGGGATGGTGCCAAACTATCCCTAGTCAAAAAGGCGGACATTCCATCCCTGACCAAAGCCTCCTTTTTCATAAAAGGTTGGGGCAGCAAACTTGCTAGCGAAGACGTTGTGAAGCTCTTGGGAAAGCAAAATAAAGGTCTAGCCACTGACAAATGGGAGATCTTCCACAGAGAGGAGGGCCCAGACGGCACTCTTATCGTGGTGGGGATTGATCAGGAGTCAATGGCCAGCCTAAAGACCACTAAGGGTAAAGCCTTCTTCGTCTCAGCCGCAGTCTACTTTAAAGTAGGCAAGACGACCATTGGCTGGGAGAAGGCAAATGATGAATCAAAGGCGGGCAATAGTGAGGGGACTTCCACAGACCTAACACCATCCACCTCAGCTAAAAAGGGAGAGTTAGAAATAACCAACTCCCAAGAAGATAAACTTTTAGCCGAACAATGATCATGCTCATGCAGATCAACCTCCATCGGAGCAAAACGGCTACTCAAACTCTGATGGAAAAACTACAAAAAGGTAAGTTACATGTCGTTCTAGTACAGGAACCTTGGACGGTAAATGACAAGGTTACTGGACTAAATGATCCTAATTACCAAATTTTCTATGCTCATACAGGTACTCGACCGAGAACTTGTATTATTTGTCACAAAAACCTAAACTATCTCTTTTCCCCAGACTTGTCCACCGCAGATACCACCGTCCTGCAACACGGAAGCCAACCAATGCTCTTAGCATCGGTTTATCTCCCGTCGGACTCACCGACACCTCCACCGACGTCGGAACTTGAAGAGATGGTAAAAACGGCCAGGATAACAGGTAAGGAAATTCTCATAGGGTGCGATGCGAATTCTCACCATATAGCTTGGGGAAGTTCGAACTGTAACCAAAGGGGGGATGCTTTACTTGAATTCCTTAACAAAAATGACCTTTTTACCCTTAATGTTGGGAACACGGCAACCTTTGTTAACAAATTAAGGGAAGAGGTTCTAGATATTTCAATTTGTTCGAAAAATTTAGTGGATGATATCCAAGATTGGCATGTCTCTAGCGAACATTCCTTCTCGGATCATCGATAGATTTTATTTAAACTGACACACCCACCACCTGAACCCATCAAGTTCAGGAATAAGGCTAAGACTGATTGGCCTAAATTTAGAAGAAATCTACAAGCCCGTCTAACTACTCCTCGCACAGACTTAAGGTATGTCGAAGAGGTTGACGAGGAAGTGGACAAAATAACGAGGAGCCTAATTGAGTCCCTCAAGGAATGCTGTCCACTCCGGGAAAGGAGATCTCCCCGAGATAAACCCTGGCTAACAGGGGAACTGATAAATCTTGGGAAGGACGTCCGAAGACTTTTCAATAGGGCTCGTCGTAAAAAACACGCAATATACTGGGATGACTACCATGTTAAGCTCAGGGATTACAACAAAAAGATTCGAATAGCCAAACGCAACTCCTGGAGACACTTCTGTGAACAGGTTGATAGCGTTAATGACGTCTCAAAAATCAAGAAATTCTTATCGAAAACCTATTCGCAGCCTGAAACTCTTGTCGATAGGGACGGGATTCGGGCGGAATCGATGGAACAATCCTTAAGAATATTGATGGAAACACATTTTCTTACCGAAGAATATGGGCCGAATAGGGACCCTGAAATTGGTACCAATGTGTCCCGACGAACTGGAACCAACGTGGAACAGCAGACGGGCACCGAAGGGGAACAATATGAAGGGCCTAATGAGAAACAATATCGAGAGGAAAGATATGATAGAATAACCGAAAATATGGTAATTAAGGCAATACAAAGCTTTGCCCCCTTTAAGGCAGCAGGCCCAGATGAAATCTTTCCTGCTCTATTACAAAAGAGCGGGGACTTGATTGGCAGTAGTCTGGCTGGCATATTCTCTGCTTGCCTAAAACTTGCGTATACCCCCAGAGCATGGCAGGAGGCCAAAGTGGTCTTCATACCAAAGCCGGGAAAGGAAAGCTACGCGAACCCTAAGGCCTATCGACCGATAAGTCTTACATCCTTCCTACTGAAAACCATGGAGCGAATAGTCGATAACATCTCAAATCCCAAATGAGCTGTTGAAGTTTAAACAACACGCTTATTTAAAGGGACGCTCAGTAGAAACTGCGCTTCATGAAGTAGTTCACCACATAGAAAGATCTTTCGATCTAAAAATCTTTACTCTAGCCATATTCATTGATATAGAAGGAGCTTTTAACAATGTATCAACATATACGCTACTCCACTCCCTAGAACGATTCGACATCGACCGGGATATCAAAGCCTGGATCAGTCACATGCTAGGGAATAGATGGATAAGTTGCGAGGTTAGTGGCATTAAAATAAGAGACAAGGTTTGCTGTGGGACACCTCAAGGGGGAATTCTATCCCCCCTTCTCTGGGTGACCACTATAAACAGTCTTCTAAGGATTCTAACCGATAAGGGTTTCCAACCTGTCTGCTACGCAGACGAAGTAGCGATACTGTTAAGGGGGAAAGATCCTAGAAATTTATGTAGGAGGGCATCGGATGCACTCGAAATAGCATACGATTGGGCACAACCAAGGGGATTAAATGTGAACCCGGAAAAGACTGAAATATGCCTCTTTACTTGGAAGACGAAAATAGTCGAATTCGATGAACCCCGCTTCCAGGGCAAAACGATTAGAATCACACAAACGGTGAAATACCTTGGGGTGATTCTCGACAAAAAGCTCATTTGGAAGGACCATATTGAGAGCAAAGTCGCGAAGGCTCATCGGATATGGGCCATTTGCAGAAGAGCTATAAGTTCAAAATGGGGTTTAAACCCGAGGATGACTCATTGGCTTTACACAAGCGTCGTTAGACCAATTCTAACCTACGCATCCGTAGTCACATGGACATCAATGAACAGGAAATGCTATATTAAACCATTCCAAAAAATACAACGCCTCTGCTGCATAGGAATCAGCGGCGCAATACGGACTACATCTACGAGGGCTTTAGAGACGATTCTATCTATACACCCGATCGAGATTAGAATTAAATATGAGGCAGCTCTGGCCATGTTACGACTAAGAGTAACAGGGGAATACATCACCGACCATATGACCAGACACCAAACAATATTGGACCAGATACCGGAATTCAACACAGTGGATTTTAGCTGTGATAGAATCGCGGAAGTGTCGACAAACATACCCTGCAGTATAAGGATACCTGACAGGGAAAGCTGGTTGAACGAAAATTTTCTACGAAACCTTCCTGGGTCACACTACTACACAGACGGATCTAGTCTGCATGGTAGGACTGGTATAGGTTTCTATGATGAGGACCGTTCCAATGGCATACACCTACGCATTCCGGACCACAACTCCGTCTTTCAGGCCGAAGTGGTCGCGATAACGGAATGCATAAGATCTATTGACGTACGGGCAATCCCAAGCCCCGGAGACGTGAAAATATTTTCGGACAGTCTAGCGGCTATCAGGGCGATATCCTCGGACAAAACTAGATCAAGGACTGTCCTCAGACGTAAGGAAGAAATTGCAAACTTCACTACAAGAGGCAGACTTGAAATCATTTGGATCCCAGGACACAGTGGTATAATGGGAAACGAGAAGGAAGGGTTCTTTCCTGGAGGGTGTCAATTTGGAAAACCCAATAATTTTCCAGGCTCTCAAATTGAAACTATCGGAGTGGGCAACTAATTCACATACTTCAATTTGGGAGGAAACTGACGTGGGTAAGACTACGCAGATACTATGGGGCTCTCCAAACACTTCGAAGACTAAGGAAATCCTTAGTCTAAATAGAAAGGAACTGAGTAGGATTATTGGCATCCTCACTGGACACTCTGAACTGAGGGCTCATCTAGGACGGCTCATATAGGACGGGCAGAATCGGCCACATGCAGAGCTTGTGGAGAGGATGACGAGACCCTAGAACACTACCTTTGTTACTGTCCTGCATTTGCCGGAACAAGGGTCAGAAATTTATCCAACGAACTCATACCAGGCCTAGCGGCTCTTAGGGGATACGCTGGAAAGCACTCAGGAGATTTGCTATCGAGACCGAACTCCTAAGTTAAATAAGGAGTAGATTAACGGATGAGCACGAGGATGTAGAGCGCACAACAAGCCGACTTTCTGGCTTAAGTGTATATCCGGGTTAAACGGATATGAGCTATGTGTATACATGGCTCCTCTTTTTCAACCTAACCTAACCTAACAATTAAAAATATATAAAATATATAACTTTATTTTTAACAATAAATTTTTGTAAATTCACAAATTAAATCATCTGTTGTTTACATTTAGAGGTTATGTCATACGAAAATACATATGCACGTGTGATAGCGAAAATTATGAATCGTATGTAAAAGACAATTTTGACAGACATGCAGAATTTGATATGGATAAAAAAAGTGACAGTACATATGTAAAAAACACATCGTGTAATAGCACCTTTACGTGTTGTATATTGTAGTTAGCTAACCAACAACAAACACTGTTGTTTTAGCTAATACAATATAAATAAGTCTCTCATTTTATTGAGTGAGAGTTAACTGTTCTTTTCTTTAAGTAGTTTGTTATTTACTTTGTCTTGTGATCTACATATAAATTGTAAATTAGTTTTAAGTTTTTCAGTCTTAAGAGCTGTACGCAGCTTGTTAAGGAATCTTAACAGAAAATTTTCATATATTTCTTAAAGAAAAAAAAGCACAAAAGTACCTTTCAGTGCAACGCTAGCGATCAGCTGTTTTCTGTCAATTATTAAGAATTATGAAATTGAAAACAAATCAATTCTTCGGTTCTGCTTTATTTGGCCTGCTAAACGCTTTTTAAGCTCAGTATCAAAATTACCCATCCGCTTCTTGTTTTTCTTTGTCGAATTTTGTTCGTTTTTTTCCATGTTTGCAACTGAAAAATAACTTTTAATTTTTTTAGCATATTACATTTTGTTTATGCTTACCTCTCCTGTCAAAATTCCGTTCAGAAAGAACGAAAAATTTGATATTCCTGCTCAAAGCTTGGGTTGCCTAACTTAATTTACGTCAAAAAAAAGTAGTAAAAACAATACTACTTTTTTAAAAAGCTGCAGACTATCAACATAAATTTTTTGACAGAAAAATTCCTTAAGCATTTCTGAAGCGTTTTTTTATATGGAGGTTTTGATTCCTTAGCAAGCTGCATACAGGCCTTTAGTCGAATCATTTAATAAAAAACATTAAAACATCAAAATAGTGCTTTTGATAATTTTTAGTGTTTAGTGTTTAATTTTAACTTTAATTTTTTATCATACATTTTTTGGCGACCGTGATATGACGGCCAGTGTTTAATTAAATTTAAGTACAAAATACAAAATAAATTTGATATATGCAACAATTGTGCCATGCAGTTCTCATTATCGTCGTTGAAAAATGAAAAATGAAAAAGATGGCAACAAAGTTGATGCAACCATTTTGCAATGTCGAATGCAAATTTTAGAAGCTTACTTTAAGGAAATTTGTCACATACAAGGACAAATTGAAAAGTTAAGCCCCAACGATAATTATCGAAGTGATTTAGAAGAAGTTTTCATCGCTGCTAAAGCAAAGTTGTTGTCCCACATAAATAAAAGTCGTTGCTCAACTTCAGCGGAACAAAGTTTTTTGAACGCTTCAATGTCGGGAGTGTTACATCAAAGCCGATTGCCATCATTGAAGTTGCCACGATTTGTTGGGAAGTATGGCAACTACAAAAGATTTATAACAACATTTAAAAATATGGTCCATGAGAATTCTTCGATCACTGCTGTTGATAAATTCAATTATTTATTGAATTGCCTTTCTGGCCCTGCTTTAGCTGTTGTGGAACCGTTCCAGGTAACGGATGAGAATTACCCCAAGGCTCTGGGGCGGTTACAGGAACGATATGACAAGGAATTAGTTTTTCTTGAACCTATTACTGCTCTTTTTAATATTTCTCAAATCTCCAAGGGAGATTGCATCTCATAACGTAACATCATTGATACTGTTTCGGCGATTCGTGGTTCGCTTTTATCGCTTCGCTCGGAACGTCATGAATGCAATAATAAATTATATTGTTTTGTCAAAGCTGGAAGATGGATCTAGAGAAAATTATGACGAAAAACAGGAATTTAAATCACGACCGTCATGGGACAACTGCTACAATATATTGAGCCATCGTTGTCAATTTTTGGAGGTCATGGTAAGAAGAGTGATTCAAATCATAAACATAGTGGTTTCAAACCAAAATCGAACGTCAATCGACCTGTAAATACTTTTGTGAATTCGAACACAAATTCAGTCTGTTCATATTGCAACAGCAATGAAAATCATATTGCAACCTGTACTTCGTTTTTGTCGCTCGTAGTCTCGGACCGATTTAACTTTGTAAAACGTAATGGAAACTGCATCAATTACCTTCCCTCTACATAAATCTCGTTGTCGAGTTTGCCAGTCTTCTCATCATTCTACTCTTCATATTTTCATGGTTCCCGATCAATCTGAAACATCATCATCAAATCTTGGTCAAAACCAAAAGCCCTCAACTAGTCATGGTAATCCTGTGTTATTGGTAGCTCGGTCGTTTAAGAGGGCAATAATACCAACTGCTGTGGTTCTCATTAAAGACAAATATGGATCATTTTAACCGGTTAGAGTACTACTTGATTCCTGTTCTGAAATAATTTGATTAAAGAAGTTGCGAAAAGGCTCAAGCTACAATTTCGTCCAAATTCTCAAGATGTTTCTGGTATCGGTGAAGTCCGAACGAAAAATAAATTTTCTGTTGCAGCTACGATTAAATCATGTATTGGCTCATTCCAGTGCTCAACAACCTGGTGAATTTATTAAGACATCAAATTGGGTAATTCCAGAAACTATTGAATTAGCTGACCTATCGTTTCTCAAAAAATAGATTTGTTGATAAGTACTGAGGTATTCTTTGATTTATTGCTCGATGGACGTATTTCACTAGGAGAAGGAATGCCTTGTTTGGTTAATACAGTTTTTGGATGGGTTGTTGGTGGAAAATTTAAATCTCAATCTGCTTCTACGTCGCTTACAATGAACTTGGCGATCGATTCTTCAACAGAAGCTTTAGACAGCATTTTAAAAAGGTTTTGGGAAGTGGAAGAGCGTACCAATGGTTCCCAAACCTATACTGCAGAAGAAAAAAGCTGTGAATAACATTTTGTTAACAATGTAAATGTTAATGCTGATAGTCGTACTGCAGTCAGATTACGTTTCAAGGTCATTCCAGATTGTTTGGAGGTGTCTTTTGAAATTTCTCGTAGACGATTTTTATCGCTAGAACGCAGATTAGAACGCGATTCTGATTTAAAATCAATGTATGTCGATTTTATGAATGAATATATGACTTTAGGTCATATGTCACCCTACAATTTGTCTTTAACACACCCTTACTATATTAATCGTCATCACTGTGTCATAAAGCCTCAAACAACAAAACTTCGTGTAGTTTTTGATGCGTCGGCTCGTACTTCATCGAATCATTCATTGAATGAAATACTCATGGTTGGGCCTACAATACAACAAGATTTGATAACATTATTTTTGTTTCGTTTAAATAGATTTGCTCTCACAGCGGACATATCTAAATTGCACCGTCAGATTCTAGTCGATGAACGCGATCGTAAATTCCAATTGATTCTATGGAGAGCTAATAGAGAAGACAAACTAAAAGTATTTCAACTTAATACCGTTACATATGGGCTTTCAGCAGCTCCTTTCTTAGCAATTCGAAGTTTGTTTTTTATAGCTGATAAGTACATATCATCATATCCAGTTGGCTTACAAGTATTACGTGAGGATTTATACGTAGATGACGTTCTTACTGGCGCTGATAATTTCGCAGATTTAAATTTGAAGAAAAGTGAAATTATGAAAATTTTACAACTCATGGCCTTCAGCTGGCCAAATGGAATAGTAATTGTATTGACTTTATTTCAAATGCAGATGAAGAAGTTATAATAAAAACAAGTGAAAATGAAATCACTAAACTCTCAGCATGTCCTGGAATCCAAGGCAAGATAACTTTTTGTTTCGTTTCGAATTTCCTGACGTAAGTTGCCCTACTAAACGGTCAATTTTGTCCATAGCAGCAAAGATATTTTTCTCTTAAGTCCTATTGTTATTCGCCGCAAGATGTTCCAGGAAATTTGGGTACAAAACATCGATTGGGATGAAGGTATCAACTCTAACCTCGTAAAATTTTGCCTCCAAATAAAGGAGTATTTAGCAAATATACACAACATTAAAGTACCTCGTTATGTTTTGACATCAGAAAATACACTCGGCAAACTACATGGATTTGCAGACGCATCCAAACGTGCATTTAGGTGCTGTATATATTATCGTGTTTGTATAAATGGCTCTTACAGAACGACTCTGTTAATTACCAAATCAAAAGTAGCTGTTCTACAATGGCTCCAATTACATTCATCAGCATTGAATTGTTTTGTGGCAAACCGAATTTCCGAACTGCAGGAACTAACTAGAGAAGTCCAATGGCGGCATGTTCCCTCGAAAAGTAATCGTGCAGACATTGTATCTCGTGGCTGCAGCGCAGCAGAATCACCAACACCAATTTGGTTCAATGGCCCTCAATTTCTATTCGAAGATGCTTCTTGTTGCCCCGCTTACGAGGAGTACTACGATAGTAAATCGATCTTTAAAGACAATGGATATTATTCACGTCCAGGCTTCAGAGTTGGAAATTACTTTTTGGAAAATATTATCTTATGAGCAGCAGAGAAATTGGTTGCATTATCGCGAAATATGCGTTGTGTTAAGCCACGCCTGCCAATAAACCGCTTTAAGCATAACAAGAAATTATTCGTGGAGAGACACCAGCTCCAAGTGAGTTGCCTTTGAGCCAAAACAAACAAAAACTGCGACATAAGTTTTATATGGCACCTTTCCACGAATTCGATACGAGGTTAAAAACTGACCACAAATTTCCAATTTCCTCTTTTAAGGCTTGAGTCGTCGTCGGCTTATTCGCGTAAACCATCGACTTCAAAAAACCCCAAAGAAAAAAATCTAATGGTGTTAAATCGCACGATCTAGGCGGCCAATTCTGATCTCCAAAACGCGAAATAACACGACCGGGAAATGACTGATGCAGCAATTGAATTGTTTCTCTGGCTGTATGACATGTGGCGGCGTCTTGTTGGAACCACATGCCCTCCACATTCATTTCTTCAATTCGAAGCAAGAAAAAACTGGTTATCATTTCACGATACCGAACACCATTGATTGTTTGCGCTTGATCTGCCTCATTTTCATAAAAAAAGGTCCAATGATTCCTCCAGCCCAAAAACCACACCACACAGTGACACGTTGAGGATGCATTTGCTTCTCGTGAATCACTCGAGGATTTTCCTCACCCCAAATGCGACAATTCTGCCTATTGACGAAGCCATCAAGATGGAAATGGGCCTCGTCACTGAAGATGATTTTAGCGGCAAAATCAGCATTTTCATATTGTCTCTCCAATACCCAATTAACGAACTCCCTTCGCTGTCCATGGTCAGCTGGCTTCAGTTCCTGAGTCAATTGAACTTTGTATGCATGAAGATGCAAATCTTTCGTCAAAATTCGCTGCATATTGGATTTGGAGACACCAATTTGCTGAGCTCGGTGTCGAATTGAGGTGGATGGAGTTTGAGCGACATCATCACGTACAGCTGCGACATTTTCGGTCGATCGACTTGGTCGATGGCGCGTTGTTGTCTTTACATCACTAACAGACCCAGTTTCGGCAAATTTATCCATTAATCTTTTTACAGTTGACTCTTTTGGAGCATTATTGTGACCCCAAATTGATCGCAATTTGCGAACTGTAGCCGCAAAACTTTCACCATTTTGGTAAAACAATTTCACAATGAGAATGCGTTGTTCATTCGTGTAGCGCTCCATTTTTACTAACCTCGTACCTTCTACTAGCAAACAATAACAATTGTTCAAATGTCAAACAATGACACTTCGAATGTTGCCAGATTTAAAAATTGCGTTCTTGTTGGGACACCCTTTAGTTAGCTAACCAACAACAAACATGTTATTGAGTGAGAGTTAACTGTTCTTTTCGTTCAGTAGTTTGTTATTTACTTTTTCTTGTGATCTACATATAAATTGTAAATTAGATTTAAGTTTTTCAGTCGTAGTCGAATTATTTAATAAAAAACATTAAAATTAAAACATTAAATTAATTTTAACTTAAATTTTTATCAAACACCTAGAAACCCTTTAAGTTACAGATTGGAATCTTGGTAATCGTAATTAGGCGAAATCGCATTCAATACGATTGAACAACAGAATTTGTGATTTTTCACTCGACTTAGCACGTGCATTTCGACATCATGGACTTGGCACTTTTTTATACATATCACTGCACAAAAATATGTAATAACGAAATATCTGTGAAAGTTTCTCTTTAAATTATGTTTTTTACTTAACCCTGTATCTTTTTATACACAATGAGTGACAATACAATGGAGACTTTTAACAAAATATATTTTTGATGACTTGAACTCTCAATATAAAAAAAAATTGGATCACAAAATTAAAAACTCTTTTATAAATTTAAAAATTTGCATGTTTTATTTATTAAAAAAAATATTAACATAAAATAGCTTAACTTCAGAAAAAAATAAAAAAACATTAGAAACCTATAGAAAACTTTCCCTCTATTTTTGATTTTAATATTTTAATGTGTATCCATTGTTTTTTAGTACTGCTTCACAACGCCGAGGCATGGATTCAATTAAATTGTTGATTATCCATTGAAATTTTGCCACTCTTAATTAACTGCCTGTATGAGATTAGTCTTATTTCTGTAATTTCGTGCTCGTATTTTTATACCCTCCACTCCAGTGTGCAGAGGGTATATATAAGTTTGTCATTCCGTTTGTAATAATTAGAAAAAAAAATTTGGACCCCATAAAATATATATATTTGTGATCGTTATAACAACCGGAGTTGATATAGCGATGTCCGTCTGTCCGTCTGTCCGTCTGTCCGTCTGTCCGTCTGTGGAAATCACGATGACGGCATCAATCGGGCAGCTAGGATGCTCGTTGGCATAAAAATTGATTCATTAACATCCTGAAAAGTTTGCTATTTAAAATCGTCCACATCGGTCGGTTAGGGCCCGAGATTTGAATGAAGAACTAAAAAAAGTCTTGAAAAAATATAATTTTCTATGTTGTTCTTGTCACGATCACGCCCTCAATAGGATAGCTAGGGTGATAATTTTTAGTGAGAATGATTCACCAAATTCATGGGAAGATTTCTACTTCAAAAATCATTAAAATCGGTGGAACAGGTCCAGGTAAATCTATGAAAAATTAAAAAAAAAATGAAAAACATGATGTTTCCATATTGTTCCTGTTGTTATTCTAAATGTTGCATTGTTGTCATAGCTGGACTTGTTGTTTTTGTGGTCGTTGTGGTAATAATATAATAAAAACAAACCCTTTGTACATTTTTTTGTGAACTCTGGTAGAAAATTTTAAAAGTTTCCATTGTTTTGGCATCACTAAAAAAATTTGTTAGATCATTTCTGTCATTGCCACGAGCCTGCATGCAAAATTTCAGATCGATTGGCTCACGGGAAAGGGGCTAAAAATCGATCCAAAATTTTGTCGACAAGCAGACACTACCAGTTAATATAAAGGCAGTAAATAAAGGGAGTAAAAGTTCACCAATAATTTAAAAAACAAATTTTTATGTATTAATTTATTTAAAGAAAAAAATAATTAAATGAAATAGTAATAATAATAAAAAAAATAATATACAATACAAAAAAAAAGGAATATATAAATAAAATAAAATAAAAATAAATGCATTCATAGCATTATAATACATATAAAAGGTCAATGTTTTCTAACCGTAACCGTAACGAGTCAGTTGTTTTTTTTTACATGAAAATCATTTAAAACAGTTACCGAACGTAACCGGAACGTCCCAATACTTTTCATGTGAAAAAAAGGCTGACACGTTACGTAACAGTTACATGTCGCTAACTTGTTCTTTACACAGGCTACTGCTTTTGGAGCCAACTTCAAGTCTATTTATATAGTTTCGTAAGCATAACTGATAAAATTGTTTCTATTATTTTTTGCTGTAAGTAATAAATTATAAATATACTGAATTTGCAAACTAAAATGGATACATATATTGGAGGTGCTTTAATACAAAAGAGTTAACGAAACAAAATCAAAAAAAAAAACAACTCTACAACATCAACAATGGCAGTCATATGTTCTTCAAATAAAAAAAAAACTGCAAGTGTGTTTTGTTGGCTACAAAACAAAAATAGTGTTGACAATATAACAAAATATGTAAAAGAAGTTAGTGCTATGAAATATTTTATTTTGTTTTAAAAAAAAATCGCAAAATGAAAGGCTATAATTCCATTAATAATCAAAAGGCGTTAAACTAATTTATTTATTTTTACGTTGTACTAATGCATTTTAAATAAGTAAAAGTAATTGTATATTTAAATAAAAATGCATTTGTATTATATGTTGCTGTCGTATTCAGAAAAATCAAGTAGCTGACTATACGACTACAAATGCTGCTGCCAGCAGTCGTCTATGTGTTTCATTCATGATGTTGCATTTTTTTGCGAGCAATACTTACATATATTCTAAATAAAGAAATAATAGTTCTTTTCATACTGCGAAATCTATACAAATATATGTACAAATACTATATGTCAAATTTCAAATTTGCAATAATTGATACATTTTTGAAAGAAAATTGTATAATATGAAATGTCTTTAATTTATTTCATAGAAAACAATTTTTTGAGGTGCGTGGATTTTCCATATTTACTGTTTTACTATTTTCGTAATGAGGTTAAATGAGTTAAAAAGAATTTAAAATATTTGAAAATATTAGGTGAGGATCCTCAAGATGTAATATACGATCGGTCTAAAACTTTTCACTTAGAGCCACAGTTAAATTCGAAACAACAAAAACCCATATATTTTGTGCATAAAGTTTAACATTAAATGTGCTTTTCTAAAATGTCTATATATTTTTCTCATTCATTTCTGACCATCTTCAATGTAAATTTACCAAAGTTTTTTTTATTGCAATATGTATATAAAACTTAAAAATTTAATATTTTTTATTGTGTATTAACTTATTATTCTGCGATTTTCATTACATCACAAAATGTTACAAATTGGCACTACTGTTTCAAAAACAGAAAACTTCTAAATCAGTTGGAAACAGTTGATCTGTAAAACTGTGTGTGAAATTGTGTCAAATAAAATTACAAATATTAAGGTGCTATTACACGAAATGTTTTTTACATATGTACTGTCACTTTTTTTATCCATATGAAATTCTTCATGTCTGTCAAAATTGTCTTCTTACATACGATTCATAATTTTTGCTATCACACGTGCGTATGTATTTCCGTATGACATAACCTCTAAATGTAAACAACAGCTGATTTAATTTGTGAATTTACAAAAATTTTTTGTTAAAAAAAAGGTTATGTATTTTTTAATTGTTAATTAATACTAAACAATTTATTTTTCTTTCAATATTAATCTTTAAAATGTACTCTGTTTTTCTTTCGCCACAAGCAGTGTTGTATTTTCACTTGTTTGTCATGCAAAAATAGAACCTGTTCTAATTGAAAAATGTACATGTGACTTTTCTCATGTATTGTACATAAACAATGTTTTATATGTATCACACGATGTTTACAACTTTTGTTGTGGGAAAATTTGACAGTACATATGTAAAAAACACATCATGTAATAGCACCTTTAATAAATATAATAATACATATATATATATTTTATTAATTTTGTTAAGAATTAGCACAAAATTGATTTTCCATTTTGCATTTCATTTATAAAGAATTCTGCCATATTTTGTTAAAGGGAAAATCCATTTTTGTTATATTAAAAAAAACAGACTTGCATTTAATTTTTCCGTGACTGCCTCAATAATTGCGTAGATGCCACCACAATATTTTTTCTAATTAAAACAGTTGATCTGTAAAACTGTGTGTGAAATTATGTCAAATAAAATTACAAATATTAATAAATATAATAATACATATATATATATTATTAATTTTGTTAAGAATTAGCACAAAATTGATTTTCCATTTTGCATTTCATTTATAAAGAATTCTGCCATATTTTGTTAAAGGGAAAATCCATTTTTGTTATATTAAAAAAAACAGACTTGCATTTAATTTTTCCGTGACTGCCTCAATAATTGCGTAGATGCCACCACAATATTTTTTTTTATTAAATATTAACCAATATCTAACTAGAATTATGATTTATTCTGACTAAAAAGTTCCAATTAAAAGTTATTCATCCCAATTATGAATATTCTCAAGGAATTTCTTTCGCACGGAAAATACATTTCTCGAGAAAAAAATTCCTCCAATTATAAATTCCGCGTGAACAAAAAATGATTAACTGGCATCATCGAATTTCGAAGCCACTTGCTTTGCTTATTGACAATTTATTTTCTATTTTTTGTGTGTGTGCAAACGACCCTACAATAAATGTCCCAATAAACATTATTGTTTGCTATCAACTTGAGGTGCATTTGAGATCAAATACATTTCTCAAATCTCCAGCGTTAATTCTCAAATGCCCTCAATAGTTCGAATATAGTCTTCTCAACTTAAAAGGCACATTTTTATATGGCGATTTTCATAGTTATCAAATTGAGAAATTTTTGATTCTCAACTTGATAGCAAAGAAATATTTCCAATCGGTATCAAATGGAAGGTACGGAATTGCCATATTAAAAAATATTATACTAATTAGAAATGAAAACAATGTACTTTTTTTAATGTTTCAATTTAATTTCATTATATATTTAACATTACTATGTACATATTTAACATTAAATGTACATATTATGTACATTTTTTAAAATCTAGAATTAAAAATAAATGAATTAATTAGTTGTACATTTTTTGAAAAATTCGACAAAAAGCAGAAATAATTAAAAATATATCAATGATTTATTTGTACTTTTTTGGCATTTTTTAATTTAATTTATTATTTATGACATATTTAAATAATATCTCAGACTTAACACAAATCGTATTCAAGTTGAAAAAATGTTTGGTCTCAAGTGGAGAAAAGTGTTGGATATCCAATTGAGAGTAAAAATGTTTCTCAAAGATTGGAAAAAATGTTAAGTCTCAACTTGATGTCAAGTTGAAAGCAAACAAGGAGAAAAATTGTTCAACCCAAGTTGAGAATTACATTTGACATCAATTTAAGAACTTAACTTTTCTCCAACATTGGAGAAATAATATTTCAATGCATACTGGGGAATGACCGAAACTAACACATAAACAGTTTTTTCCTATTTGAAAAACATATGACTGTCATTGTTGCTGTTGTAGAGTTGTTATACCCTCCACTGCAGTTTGTCATTCCGTTTGTAATAATTAGAAAAAAAATTTTGGACCCCATAAAATTTATATATTTGTGATCCTTATAACAACCGGAGTTGATATAGCGATGTCCGTCTGTCCGTCTGTGGAAATCACGACGACGGCATCAATCCGGCAGCTAGGGTACTCGTTGACATAAAAATGATTCACTAACATCATGAGAAGTTTGCTATTTAAAATCGTCCAAATCGGTCGATTAGGGCCCGAGATTTGAATGAAGAACTAAAAAAGTCTTGAAAAAAAAAATAATTTTCTATGTTGTTCTTGTCACGATCACGCCCTCAATAGTGCAGCTACAGTGATCATTTTTAGTGAGAATGATTCACCAAATTCATGGAAAGATTTCTACTTCAAAAATCATTAAAATCGGTGGAACAGGTCCAGGAAAATCTCTGAAAAAGTAAAAAAAAAAATGAAAAACATGATATTTCTATATTTTTCTTGTTGTTATTCTAAATTTTGCATTGTTTTCATAGCTGGACTTGTTGTTTTTGTGGTCGTTATGGTAATAATATAACAAAAACAAACCCTTTGTACATTTTTTTATCAACTCTGGTAGAAAAATTTAAAAGTTTCCATTGTTTTGGCATCACTAAAAAAATATGTTAGATCATTTCTGTCATTGCCACAAGCCTGCCTGCAAAATTTCAGATCGATTGGGTCACGGGAAAGTGGTTAAAATCGATCCAAAATTTTTTCGACAAGCAGACACTACGAGTTAATACAAAGGGAGTAAAAATTCACCAACATCTAAAGCAAATAATGCTAAAATACCTAGTTGTTAATAAAAAAAACAATTGGGCAATTCACAATGGGTAATGTATCGTTGTATCTCTTGTATCGTGTATCACTTTACAATAGTGTAAAATTGTTGTTGGTAATTTTCACTGAAAAATCTGATACACGATCCAACTTCATTTGCTATGTTTTGTAAATGTTGTATATTGTATCATAACATATCAGTTCCAAGTGAATGCCAGTTTTTATGAAAAAGAAAAAACAAATACATAGAATATTATCAGCATAAATAATTATAAAATAAAATATGGCAAATAATGCAAATAACGCAAATACATCGATAAGTTTATTTATATAAAAATTAATGTTTATATTTTTAGTATGTATTTTCTCTTTCAGTACCAACCAAAACATTTAAAATTTTTTTTTTTTTCATTATAAATTAAAATGCAAGAGGTACGTAACTAAAACTCCAGGGTATATCTCACGACCAAAAAGCAAACACTGACAAGTGTTTTCTCTTATACAAAATAGCAGAAGCGACGAAGCGATCTTTCCTCGTTGGATCGAAAATTACTAAAGAAAGCGTTTTACAATATGAAAATACAACTGAGTGTTCACAACAAATGATTGTATTGTGTATTTCAATACAACATACAATATACAACACCTGTTGTGAATTGCCCAAATGTAAATTTAGCAAAAAAATTTATGTATTAATTTATTTAAAGAGAAAAACACAAAAATAACGTTTGATGTTGTATTTTTTGTGTGTAATATTTAAATATACATACATACACATATTAAATAATACAAATAATGTACATATATTATATATATGTATGTATGTATATTGATAGTAACTGCATGTTAGAAATAAATCGGTTATTTTATTTACATAAAATTCTGCAGTATTTTGTTGTGGGGAAAATACATTTCTTTTGTATTAACAGAGTGTCACTTCATTTTGCTCAGCGTGACTATGCCACAGTAGATGCCGCCATAATTTTTGTTTGTTCTAATTAGCTTTGCAATAGTTATTTCTATTTTAACATGAATGTTAATATTTTCAACTAGATATCATACAGAACAATGTTAAGAGTATACACGGGTTGGTCTTTTATTTCATACGTTTTTTCATTACAAATATGAACATAAGTTTGGCATATTACCCACCAATCTCACATCACACTGCAAGTTCGAAAAACTCAATACACTCACATTTTTTTTTACTAATACACACACATTTTCCGCAGTGGTCACACTAATGGCACCAAATTTTTCGGCGAATAGTGGCAGACACTAAAGGTGCTATTACATGATGTGTTTTTTACATATGTACTGTCAAATTTTCCCACAACAAAAGTAGTACACATCGTGTGATACATATGAAACATTGTTTATGTACAATACATGAGGAAAGTCACGTACATTTTTCAATTAGAACAGGTTCTATTTTTGCATGACAAACATGTGAAAATACAACACTGCTTGTGGCGAAAGAAAAACAGAGTAAATTTTAAAGATTAATATTGAAAGAAAAATAAATTGTTTAGTATTAATTAACAATTAAAAAATATATATTTTTTTTTAACAATTCATTTTTGTAAATTCACAAATTAAATCAGCTGTTGTTTACATTTAGAGGTTAAGTCATACGGAAATTCATATGCACGTGTGAAGCAAAAATTATGAATCGTATGTAAAAGACAATTTTGACAGACATGAGGAATTTCATATGGATAAAAAAAGTGACAGTACATATGTAAAAAACATTTCGTGTAATAGCACCATAACGATGATTAATGTTACCCTGTTATAAATTTAATGCAAATTTACTGGATCCTGTAAAATTGTAATTAAAGTTTTAACTTGTTAAATCTATTATAATGATTTATTTTTTGAAATGCGCATACAAAAACGTTTGTTAATTATAGAGCATAAATATTATTAACTATTATTAAAATAATACTAATAATAATAAATGTAAACATTTTCCCTCAAACATGTGCCTGTATAATAAACTTAGTAACTCTACTTAAAATAAAATAAGAGAGAGAAGTATACAAATTTTTTCAAGTTTACGCTTCGACAACATTTTAAAAATGAGATTGCAGTCAGATGTTTGAGCATAAAATTTAATGGCGATGGATTCGACTAATTCGAACAATTTTTCGTTGATAATACGTACACAACGATTTTAGAATTTCAGTGTGATGTGAGATTGGGGGGTTAACTTTTTGTTGTCTTTACAAAATAGAGTTACCGAGTTCGTCAATGAGTTTTTTGCTTACAAAACAGTTCTACATAGTTATATAGAATTATTATTCTGCTTTACCTATAAAATATCTGATTGCGATTACATCTAATTTTTAAAAATTGTTTATAATTAATAAAGCATTATTATTCACATAAATACAAAATTTCACTTTTTAAATTTTCCATTCAAATTTAAGAAAATATCAATTATAATAAAAACTGAAAATAAAATTTCCAATTATAAATTAGAAAATATTAATTGAGTTTCAGAAAATCATATCAAAACGTCGGAAATAATAATTTTAAATTTAGAAATATCTTTACATTTAAAAATGTTTACATTTAAAAAAAATATTGCCATTCAGGAGATATTAATAACTTTTCAGTACCGCGATTCAGTAACTTCTTTTAACGATAGTCGAATTGTAAAAAAAAAGAAAATTGCAAAATTATCAGTAAAATTTTGAAACGATATTCGCTATTGTTAAAGTCAGCTGTTGTTGTTATCTAAACGACAACCATTTTTGTGTGTTTTATCCAATCGATAAAAACTTAAATTTTTAGGTGAAATGTCGTCATACATAAATTAAAATCATGAAATAGTGAAAATATTTTGCTTTAATTAAAAAACTTTTTTATATAAATAAAAAAATTAAATAGCATATTCAATTCATTATTTCATTTTCAAATAAATAAACAGAAATATTAGTAAAAAAAAATAAAGATATTAAACATAAACATAAAATCATCCTGTCAAACACGAAGTAATTTGTTTTTTTCTATTCTTTGTGTTTTTCGCTTATTTTGACAGAGATGCCACTCCTTTACAATTTAAATAAATAGAAAAACAGATTTGTCGATATTAATTTAAATTCAATGAATTTAAGAAAACTTCAAATGATATTTAAGAATTGCTAACATAAAAATTGTTACATAAGTAAACGTAATTTTATGAGAATGTTATTTTTTATATATAAATTTTCACAATTTTTTTTGGATGAAAATTTGAAGTTTTTCAGAAAATAAAGATAACATTAAATTATTTTATTTAAAATGTTTGGGACTTTTCGTTTTTTGCGTTTTTCATCCCTAATTTGATTATTTATTATTATAAATTTATTCTCTATGTTTTCAAAATATGGCAATATTTTAAAAAAAAGTTGAGAGAGCTTTTTTTTTTTGGTTATTATTTTGTTACTCCATCCGACCTATATGGCCACAATGAAGAAATATTTGACCAGTTAAAAGAAACTATACAGCCATCTCCAATTAGCACGATTTAATGCATATAGCCACTCTACACAACCATTACCTTTGCAATGGAGGTTAGGGCGAGCTATTTAATTAGCAAAAACTAAATTAAACGAGAAGTTATGTCATATAACCGGAAACGCATGCATATAGGTATATAACCAAAATGCATGCCGATCAGCAACCACGATGACCAAAAAGCAAACACCGAAATATATCCGAAATAATAGAAAAGAAGAAAACCAACCCAAAGAATTTGCTGAAATAATTTGGTATTAAGTTTAACAAATTGTTTACTTTTTCATTTACATTTATTATCAAGACTCAAACCGAGGTGGAGGGTATCAAAGATTCGGCACAGCCGAATTTAACACTCTTACTTGTTCGATCTAAAATTTCCCATAGATTTTCGATGGGATCGAGATCTGGTACAGTAGTATTCCGATTTAACGAACATTCGATTCTGCGAACATCGCATTTAACGATCAGGTCATTTTCATATAGCGAACAAAAATATTTTTTGTGTACTCAGTTTAACGAACAAATAAAACTTAAATTATACCATATTTGAAAGAAAAAAATTCTACATACATATTCCTCAGAAAGTTGTGACAAACATAACTAAAAACATAGGAGTAGATAATAGTGCCGTTATTGTTTTGTATTCTTGGTTTTTTGGTTTACAATGGTTAAAAAATAAAAATGATTGATGATAACCAAAAGCGTTTGCGAGTAATAGATCTGTGCAAAAAGTATGGGTTACAAAAATCCAGTGTATATGATTTTAAAATCAAATGTGATTGTTTTGGAAAATGTTGAGAATACCAATTTTGGAACCTGTCTCTGGTGCAGTTTTACAGTTTAATGCCAAAGAAATTCATAAAAAGCTTCATGGTGGAAACTTCAATGCAAGCCACGAATGGTTAACTAGACTCAAAAAAAAAAAAAAAAAAACGTTTTGGCATAAGGCTTTTCAAACAAAGCGGAGAAAAACTTTCTTCCAATATGCAAGATGTAGAACCATTTAAGAGATATAACTTACCAACGGGTGCAATTTTTAATGCTGACGAAACCGGTATTTTTTGGAAGGCATGAAGTAAGTACGGTGTATAACGAACTTTTCAGCTTAAAGAACAGGCCTGACAACTAACTGGTTCGTTAAATCGGAAAACTACTGTAATTGAAATGGCCATTCCAAAACACTAAATGCTTTCGATTTTAGCCATTTGGTTACAACTTTGGAGGAATGTGTTGGATCATTATCATGTAGGAACTTCCAGACCAGGGGCATATTTTCCTCTGCGTATGGAAACATTGCGTCATTTAGAATTTGCCTGCTTTTAGGGCCATTCCTTGGCTCCTCAGGAAGCAGTTTGAGCACATATTTTAAATTTCAGATTGTTTGTTAATAATCTCTTGCTATTAAATTACCCTGTCTTTGACTGTTTTTACTTTTTGAGTCATCACCGTATCTCTTTCACGATATTTCTTAATAATTTTTGAAATAATGGATTTATTTATAGAATATTCTTTTGCTGAACACCAACAGAAAAATCTTCCACAATTAATTAAAAGAATAAATTATTCAAAAATACAGTTGTCTTTAATAAACAGTTGAAAGAAAACGCCAGAAACTATAAATATTTAATTAAAGGTTAATATTTTATACATCTTCTATTTTAATTATTTCAATCAACTCTGGTACAGAACTGAAAGTTTCCATTGTTTTTGCATAACTAAAAATATTTATTTTTCGTTTATCTATTTTTCAAAATTGTATTTCTTGTAAAAAATTAGTTACCGTTCGAAGAAAACACACCAGAGTGATTTCACAAAAAAAAAAAAAAAAAAAAAAAACATAATTTTTGGACTTAACGGCGAAATTAATAGAAAAACGAAATTAGAAATTTCTGAATTTTGTAAAAAGTTTCCAATGTATTTCACCCACTGTATATGTAAGAATGAATAAATTGACAGTTATTTTTTTTTTTTTATATACATACTGTATACATATACTCGGCCCTACTGATTTACATAGGATACAAATTTAAATTTTTAAATTTTACTTACCTTGATATCGCAAAAAATAGCTGGTAAACGGCGGTACCCTTACCAAAAAATGCAATACTGTCCCAGAATTTGAATAATGTGAACTATAATGATATGGTTTCAAAGTCATGGAACCCATATTGGTCATGGTGTTTTTTATATACTAAAATTATAAAAAAAAATACTTAATATGTAGATACGAATGGTGAATTTAAAATAATATATATACCGTATAATTATTAATGTAATGATGTTCATTTTCCTCATTTTGTACTGCTATAGGTTTAGATAATTTTCTAAAATTCTTTGGATCTGTTAAATCTAAAAGATCTGAAGTATAATTGGCCAGAATCCAAGGGAAAACAGGATATTGCATGAGATCATTATAGGTGCGGCCAGCAATTTGATTAAGCGATATTAAATATTCCCAATTGGTAAGTAAACCTTCGCGCCATTGTTGGGTAATCAAAAAAACTTTGCTATGGTCGGGCGGTGTAACAATTTTATCGCAGAATACATCACGCATTATTTTCCAATCTTCTTGATTTTGTAATGAAAAGAGTAGCGATTGATTTGTGTCAAGGAATATCTCAAAAGCCTTTTCTTGATGTTGATAACGTTTTAACCAAATCTCCGTTATATTCGAAATATCACAGTTGACATAAAAGTATTTACAACGAAATGTAGCCAAAAAGTATAACTTATGATCGGTAACAATAATTTCACCATCAATCTCACCATCGACTGGTAAATATTTAGCTGGGAAATTATATAGTATTTGCGAGTTTAATGATATGTTTAATTGTTGGTCATAGCTAGAGATAAGATAATCCAATGGTCGTATGTATTCAGAACGTCTAGAAGAGGAGGTAGCAGCAGAAGAATGTTCAGTTGTTTCGATTGTTTCCGTAAAATCTTGCATAAAAAATCTTTTATCCAGGTCTAAATGGCACTTCCGAAGACGTGTATGAACACGCGAAGGGCCTTCTGTGTCATCTAATTCCCAAGATCTTCAAATGAGAAAGACAGAATACATAAAACTGAACTAAACTGAATTTAAGAGAACTAATATGCAATTATACTTTTCACAATTATGCTCACTAAACCATGGAGCTCCTTCATGGGTCATTCTTCGTACGATTTCAAGCCATTTTGTATAGGTATGTGTATCATCATAGTCCTTCATATGATTCATTAACAATTTACGTTCGGAATTCTGTAAAGACAAATTAAATAAAAAAATAAGTAAGACTGTTAAATTTGGCTGTGCCGAATCTTAGATATCAATGTTGGGTATAGCTACCACATTAAAACTGTTGCCGATATTGAAACTTTAAATTAGAATACCAATTAAATTAAAAGTTAATTGTTATAAAAAACAATGATCG
This sequence comes from Cordilura impudica, assembly GCA_963682025.1. NCBI lineage: Eukaryota > Metazoa > Arthropoda > Insecta > Diptera > Scathophagidae > Cordilura > Cordilura impudica. The sequence continues at coordinate 136,338,256 of OY821519.1, read as the reverse complement.
TGAATAATTAATAAAGAAGAATTAATAACTATTTGAAAAATCGCATTATTTTTCTTTTACCTACAAGTTCCCTAAGTACTTCACAGAACACCAATGAAATTCATTATTTATCGCAGCCGGCATTATAATACTCAAAGAATACTATAAGAATATTTTGAGACCTTACAAGTCATACGATAGTTCTAAAAATGACAAATTTATTAATTTTTAAAAAAAGCAAATTTTAAAATATTTTTATCTGAATTAGCTAGTAAAATATGTTAACTTAAGTATACATTTAATACAAAACACAAAAAGAAAACAAAAACAATAAAATCAAAATATACCCGATAAAAGCTTAAATACCATATTTAATTTTAATATTTATTTGTATATTGGCGACCTTTAGTTTGCGTATCAGGGTTACGTGTACTGACACACGGGCGCGTGAATGTCGTTAAATCGACTAAGAAAGTATTTAGAGTCGATTTAGTATAAGAAATGTGCCTGTATAAAGTATTATTGATAGTTATAAACATCAACACAAACTTATTAATAAATTACTTCAATAATTTACGAACTCAAAGAAGGTTCAAAGGCTCTCTCAAGATATTTTAAATTGTATTTGAGGTGCTACGTCTGCTAGTTCTCTATAAAATTAACTAAACTTGACTTAAATTCGGAGTATTCTAAGACCAATGTAAAGGGAAATTTTCGCTTCAATGAAATAGTATTTCAAGGAAAATTGGAAATTATTAAATCAACTTTATCTACAAAAAAACAAACAACATTTGTTCCATTCGATGAACTTTTCTTAAGAAAGATTAAGTCTGACTAATAAATATGTCCAATTTATTAGTCCAATTTTTTAAACGTTTGACTGATAATTTTATCTACATACATATTTCGTTTTTTATTTATTTACCTGCAATTCGGCAACTCTTCGAGTCGTTACCATAGAGGACTCTATGCAAGCCTGTGTCAACGTTTCAAAACGATATACAGTTTTTTCTAATGACGACTTTTGTTTTGCCGCTTCTGTAGATTTGTGTAAATCCATACGTTGTAATTCATTTTCTAAATTCCAAGTTGAATCATTTTCAGTGATGCCCAAACGTTTACATAGTGTTTTCAAATGTTCTATAGGTTGGTCTAAATCCTCCAAAAGACTCAACCATAATAAAGCCTTGATCATTTTACCATCACATATAATGGCGGGAAGAAAATCATCCTGACATGAAATCCATAAAGCATCGACAATAAAACTTCGCAAATCACGAGGTTGAGATGGTTGCAAACCCCAAGCTATGAAATTGTTACAACGTTGATTTGTTGCTATACTATAGGATACTAACATTTGGAATAATTCAGTTTCATTCAAGGTTGGCAAGGATTTTTCATTGAAAACCATAAAAAACTGCGAACAACGATTTATTAATAATTCCAGTCTGGTTTTTGTCTCCGACATAGAAAAATGAGGAAACTGCGAAACTATATAAAAATAAATAATTTATGGTAATTTAGTTATAAAACAATAAAGTTTTGAAATGCAGGTTTCGTACCTTTAAAACTCCATGGTACATTTGTTTTTATGAAAAACATATTCAACCAATTCAATTGTAGTTTTGCTTGTATTGAACGATAACCTTTTATAATGTTTTGTGGCTGTTTTTCTTGACAGAAAGCCAACATGTTGATTATATCCCAAATTATCTAAAAAATTAAATAAAAACTAATTAATTCTAGCTTTTATAAGGGAAATAATAACATACATTGATGTGACCTGCAGATTTGAGAGAAATTTCACCAATTGTAGTGAGCAAATCAGCTATAGATTCTTCAGTCTTTATATTGAATGGTGTAGTCTTTGAATATAGATGATATAAAGCTTTAACACATGATTGTATGAGACCAGCTTCAATAATATATTGTTGATCATCAGGATCCTTGAACCAAAAGTATAAATATTTAAACAAAAAAATAAATAAATAAAAAATAATAATAATAATAACAATAATATTTATGTACTAACGATTCGAAACAAATATAAATTTTACTAACCCACAAAAATAGCTTCTTAAGAAGTTTAAAAGCCTTTTCACTGAAGTCTGGTTGAGGATTTATAGATGCTACAGATTTGGAAGCTATTGCGAGTAAAGAATTTAAACCAAAACGATTATGCACGCATAGAGTAATATCACAGTCTAATATTTTTTGTAAAGAGGCCATGGTACGACAAACCCATTCCAGACAAGCCTCAAACATATTACAATCACAAAAACCGATTGATAACTGATTGGCCAAATGATAAGGATATAATGCCTTTATACATACTTGCAAATCTTGGGCATATAGACGTTGGGTCAAAGCACTTATCAACTTGATGACGGCAGAACGAACATAAGGACAATTGTGGTTTGCCAAAACCAAAAGAAATTCAACTTTAATGTAGTGATTTAGAACCTTTTATGTTGAAAAAATATTGATATTATTTGAATATTGATTTATTTGAAATGTTTTTTGGTATACTTACATCGTCAATATCACTATCGGGTAAAAGACAAAGAAAATCTTTGAGCAACAGTAATAAACCACTTTGTAGAGCTGCTATACCCAATGAACTATAATTATCTGTTTTATATAATATCTTTGATTTTCTTTGCTGTAACGATGAGAATTTGGAATAAAAAACTTCATTTAAGCCCGGACATTCCGAAAAATCTATATTTATAGATGGCGCATAATGCTTTTCGTTATCCAGCGATATAAAAGAACGAGCAGAATTTCCACTGTTTAATCGTATTCGTTTACGTTGAATTCTTTGGTGTGATGAATGTTTTAAAAATGATGACATTCTGGATGAACTTCTAGTCATATGGGGCGAATGAGTATGTGAATGTTTCAAAGAACTAGTATTGGATGTGTTATTCGAGGTTTTCTTAAATTTTAAACGCCATTTTGATGCTTCCGACGGATTTATTAAATATAAAGCCTTTTTATTGAGTTTTGTACAATCTGCAACATTTTCCAAATTCTCTTGAAATTCGTGCAAGGGTCGTTTGTAGGCAGATGAGGTTTTATGAAGTTTCCTTAAGCGATTTATACGAGCCTGCCTGGCTGCATCTATATCGCTGCTATTCGAAGAATTTGATTGCGAATTTGTGTTTAGCTCGTTTAAAGGCTTTGCTAGACCAGGCTGTTTACTTTTTGATAAGTTTCTCTTGAACGGAGCCGTAACCCGATCAAAATTAGTAGATGAACTTAACATACTTTTTTCCTTGATGGGTATTTGTGATGTCAACAGAAAATAAAATCTCGATCTATCATGAGTGATGTAACATTCACTGGGCTTGTGCAATAAGAGCAGCAACTTCATAATCTCATCTAACAAACAAGGCTTAGGTGGTGAGCCGGCAAATACGGAAATAATCTGAACAAATGCATCAGCTGCTTTCTTGGATATAAAAACTGGATTTGGTGATTCTATAACATAGACCTTGCATAAATTTAATAATTCCCTCATTAAACCCTCCTTTGTGAATTGTTCAATATTAAAGTCACGCTGAGGATGTTTTTCTCGTGTTAAGGCCAATATACACTGAAAGAGCATATCTAATACATCGGAGTTCTCAGCACCCGAACGATGCCAATCTGAATATCTATGTAAAATAGCGATAAGTAGTTTTGGATATATCACTGCCGCTGTAGTTGTCTCATTGACTTGCAGCACATCGCCTTTTTTCATGATCAACGGTTGTGAACAGGTATTGTTCACTATGCTCTTGAGTAGATGACAATCTTTGGTACATCTTTCGGTTTTTACAACATAACCAATGAGACTTATGTAGTCACTACGTTGAAACTCTGTATATAATTGAGATTCTGAGAAGGCAGTTGTAAGTAAGAGATCAAGAGCCATGGATTGAGTTGCCGAATTGGAACTGACTTCAACAATCTAATAAAAATTAAAGAAAAACTACATTCGTTTAGATTATCTTGGTTTAAGTCAAAATTAATGCTCAATCTATGGTTTAATCAAAATGTAATTAAAATAAAAAAATTAGATTAAAACGTTGCTAAAAATTCGTTGAAATCAATTGCATAATATTCCAAATACACTTACTCTTGCAAACAAGTATAATAGATTAGATAGTCCACCACATAGAATTGTAGCTGTTTGTAAGGATTGTATTTTATTTTGATGAATTTCACCATAATGTATTAAACCATACGAATGTCCTAAAATTAAAACACAACATCGACCATTTATGTTACAAGTACTTGTAGTATATAATGAATTTTTTTTTTCAAATATATTACTCACCATATGTGGCATTATCCATTTCCAAACTGGTATCATAAGCCATAAAAATATTTGGTTGGGATGATGAATAGCACAATATTCGAGAATCTCTTAACATTTTCAGTGAATCGGTCAAACTGCAAAAATGCGCTGATTGTAATTTACTACAATTTAAATAACCATAATTTGGTTTCCAATTGGCCACACGACACTGTGTCAGTTCGGTAAAGTCGGGACCCATAGCAGTTAAGTTTAAAATTGCATCTTTCATAGTAATTGAACGATTGAAAAGCATTAAATTTGATATGGCGAAACGTATTGGAAAGGAGTCTAATGTAGAATGTGATTCTGTAGAGCTGGTGGTATTTGGAGATTTTGAAATATTAACATCACCCAAAGCAATCATTTGAAAGATATGGGTTCTCGTTAGCAAACGTATATTGCGAAATGGTAGAACAAGGTGATGTTGTTCTAAGCCATCGATGTGTATGCACAATTCCAGCGAATCATGTAACATTTCAACGGCAAATGTAAAGTGGGTCCATTTATTCTTATTCAAACGAAATTGTTTCAAGTCAATGTGAGTACTTTCAAAGTAACCATCAGTTTCGGAGTGACCATTAAATAGATGCATGTTATTGAAGCTATTAAGCAGAACCAGTTTGGTATGTTTCAAAGCTTTCGAGAAAGGAGAAGAAGTACCAGCGCTAGCAGCTGTTGTTGTAGTAGCCGAATTTACATCTGGACTATTTACTCCTTGATGTCCTTTCTTGCTTAGTTTTGCTTCAGGATTTTGTGTTGAATTAAAATCAGTGTTTTGTTTAAAATCAAATGACTCCTCCATTTGTGTAGCTTTTGCTGGTATTTCCGCATTTGGTTTACACGTTTCAAATGTCAAATTAAGGTTACTACTCAAATATATACTTAGCATGGCTTGATTTGTACCCACTGATAAAATGTGAGTTTTCTGAAAGGACAAACAATATATATATATTTATTGTTTTTTGTTTTTTTTTTTAAATTTACCATATAAACATCACTTGATGATCTAGTATCATCTTCAATTATTTGACTGGTACTTTTCTGATTTTGTGAACCTTTAGCTTGCAGCCATAGCGATATCGTGAAACCTTCTGGATTCCAAAGACGTGCATGGGTTATGGGCATTATGCAGGGCGATCTTGTAAACGGAGTACTGGCTTGGCAGTGCAAATGATATTCATGTATACGATCGATATGTTCTGCAACATCTAGATCAGATGTTGATACACATTTGACGTCTTAAAAGATTTAATAAATTCGTATTTAAGTTTTGCAAGCAATAAATTCAAAACCTACTATGACAAAAAGTAATATATATGATGCCATTTCGAACTTGATAATGACCTTTGTCATTACATAAATAAAATAAATACCTTATAAATGAAAACTATATTTAAATTCTCTTATGCTAAAACACTTCACAGAGATGTAAATAATTTTGTCACTATTAGAGGCTCCTATTTCAGGCACCATAAAACCGAAAAGATGTATATAGAACATTCTCACCAATTTTTTTATCAAAGGTTTAAAATGGATGTTCACTAAATCGAGTCCAAGTAATTCTCTGAACAATAGCTCAAACTCATAAAGCCAACCGATTATAAAAAACTAGATTTTAAGGACTTTTATTTTAAACAAAACTATTTAACGAAAGAATATAGTCTTCCTTCTCTCAGAAAAAAGGAAAATGTTATAACTTCTTCGAAAAGAAATACTGTGATAAAAAGCAAAAAAGTCTACAGATCTTTCTACACCTCCAATATAAAGTTTATACTGCAGAACTACATATATATAATCTGTCATCTGAATGACGCTATATTTGCAATTCCTTAAAGGCATTTAAATTTAGTTTAATTTACCAGCATTTATGTACTTACTTAATAAATGTTAAAATACAATTGTTTAATAAGAAAATTCAATTCAACTTACCAATATTAACTGGAAACTCTAATTCCACACTAGGTTGACATTTCTTCAAAGTGTTAGCACAAATGTAGTTCATATATTTAACCAAAGTATCTACTGGGGGATTTTTTGATGCAAGTATGCCAAAAAATATCGTTAAAACTTCGGGGGAGTTTAAATCCACAACTAATTCCAAAATGCATTGCTGCAGCTCTCGGAGACGAACGTCATTGCATTTAAGAACAGGAGCAAATCCCTTCAGCAAAAATAAAGGACCACCCAAATATTCTCGAATAACAAAAAGGCGATTCAGCAACTGAGCTAGATTATCACACCAACCCAAAGGATTTTGACAACATTTTTGACAAAGTTCTATGAGAATATCCACAACTAAACGACAAATGCCCTCATGCAGAATATGAGTACGATAACGCGAAGAGGGTTGAAAAGAATGCCATAATTCGGCAACTTCGGAAACACCTTCAGTTTCGGAAATTTCTTGAATTTCACCATCAGCATCATATCCCTCATCGGCGGTTAAATAAAAATCATCTTGATCATTTTCACTAAACTCCAATTCACTATCGGGACAAATATAAGAAGCACGAGTGGAGAAATAGTCCACATCACAACTGTCGCCCGACACAGGTCTCTGTGGAGGTGTGGTCGGTGTGAGTATAACATTTTTACTAGGTAAGGCTGTAGATAATTGATGGTAATTATAAGAAATACCACCACCCAACCGAGAACTGTTAAAGGATCTTGTCCTTGGTCTCGCAGCATCCACAACATTTGTTTGATCGTCGGAAACGTTAGGTAAAATACTCGTACTCACTACTGCCGCTGGTTCACTGGCTGTATTTGATAGTTCGGCAATTTTCAGCAAACACTGTAATGTTTGTAGTACAGTGTTCTCCCTCGAATGATCATCGGCATGTTGTTCCCATGTATTACTGGCATTTGTTAATATAACACTTTTAAGCTTACGCAAATGTTTTTGCATCTTTTCCACTTTAATTATAAAGAAAAACAAATGAATGCTTTAATAAATTTTAAATGAATGTGAATACAATGTATTTCCGTAATCAAGTAGAAAATTTTTTAATTTTGTGATCTTCACCACTAAGGATGAAAGATAAAATCTTATCTTTTGTTATCTGTTAAATTTACATATATGAACAAGTTAATAAAATCTAAGTTGATGTAACTCACGGTATGATTGACTTAAAGAATGCGTACGAAAAATTTTCCAGATTTTATGTTATCAATAATTCAATAACTAAAAAGTCAATTAGATTAAGTCATATTAGATAATTCATAAAAAAATAATTTGCTACATATTATGAAAAAATATCCTTTTAGAAAAATTCTTATTTTAAAAATTCACCTTCAATTTTTGATGTGTAAACATCTATACGCGCAGGGGGGTAAATTTCTATTTCACAATACAATCACAAAAACAGCGTAACTCATATCGGTGTGAGCTGAAGCAGATAACGCTGTGTGACTTATGATTGTATTGGTGAAAAAATTATGATATAAAATTGTTTTTTTATGCCACTTTTTTAAAAGCGTCATCTATGTATCACTTATATACGTTTATATTAGGATATTTTTAACGTTTTACAGCAAACGGTTGTTGAATTAGCTGAAACAGTTTTTGCTATAAGTGATACATAGATGACGCTTTCTGTTTGATTTTAAAAAATGACATAAAAAATCTTTAATTACTAGATGTTTACACATCTTCCCTGTGATCCGGACTCACATGATTTTTTATTCACGCTTTATTTTATAAAATGACCACGATCTGCATCAGCCTTTGCGCATCTAAATTCCAATTAGGGTTATGAATCCGGTTAAGAATTATTCGATTAATAGATCAAATAAAAAAAATCTTCCGATCTCACAACTTAAAAATGGCGATTTTCGCCTAACAAATAATCCGATCAATTTGTGCCGATTAATAGGGTAAAAATAATGCGTTATTATATTATTAATGGAATAGCACTGGTATCAACAACAGAGGTGAGTCCGTTTTTGATTACCTCCGAACAACTAATTCCATTACAGGTAATAGGGGAAACAGTCCAACATTCTATAATAGGATTAGGGACCAAGTTATTGACATAACCAATGGTATCCTTGGAATATTTTTGCACATTATTACAGGATAATCTACAGCATTAACATCTCTTTGGAGGATTGATTCAATATCGGAATCCGAGAAAGACTAACTAGGTTAAGTTCCACAGTCTTGCACAAAATCTACCGCCTCCAGATATGGACAGGCCGGTCAGTGTTCAGCACGTCTAGCGAAAACACATAAAGAAGCATATCTAAATTCCTGCCCTGTAAACTGGGGATTGTAAAAAATACCATCTCATGGGCCAGTTCCTGTGAGGAACTTGAGGGAACTAACAAAGCAAGGCTTCGTAATGTCCGTTCCAAGAACCCGACCACACTAGGATTCCTAATGAAACCTGACGGCAATTTCGTGGAAAGCAGCAGCAAAGATACTATTGAACTTCTAAAGGATACTCACTTTTCGGGTTGCAGAGATGGGGTCAATGCCTTACAAGTCAGAAGGACCAGATGGTATATTCACGGCTCCAGGCAGGTGTCCATAGGGATAATTATGCCATGGCTCCTAAAGATCTTTTCATGCAGCCTGGAATCAGGGTATATACCAAAGGAGTGGAGATTGGTCTTTGTCCCCGAAGCGGGAAAGATAAGCCATAATACCGCAAATGACTACAGACCTATCAGTTTATCATCGTTTTTACTGAAAACCTTGGAGAGATTGGTAGATGTCTATGTGAGAAGTAAGTTCACTCCGGACAACTTCTGTAAAGCTCAACATGCATACCTCAAGGGAAGGTCGGTAGATATGGCTTTACACGAAGTAGTTGGGACGATTGAGGGTGCCCCTCACTATAGGAATAAATTTTGGATTCTTTTTTGGACGCAGAAGGGGCGTTCAATAATGTCAAAATATCATCGATCCTAGAAGCCTTAGTTAATACGGGCACGGATTCACATAAAATCCTATGGACGGAGAACACGCTGAAGAGCAGGGTGATAAACTCGAAAATAGGTGATGGGGAAGCGAGAAAGATGGTGACGAGGAGACTCAACGAGGAGGAACCTTATGATCAATGAAATCTTTCAATTTTTGGACAGACGTCGTGCTTCTGGTCAGAGGTGTATTCCTATCAATGATCAGTGACCTCATGGAGTCGGCATTATGTTAACTCGTGAAATGGGAAAGGGAAAATGGTCGGGGGTTAACCTCTCTAGAGAGATTTCCGCAATTCTCATAGCAAAGAAAATAATTCTGGGGCGGGATATGGATCCAACGACCATTATTATTTTCGTGTACAGTCTTGCTTCTCTCGAAGCTTTGAAAACGAGTACCATTTGATCGAAATGTGTGAAGGAATGTACCAGGTACCTCAACCAAAGCCGGTAACACCGTGAGGCTGAAATGTGTTCGAGAACATAGTGGGGTCAAGGGAAACGAGCTCGCTGACGAAGTTGTGCAGAGGGGCACCGAATCTTTGAGCGGGACTATCGACAATGATATTAAAATCCCTCTATCCGATCTGTCGAATCTAATTGAAGAGGCTGATCTTGAATTAAGGACAAGATGGACACAACTGACCTCTTGCAGAATATCCCAGATCATATGGCCCTTGCCTAATCCAAGGAGAACAAAAGCATTTGGTTTTGGTAAAGGGAAAATAAACCTAATTGTAGGAGTACTCACAGGATACTGTGTAATAGGGCAGATGATCGAACGTATAGGTGTCCTGAGAGCTGACTGTAGGAGTTGTATGTGAAAATTTAGTTACAAAAATCCGCCTCAAACAAGCAGAGAGTTAAATAAAAGCATGTAGAAAATGCACTGTAACATTTTAAAATTTCTCTTTATTGATATAAAAATATATCAATTTATATTATTTTATTTTATTATTTTGACCCAACTGGTCAAAGTATACGTCTCTTTCAATTAGAAAAAGGGTATTTAAAAGTATAAATCCTTCAAATGAAAGAATAATTAATCAGCACTAAAGTAAAACAAGTAAAAAAAGTTACGCACAAACCAATCTTAATGAAATGCAAAAAAGAGTACTTTGTATTTGTATGAATTATCTATTATTTTTTTAAATAAAAAAATGCTGAAATAGTTTAAATTTTCTTTTTATTCGCTATTTGATCAATAAAAATATTTTTAATCGAATAAAGTCAAAACCCGAATAATTGACAACCATAGTTCCAATCTTTCAACAGCATTTACCCATTATATTAAACTAATTTTTTTAAGAAAATTAAAATTTCTAAGAAAAGGTACTCTGGAGGTGGTTTGAGATTTTGTTCACCAATTGATATATAATTTTTGTTAGTCACCCAGTAAGCACCTACTTGCTGCAATAAACTAAATAAGTGTATGATTGTACATTCCTTAGACATCAGAGAATTCGAAAATCAACGTTATTTTTTATTTTTATTTTTTTGTTGTTGTGTTTACATAAAGCAAGATGTTTATGTTCAAACTTGTGAACAATATTTCGTAAGCAAGCTTTTCTTGTAACAATTGCTCGAATTAAAAAAAAAAAATACATTATTTGTTTAAGTTTGCGCGTTTGAGTTTTTAGTGCTGCAGCAAATGAGTGCAACCACATCAAAACAAAAGTTGTAATATAATCTAGTTACTCTTTCATATACGCTTTTAGTCAATGTAGTTGATTTAGTATTAATAATTAACTCAAGTTCAGTTCTACAATACTAACTAAATGGAAAAAATGAAAAATGTACAAGTGAACGGTTGCTGTTATTAAAAATCTTACATTGATTTGCACTAAACACTATGCTACAAAAACATAAGTTAGCATACTGAAAACAGTAAAAGGCTTAATGTCAGATGCCGGCACAGAATAGTTATGATTTTAAGGAAATATGATTTCTTCTTCCCTACCACACAAAAAAATAAAATTTTTCATGGCCCTCTTGAATCCAGACTGTAATCCCATTGACCACGAATGGAGCACCCGCGCAGCAAAGGTTCTGAAAATGAAAGATAGTTTTCGTCAATCTCAAATACATCGTTAATGAGTGTTGGTCGGAAATTGGTATTCAAACTCTTGAAAGTTTAGTAGAATCGTTTGATTACCCAGGTTTCTTTAACGAAACTACAAAATAAATATTTATTTTCATATCTTTAGAATATTATGATAGCAAGAGTTTTTGAACCGGCGAAAATTGACAGAATCGGACGAGTGGGCATGGAAACTCCCATATAAATGTAAATATCATACCAGTGGACGTGGCACCTTCAATACAAAGTGAAATATCTGGAGTGCTATGATACAGATCGCCTTACAACTTTCTGAGTTCGTAAGTTAATAAAGTGTTACACACGTGACAAAAATGGGCGCGACTTCCATACAATGTAAATATTAAAATTTCGACTATATATGATTAGTTATTTATGTAAGTAGTCGAACCGAAAGTGGGCGGTATCGGACCGTTGGGGATAGTTTCTCCCGAACAAAATAAAATATTATATTTTTTGAATTCTAGCTTCTTGAAGCAGTATATAATAGGTCCAAAAGTTATTAGTGTTATTGTATCAATTCACGATGCGGTTTACAAGTAATATACTCGTACAAGTATAATATACTTGCAGTAATTAAAAACTTCAAAAATTTAAAAATTGTTTCCGCCAAAATCTCTGATGTAGATTTTATGCCCCGCATTAAAACACATATAACCAAATTAATAATGTAACGATCGAAAACTTAGCACAGACTGCTAGTGACTCTGAGTGACCAGTGCCAAGAATCTTATCAAATGCAATAACAACATAAAAGTTACTCAAACAAATTCACTTGACCTCAGCGATACTGATGATACTGGTCAACAGTATACATTTGTTTTAAGTCGAATTAAAAAATTGAAGACTAGTGTAACATTACGGCATATTCGTTCCTACACATGCTGTTGCATTTGATAGTTTTTTTCTTGCTCGTAAATTCAAAGTAACTAATCATTTTCTATGGCTTCTTGATGTTCTAAAACAAAAAGCATGCATTCATATTTTACAACAAGTTTGATACTACAACACACATTAGATTTTCCACTTGGAAAATCATTGATAGAAAAAAAACTACTCTAATGATTAACAAACAAAAGTCGGATATTTTCAAATATTTATTACTCACCCTCTTCATTTTGATAGCCTTTTATACAAATGGCCATGGTAGCTTCAAAGATTTTCAGTAATAGTTTTTTGCAATCTGAATGAGATTCATACAATGGCAATAAATCGGCATCAATTTGTGGTTGTTCTTTTGAAGCTGCGTCCGATGGTTTAGTTAAATCAATTAAAGAATTCGAACGCGATACCGAAAATATTGAACCAAATATATGAAATAGTTTATTTATAATACCTTCATTTGAGGCATGAGTTATTAATGTTTCGCTAGCTGCCGCTGCCGCTTCGGTTTGTGTTGTGAATATCGTTTTGTGGTCACTTAAACAATAATTAAATGTATCCACATATAAGGTCGCTGATGAGGGTGTGTTTTGTTGTGTTCGATAGTCATCAATATTTTGAAATGTTTTCCAGAATTGCTTATGACTGCGTATATCAAATATTGCAATACTTTCATTTAAAGAATTTTCTTTTATTTGTAAGCCATCCGTTTGATGCAATTGCAATAGAAATGAGGATTTTTGCGTTGTCTGTGGATTTAAATATTCCGTTAACTGAAGACGTTGTGTTTCCGAATCGGTTGAAAAAACACTAAATGTTGAGTTACTTAACATTGTATTTGAAAATGAATTTGTGGCAGATGTTGCTGCTATTGAGTTATTTGAATGTATAGAATTGATTAAATTTTCTATAACTTCCCACGAAGAATCAATCTCTTTGTTTACATATAGCTGTTGATTATTTTTTGAGCTTTTCGTTTTCGTTCTTTTGGGTGTCAACATTAGAAATGCCGCCAATGCATTTAAATTTATCTGTAGTATATCGATAATAGTTTTGTCGCCCGGTTTTAAGGTTATTCTTGATTCTAATGTTGAGTTATTGGATGGTAAATCTTTTTCATTGTCATCTTTTACAGTGATATCTTTTTCTGCGTCTGCGTTTTCGCTTTCGTCATCATAATCCTCCTTGGAGATGGAATAGATTTTAGCAAATTCGTTATAAAAATACTGACTAGTTTTTAGTAAATCATAGTTTAATGACCATTGTAAGGCCACTATATGTAAAATATCTATTGTTTTTAATTGCAATTTATCATGTGTTGGTGGAACACTCTGTTCTATCAACCAAAATTCTGGGGTATTTTTTATGTTTTGTAATTTTAATTTGTATATTAAATTATTAAACAGTTGTTGGGCCCTTTCGGAACTAGTGAATTGCAGTGTTATCAATCTTCTACTTAAAATCAATTGCTCCTGGTTATTATCACCCAAGAATGTAATATTATCAATACCAATTTTGATCAAATCGCATACACTTCTTATTAAAAAAGGCTCCTCCAAAAGATCCTCCAAGTGTTTGATGTTTTCTTCATTATAGAAAGCTTTTATCAGGCGTATATCTCTTAAATAGAACGCAAATATATTCAAACATTCATTTAATAATTTACTAATGTCTTCTTTTAGATTATCTTGAGTTTTGATTAGCAAATGTAAATCAGCCGAGTCTGTTGATGATTTTTTCCAAAATCTTAAGGTATGTTGTGGAGAATTAGAATTAGAATTTTTCTGGTTGAACAGCTTCACTTTAAACTCCCGAAAAATGGGTAAAACAATTTCAGCCAATATACCCGCAGCAATATCATTTGTTAACAGAAATGATAAATGTTTTAAATGTTTCAGAAAATACAATAAATTTATTAAATCTTCTGTGTTATTAATTAGTTTGTTATAAAACGTTTTATATATCTGTAGTAAGCCTTGATGAAAATCCACTGATTTTAGTTTCATATCACATTTCAAGCATTGCATATTTCCCGATTTTTTGTACGACAAGCCTCCATTTTGACTTGATTGTTCCAAAGGGGATTTAAAAAAAATAGTATTCAACATTTTATAGTATAAAAATTTATAGGCACATTTTTGATAGTAGGGTGTTATCTCCTTAATAATATTCAATGTGGTATTGAACAACGACAAGTTGTAATGACAGCAACATAGTCCGGATCTAGCAAAATATAACATCGACTGTTCTTGTAAATCCTTAGGTAGTGAAGGCAATAATGTTATTAAAATATTTTGAAAATAACAAGACAATCTGGGGGTTTGACTAAAACAATGCATTTGTTTCGACTTCAATTTTCGATATCTCAATGGAGCAGGTTTAACAGTATTGAAAGCCATTGTTGTAGTGGTATGATTGCCGGATAATGTTATCATTAAATCATATTTATTTAAATTATCTATTATTTTCAATAATGTTCGAAGAATCAATTGAAATAAAGCCCATAAATCGTCTTGCTCGGGTGGTTGATGTCTCAGCAAGTGGTCCATAGTAGATAAACAACAGTCGATAACTGTTTCATCGATAAATTTTAGATTATACAAATTCACTTTGCTATTCCACAAAGTTTTTTGGGTATATACCGCAACCACATTATGTAGTATAGCAAAGATTAAATAAATCAAGGCATACAACAAACGTGAGGTATGTAAATTACACTCCAAGGCAGCTATCAGCTTAGCAAATATACACTGGAATTGTATGTCATTGAGTGACGAGTGATCGGCTAAGGCAAATAAATTATTTAAACATTCTTCATTTAGTTTCAGCAAATAACATTTGATTATTTCAGCATTGCGTAGCGAAGAAAAAGCCCTATTATCGACTCGTAAACAATCCAAACTAAAGTTTAATGTTAACATAAATAATGATTGATCCGAGTGTAAGGATGTGAATCCCTCATTTTCAATACATTTCAATAAGAGTTGTATTAGAACTAAAGCAATTTCATCACTGGTTTTAGTTTGTTGCACAAATTCTGATAAAGTTAATTTATATTCTACCAGCTCTGGGCCAAAGTTTACACAGCTCTCATCGTTTGAAGAGTTTTCATTTTTGTTAGGGGATTTACTTTTTAGTTTCTGATAAAATTGTAATTTGCCAATAAAAGCAAAAATATTTTGTTGATCAGTTAATTCTTTGTATGTTTCCGACCACGGACAATTGGGAAATAAGTTGATACATAAATTGCAAAGACTTTTCTGAGAAGCCACCAACTGAAATAAAAACAAAACAAACTCATTTATTGTTATAAATTCTGAAATACATCTCACAATTTCTGAAATACATTTGATAATTTCTGAAAGTCAATTGCGGATTTCTGAAATACAATTGCAAATGATGTATTTCAAATATTATAAAAATTTAATTTTAAAAACAAATAAAAAACTAAAGTCGATCTCGACCGACTATACGATACCATATACCATGCGTTAAGAGAGTGGGTCTCAGGTCCAACTAATTGGATATAGAAAATAAGCATAAACCAAATTCAAGTTATTCATTTTTTTTCCTCCAGATATGAAAATTTTCATATCGGAAGCTATATTTACATGGGGACTAGGTCCCGAAGCTAACCATATTTGGTAAAGTCATTAATTTTTCCAAAAACATATACAAACCAAATTTGAAAAAACTTTTTGGAATATTTTTGTTTTTTGTGCAATATTTTTGCTTTATATGGGGACTATGACTAAGAAATCTACTACAGGGCTTATTTTTGGATTTCTGATTAATGAATGTAATAAACACAAACAAACCAAATTTGGGTCTTATGGGACTTTAATTCGATCTCATATGGGTCATTTGTATGGGGACTAGGTCTGAACATGCACCGATTTTCATCAATTTCAATAGAGTTCGTTCTATCGCTGACAAAAGCTAAAATACCAAAATTCATCAAAATATATTCATATTTGCGATCAGTAATTTGATTACAAGGTTTACAGGGACACACAGACGAACGGACAAACGGACATCGGTATAATAAAAGATGGGTCTAGTTCAAACATTTTTGGTAGTTACAAACTTCAGCACAAAGTCATTATACCCTGACCACATAGTGGTATAGGTTATAAAAACAAGTTAGAAAATTATAATCGGTCTAGACTAAAACATACTTTTCGAGAGAGGGTCTTGGATCCAAGTTTGCTGAGACAATAGCTGGATATAGAAAATGGGCATACAAATTTTTTTAGTGGTATAGTTATTAATTTGAGGCGTGCAGATATGAAAAAGTTAATATCTGACGTTATTTTTATATGACCATATTTAGTAGTAATTTTTTTTATAAAAAACATGTATAAAACAAATTTGGCTATGACTAAAAATGGTCCGACAGGGTTTATTTTTGGACTATTGACTAGTGGGTATAATACACATATACAACAAATGATATCGATACATATATGATAATCAGTATCTTACTACCTTAGTCTTTCTGATAGCAGTATGTGTGGGGGCTAGGTCTGATGATGCACCGATTTTCACTACTACTTTCAATATCGCTTGTCCTATGGTCCATAAGAACTTATACACTAAATTGCATCAAATTATATTCATATGTGAGACCTGTAGTTTGATAAGGTTTACATCGACACACAGACGGACGGACGGACAGACAGACAGACAGACACACGGACATCGCTAAATCGGCTCAGAAAGTGATTCTGAGTATCATGTAAATTCGTTTCGTTAAATTTAATAAAATGACAACATACAATGTTGGAAAATCGTCTCAATTTCTTTCATACAAATTTCAAAATTGGCTAATTTTACGATATGATGAAGTTGCTTTATCTTCACACCTACCTTAATATCCGCTTTTAATAGAAATTCCAATAAATGTTGTCCCAATTGATGGGTTAAAAATTGTCTT
>OY821519.1:134403593-134516093 GCA_963682025.1 Cordilura impudica | reverse complement strand
AAGAATAATTTTAAAATTAAAAAAAAAAAAAATATATACATATATATAAAACAGAAAATACAAATAAAACATCTGGGCAATTCACAGCACGTGTTGTATGTTGTATTAAAATATACAATACACCCATTTGTTGTGAACAGTCAGTTTTATTTTCATACTGTAAAACGTTTTCTTTAGTAATTTTCAATCCAGCGAGGAAAGGTCGCTTCTGTTATTTCGTAACAGAGAAAATACGTGTCGGTGTTTGCTTTTTGGTCATAACATATACCCTAGAGTTTTAGTTACGTACCTCTAACATTTGAATTTATAATTTAAAAAAATTTTTAAATGTTTGGTTGATACTGAAAGAGAAAATACATAGTAAAAATATAAACGTTAATTTTTATATAAATAAACTTACTGATGTATTTGCGTTATTTGCGTTATTTGCAATTTTTTATTTTATCTATAATACTAATAGGCTAGGCGATTTCTTGTGACTGATGTTTTGTTCTACCATTTGATCCCAATTTTGACCAGACGTATATTATTTGAAAGGTATCTCGTTTTAGCCGATTTGCAGATTTTTAAATTTTTTCCTTTATTTTGACTATATTGCATTTAAAGTTGCTACTAACCAAGGTTCAGAAAATACACGTGAAACACACAATGTTCTGTTCAAAAGCAGCCAACACATATCTTTATTTTCATATCAATTATGTGCGTTTCTAAATTTTCTACGGTGCCCAACACAACCATGACTGTGTTCGTTTTAATATTTCGTTATTTACACGAACATTTTTGTATCACATACTTTTTGTTTCAATCACACATAAAGCACACATTTTTGAGTGTACAATAAACAGGTTCGAGTTCAGTTATATTTTAAGTCGTGTTGTGGCTCGTGTAGTAAGAAAAAAAGAAATATAACTGAACTCGAACCTGTTTATTGTACATGTTCTGTTTTTTCTTACTACACGAGCCACAACACGACTTAAAATATAACTGAACTCGAACCTGCTTATTGTACATGTTCTATGTTTTTTTTCAGTACACGTACCAGAACATGAACTTCAAATAAAGCAATACTCAAAAATGTGTGCTTTATGTGTGATTGAAACAAAAAGTATGTGATACAAAAATGTTCGTGTAAATAACGAAATATTAAAACGAATACAGTCATGGTTGTGTTGGGCACCGAAGAAAATTTAAAAACAAACATAATTGGTATGAAAATAAAAATATGTGTGTGTTGGTCTAAGTTATGTTTGTTTACATATATGTACGAGTTTTTTATTCAGTGTGTGTTTTTTTCTGAACTCTGCTACTAACACATACATAAAATTATACAATGCTATATGTGTGTTTATTAAATTTGTTAATGTGTTTGTAATAAAAATGAGTTTATTTTGGGTTGATTTGTGGATTGGCTATAATTGATAAGCATACTTTTAGGGTTTTTATTTAGGGAAAAATAAAATTTCCTAAAATATGCGCTCGAATTTCGAGGGCTGGAATCTGCTAGTAATTATGATAAAATTGTATGTATTTGTTTTTTCTTCTTCATAAAAACTGGCATTCACTTGGGACTGATATATTATGACACAATATACAACATTTACTAAACATAGCAAATGAAGTTGTATCGTTGTATCAGATTTTTCAAAGAAAATTACCAACAACATTTTTACACTATTGTAAAGTAATACACGATACAACAGATACAACGATACAATACACATTGTGAATTGCTCAATCGTATCTGTAGTTAAATTTTAAATTACGATACCAAAAAAATCGTACAGAAATTGTGTTTGAATAAGTAAGACTGAGATGAATAAATATAAACAACTGAATTTTCATTTCAAGTTAACTGCACTGGTGACTATTTAATTGAATTACAAACTATTAACAATACAATTTTATGAGTATGTGAGTGAATTTTAAATATGCTGGGGTCCATCGCAAATTTAAATCAGTTGACCATTCCTTATGTATACTTATCCTATTGCAAAAATGTATATTATTGTTTGAACCTATACAATTATAGTTTATTCACATCTCAATGTCATTTTACAGCCAATTAATATTTATGCTAAATAAATAAATTTATTATACATAATTTGAAAAATATTTTAATTACAATTTAATTTATCATAAATTAATAAATTTATTATACATAATTTGAAAAAATATTTTAATTACAGTTATTATATAACTTTTATAAAGCAAACATAGGTACATATTAAAATTAAAAGCTAATGAATATACTTTAAAATCGCGTTTTTTGAGTATGGCTTCAAATTAGTGAACTTACAAATAACAAATAATATACTAAATATATTTTTAACAAGAAACATACTTAATCAAATAAAATAATCAAATTATTTTGTTTATGATCAAAAAATAAGTGTTAAAAATATAATTTTCACAGACATCATATTGTGATGTCGTAAAAATCATCAAAAGCAACTTTTTCAAGTGGTGTTATTTATAACTAGCAAAAGCAGTCCATTTATTAAAATTTATTTTATCCATTGACACATTATTTCCATGACCATTGAGCTCCATTACATCAAGAGACAACAGTCATAATTTACTTTTTCTCTTTCTAGCCTTGACATTCCATTGATCTTGTGTTTCAGCAACACCAGTAGAATTATCGGTTAATGACCATGTTTCAATTAAAGGTGGTCTATGTCTATTGATAAATGGATTTATAATGGCAGCCACACCTTGTGGATTATTCAAGTGAACATGATGTGTGCCCTCCACCTCATGTAGTTCAAAATGAGGATTATTTGCTTTTAAAATATCAATTACTTCGGCACTTTGTTCATCTATATAGTTAGATTCTGATCCTTTTATAACACAATACGGTACATTATGGATTTTACGTGCCAATTCGGCGGCCAGTGGTGGTGACGTGGTAAATTCGAAATAATACTTAACACGACCATCACGTGAGAAATAGTATTTATCGGGATATTTTGTAGACTTTGTAACATTTCGTTCTAAAATATGTTTGCAATTTTCTAAAGTCACCGATTTACCTGAACCATCGAACATTAGTTGCAGTAGTTGTTCTCTGGTATAGGACGGTGGTTCCATTTGATTAGCTAATTGTAAACGATCATCTTCTACTAAATATTTTTCAATATTATTACGTATAAAATCAATTTGACTATTGGGATCACGATAACGTGTCTTCACAACATCTATGCTTATAAGCAAATCCAAGCGATTCGGATAGAGAGAGGCAAATATAAATGAAATCATGGAACTCATGGAATGTGCCATGATAGATACTTTTTCCCATTCGTATTCTTCCATAATACGCAAGATAACACAAACATAATCGACGGCATGATAAACAATGCCTCTCGGTAGTTTTGGAGATAAGCCATGACCAGGTAAATCAATACACATGATACCAATGTGTTCGGGTAGCAATGGTAACAGAGTATTCCAAGTGCCCATGTTATCAAGCCAGCCATGTAAGGCTAATATGGGTCGTACTTTACGATTGCCATACCAACGTCCCATCACATAACCCCAGGGCATGGGTATACTTAAGTCCATAAACTAAAAATAGATGCAAGAAGGGAATCCATTAAAACAAATTTTAAAATATAGAAACTAAAATCAATGATAAATAGATCCTTAATACTTATTCATAGAATGTAGATACAAATTACACAACTTGGCCAGGATATATGTAATCAATAATAATTTAAGTCCAGCTATTTTAACCTTCTACAATTATTCCTATATAAATCTCTTTTTCAATTTGGAGCATTTCTAAAATACTAATATTGTTCAAGAAATTTCGAACTTATATTTAAGGGTTGATTAGTATGTCCCTGAACTTCCCTCCATTTTAAAGTTCTGACACAGATAATTAAAAATCAGCTCTGCTCCCGTCCATTACCGTCTGTTTTGAGCAAGCTCGGTCATTTCGTTTATGGTTTGGTAGCTACTCAACAATTGACGGATGCCGCGTTTGCTCACATTCAAACATTAACACAAACGTGCGACAACTTGAAATAAATGGTTTAACCGCAATAAGGATGATTTTTTGTGCCGTTTTGAAATGGTAGATGAAACATGGATACCGGTGACTGCATATCATTTCCAACTTATTCTTTTCAGACCTAGCTGTATCGGGTGTGAGATCTGGTTGTTGATGCTTAAAAAAAACATATAAATTTTTTCTGATCTTTTCTTATCGATATTCAGTGATTGTGAGTTCTCTTTTGTGCTCTCTACACAAAAGAGAAAACCAAGTAAGAAAATAATAGTCGGTCTATACCGACTATATGATACCCTATACAATGCGTTTAGAGACCCTATCTCTTAGGCCCAACTAATTGGCTATAGAAAATAAGACAACACCAAATTTGAGTGCCATTGTTATTAATTTGTTTTCCTTTGAATATAAAAAAGGTCGTATCGGATGCTGTATTTATATGGGGACTAGGTCGAAAAATGGACCCATCCTGACCATATTTTGTAAGGGTACTTCTTTTTTTCAAAAACATAAACAAACCAAATTTGAGAAAAATCTGTGCAATCTTTTCGTTTTTTGATAGATTTAAGTGAAGATCGGGAAGCAACTTTATATGGGGCTATGACTAAGAATTCTCCTATAGGATTCATTTTTGGACTGCCGATTAATGGGTGTAGTAAAAAGACACAAACTTAATTTGACCGAGATCTATATGATGATTTGGATCATATGGCAATTTCGGTCGATTTCATAGGTGTTATTTGTATGGGGACTATGTCTGAACATGCACCGATTTTCACCAATTTCATTGGCGCTCATGCTATGCCTGATAGAAGCTCACGTACCAAATTTCATCAAAACATGTTCACATTTGCGACCTGTTGTTTGATTACAAAATTTACATGGACACACAAACGGACAGACGGACATCACTAAATCGACTCAGAAGGTGATTCTGAGTCGAGCGGTATAATAAAAATATTTTTGGTAGTTACAAACATCAGCACAAGGTCATTGTGCTATACCACATAGTGGTATAGGGTATAAAAAGAAAGTAGACTTTACTAAAAAGAAGAAAGGGATTTTTCAATTGCACTACGGAGCAATCAAAAATTTATTGGCTGGGTTGAGAATTATTGATATAGAATGACTTATCAACTAATATTTGTTTAAAACGTAATTTAAAAAACACACCGGCTGATTGATAAGAAATCGCCAAAAATAACTCCAATAATTTTTAGTGGTATATGGTAGAGAAGAAGAGAGCATATATTTCTTAAAAAAATCATAACTGTCCTTTATTTTAATAAAATTCTCCCTCTGGTGTGAAGTGTATATATGAGTTTGCCATATCGTTTGTAGTAATTAGAAAAAAATCTGGACCCCATAAAATATATACATTTGTAGTCTTAATAACAAGCGGAGTTGATATAGCAACATCCGTCTGTCCGTCCGTCTTTGGAAATCAAGGTTACGTCCTCAATAGGTTAGCCCTAGTGTTTATTTTTAGTGAATATGATTCACTAATGTCATGAGAAGGTTTCTGTTTAAAATCATGATAATTAGTCCCCAGAAATCACTGAAAAAGTAAAAAAAAAAATTTAAAAAAATTATGTTTCTATAGTGTTCTTTGTTGCCATTATAAACTTTATGTTTTTGTCATAGCTGTTTTTGTTGTTGTTTTTGTGTTGGTTGTGGTAATAATATAAAACTTCACCAACATTATAAGCAAATTGTGCTGAACTACCAAGCTATTAATTAAAATTAACTGTGTAAATTAGCCAACGTTTTTTCTTTCGTCTGTCTGTTGAAAACATTCTCCTGTCCGCAACTCGAAGGCAACAGTTTGATATTTAATTTGGATCCGGTAAGCCCAATAAATGAAAAAATACTACGATAAAATTTCATATAAAAATCAAAAAATAGTGAAAAATATTTTTTCGCAACAGAACATGTTCATATAGATGTGTATCACCAATGCATATTCATTTTTATGTGCTTATTGTACATATGAAAAATCACCAACAAGCAAAACGGATAAGAAAAGTATAGTCGGTCTAGACAGACTATTCGATATCCTATTCCTTGCGTTTCGAGAATTGGTCTAAGGTCCAACTACATAATTGGGCATAAAAAATAAATAGAAACAAAACCTGAGTATAAATTCGAATAATGGACCGAATCTGGCCATATTTGGTGGTCACTTTTTTTTGCAAAAACACATCATATTTTTGAACTGCTGAAAAATGGATGTAATAAACGCACACAAACCCAATGAGATCTGTATGATAATTCGGATCTCATGACAATTTAAATCGATTTCATATTGGTAGCAGGTCCGAACATGAACTGATTTTCACTAATTGCAACAGCGTTCTTCCTATGTCCGTTAGAAGCTTAGATATAAAATTTGATTGATATATATTTATATTTGTGACCCGTAGTTTGATTACAAGACGGAAGGACAGTTGGACGGAAGTCGCTTAATCGTCTCAGAAAGTGGTTCTGAGTCGATCGGTATAATAAAATTCATTATACCTTGACGATATAGTGGTACAGGATATATAAATATGTATACATCGGTAATAAACCAATTTGTAATTGTATGTGTTTGCAGTTATGCCCATTGTATTTAATAATAATTTTCAATTAAAGAGGTATGAAAATATCAAAATTTTTGTTAATTACATTACATTATATATCCTAAACATCACTGTAAAAACCTTAGCCATTACAATTTGAAATCTGGCCTTTTTTGCATTTAAGTGTTGAAAACCTTGGTTATAGAATATTGATTTTAGACCAAACTTATTTGTTTTATGTATTATAGAGTGTACGTAGGGCTTTTATATTATTGTGTTTAGAACCAGGGTGGAAGATAATATAAATTCGGCTGTGCCGAAATGAACTTTTAAAATTCAAATAATTATCTCTAAAATATTATTTATAAAATAATTTTCACTTTTTGTACAATAACAAGACACTGTTGCGATTACGAAAGCGCAGCGTTTCACGCAATTAGTAGTATGAAGACTCAAGGCCTAGTTAGCCACACGTAACCTTAACCAAACTTGTCAGCTCATTTTTTCTGTTACATGAAAAGCATTTAGAGCAGTTACCGAACTCAACTGTCACTTAACTGGAATTTCCCAATCTGTTGAAAATAAATTTTTGCTACGTTTGTACGTGCCATTTGTGAACAGCTGATAAAGTTAGGTTAATTTTACACAGCAACATGCTGGCTCATTTTTTATGTTCTATAATTGCACTAAATGACAACGTTACATTTACGGTATGGATACATTTTAACAACGTGTGGCTAACTAGGCCTTTAGCTTTAGGTTTCGGGTAGAAGTGGCTGCTATCCGAGGATAAGCACACTTAGACTCTGGGGTCCATTGTGATACCACAGGACAAAGGGGTGTTCCCCTCATTCCTGATGAAGTCCCTGAGATATGAAGTTTCCACATTTGAGAGATCGTGAAGAAACGACGATCCCAATGTTCGAAGTCTTGTTTTGGAGTGCGCCAGGCAATGGAAGAGGAAATCATTTTAGAGACCCTGAGTCGTTGGGCGTGTCTCTCTATGAGCCAGTGCACAGTGATAACAGCAACTACAGTCGAAATCTCCTCGCGTGGGAGTGGTAGTAGCGCTCTTGTACGCTTTCGATTCAGAGCTGGCCAGATTTGTCTCGTGATCCTATACGTTAATTCGTTAGCTCATCTGTTATCCATTATGCCAGCGGTGCGAAGTCGAAGTTCCACCTTGCATGATTCCAGGAGTGCACCAATATATTCAAAATCGACTGGAACTTGTAAAATAGAACCCTTGCTAGCTCATCAGCTTTGCAGATTCCCGGCATATTCATATGCCCTGAGATCCATATGATTCTGATAACGAACTGCATGGCCATCTTATCTAAGAACGTGCGGCAGTTAAGGGCGGTTCTATCTAAACCTGAACGTAATGAAGACTTAAGGTGGAAGTACACATAACGCATTTCGACGGCAACGTTCTTTTAACTCATACTCTCTGTCTGTCTGTCGTGGATCAACCCCATTCCCCCTTATCCAACTGATATGAAACTTTAGATCACGGAGTGATCTAAATGTCATTTCCCCCTCGTCCGATCGATCTGAAACTTGGTCCATACACTTGCTGTGAAAAAAATATTAACTTTGACTTAGTCACGCACAATCACGCACAGTCACGGAGTGATCTAAATGTCATTTCCCTTCATCCGATCGATCTGAAACTTGGTCCATACACTAGCACTGACACGCATGGTCACGCACAGTCAAGGAGAGATTTAAAACGGATTTACCCTCATCCAATCAATCTGAAACTTGGTTGATATACTTGCTGTAAAGAAAGATTAACTTCAACATAGTCACGCACAGTCACGCATAGTCAAACACAGTAACTGAGTGATTTGAAACCCATTTCCGCTTATCCGATCGATCTGACAATTGGTCGTTAGACTTGCCGTGAAAAAGATTAACTTTGACATAGCTACGCAGAGTCACGCATAGTCACGCACAGTTACGGAGTGATATAAACCCCATTTCCCTTAATCCGATCGATCTGAAGCTTTGTGCATAGACTTGTTGTGGTCAAAGATTAACTTTGACATATTCACGCACAATCACGCACAGTCACGGAAAGATTCAAAACTCAAAAGCATAAGGAAAGAAAGAGATTTAATAAAAACTTTGTTTTTATGGGTTAGATTATGCTTTTTATATTTTTCGACTACACATTCACAAATAAACAACAACAATTGATTAGCCGTCAAAAGCCTATAAACACGTCAAAAAGTTGAAAACACACTATTTCAACATTTTTGAAAGTAGTCCAAAAATAGTTTATCACAATCGAAAATGGTTCTTTGATACAAAATTTCTCTTGATGTAATCGAAAATTCAGTTGTTCAGTTGATTTTTTTTTACATCTAAACGTTCAAGCACACAAAAATGTGTATGCGTCGCTGATAAAACAAACTAACAATAATGTAATTGTATGTACATATGTATGTATTCATGTTTATGCTGATTGCATTTAATAATTGCTTTCAGTTAAAACAGCACGTAAATATTTATAAATTTTGTAATTGAATATAAACAACAGCTGATTATCTGTCATGAAAAAGTTGAAAGTTGGTGCACTTTTTATACCCTACACCACTATTTGGTCAGGATTTAATGAGTTTGAGCTGCTATTGGTAACAACCAAAAATATTTTACCTAAACCCATCTTTTATTATACCGGTCGACTCAGAATCAATTTCAAGTCGATTTAACGAAGTCCGTCCGTCCGTTCATCTATTTGTTTTTTTTTTTTTTTTGTTTTTTCAAGACAAAAACAAACACGTATTTTGTAGTATGCAATGTGTATTCATATAGAAACATATTTGTTTCAAAGTTCTTTCTTTTATATTTTAGTTTGTTATATTGGAAGAGGCTTAAATAGTATAACTCGTTGCTTGAATTCTCGTTGGGTTGTTTTCAGCAAATATATATGAATTTAACTTTTTACCAATTTATTTGGTGCTTTTGGTTATTGATGAGGGTGGGTGACTCTGGGTGACTTTTCCCGAATCAGCTCTATAACCTGTCATGCAGAGTATAGATCAATTTTTTAAACAAATATGCCAATGTTTTTGCTTTATTTAAAGTAAAAACATTTCATCTTGAGCCTGAATAATTTCAAACTTAATAATTAATAAATAAAACCATATGAGTCCGATCACAGGGGAGATGTGTAAACATCTAATAATTAAAGGTTTTTTTATGTCACTTTTTTAAAATCAAACCGAAAGCGTCATCTATGTATCACTTATAGCAAACAACTGCAGGAGTTGTTGAATTATGTATATGTTATACGTTTATATTGTGAAATTTTTGTCGCTTTACAGCAAAAGGTTGTTGAATTAACTGAAACAATTTTATATCATAATTTTTTCACCAATACAATCATAAGTCACACCGTTTTGTCTTACGGCTCACAGCGTAACAAGTGTTATGCTGCGTTACGCTGTTTTTGGGATTGTATTGTGAAATATAAATTTACCTTCCTCTGCGTATAGATGTTAACACATCTTCTGAGAATGTGAAAACAGAAAAATCATGTTAAAGTAAATATAAAAAAATCTTGAATTTGATTAGAAAAATTTCAGTGCATAGACGCGTATGAAAGTTTGAAATAGAATTTAAAACAGTTTCAGAAAGAAAAATTTCATAGTGTGAAATGTGACTTACGTTACGGTCGATCAGGAATATGTTAAATCGTCATTCTTAATATATTAATAAAAAACAATAATATGATTATGAATTTTGGCCTGTTAGGCGGTAGTTATTTAATATTCAAATAATTATAGTTCTAAATTTAGGTCGGCTATACAAAATCACCCTGAAAATATAGAAATCGTAAGTGTGCCCAGTTTCAAAATTTGTTCACTTGATTTTTATGTCAAATGATAGTCAACAAAATATATATTCAATCCACTATAGTTAAACATGTCTTTAGTTACGTTGTAATTTTTATTCCCTATACCACTATGTGGTTTGGGTACAATGACTTTGTGCTGCTGTTTGTAACTACCAAAAATATTTGACCTAGACCCATCTTTTATTATACCGATCGAATCAGAATCACTATCTGATTCGATTTAACGATGTCCGTCCGTCCGTCCTTCTGTGTGTCCATGTAAAGCTTGTAATCAAACTACAGGTCGCAAATATGAATATATTTTGCTGAAGTTAGGTTTTATCGCGCATATGATGAACGCTATTGAAATTGGTGAAATTCGGCCCATGTTCAGACCTAGCCCACATAGAAATGACCCCTATGAAATCAACATAAATTGCCATAAGATCCAAATTATTATATAAATCTTAGTCAAATTGGGTTCGTATGTGTTTATTACATTCATTAATCACTAGTCCAAAAATGATCCCTATGGGACAACTCTTAGTCATAGGCCCCATCTAGAGCTGCTTCCCGATCTTCACTTAAATCTATCAAAAAACAAAAATATTGCACGGATTCTTTTAAAATTTTGTTTGTATTTATTTTTGCAAAATACAAGAGACTTTACCAAACATGGTCCGGATCGGTCAATTTTTGGGCCACGTCCCCATATAGATATGCAGCCAAAAAAATTAATAAAAATCCCACTCAACTTTGGTTATGCTTATTTTCTAAATCCAGGTAGTTGGGCCTGAGAGATAGGGTCTCTAAACGCATGGTATAGGGTATCGTATAGTCGGTCTAGACCGACTATAATTCTCTTATTTGTTTTTTATATTTTATGAAAACCAATCTGGACGATATATTTAGAAATGTGCTGCGAGTATTTCGTCGAGCTGATAAGATTTCCAAATCATCCAATGATAATGAAGATATAGATTAATCAGAGTAACTGGCTACGAATACAAGTCATCAGCAGTATCATTGCTGTTCGAATCAAATGATATGGTCAGAAATCTCGAACTCACAAAAGAGAAATCAGAAATAGTTGGCTTGTCTTCTGGTATTAAAATGCCTTCAACGAAACAAAAGGGCATTGGCCCCCATCGGACGTTCTTTCAACACCATAGAATCTTACAAGACAATGACATGAAATATGAAGAGCATTAGTGAAAATTTTTTTAGATCTTAAAAATTCAATGTAATATTTATTAAGTCAATTTAACATAAAAAATAAATACATTCGCATTTATAATTATAATCAGAAATTGCAAAAAATAGAGGCATATAAAGTTAAAAGTTAAACAGAAAAAGTATTTGTCCGTATTATAAAATGTGTATTTCAGCGCATACAAATTTTATATTTTGTTGAACCTTCCTTACTGGGTATACCTGTCAACAAACACCACCGTTATTTTGTCCTATTCTTATTTTAAAGCAATGATCAATTGGTGGTGTTCAGAAATGTACCGTTTTCTAATATTTTGCGCCATTATTTTGCAAATATGTTCTATATTTTTAATGTCTGGGCTTTGATACATTGTACAAGAAATGTAAGGTGTGATTTTTTTGTTCAGCGGTCCAATTTACACGGAAGTGATATTGGAAACTGATTCATTTTAAATTTCGTCGTTCGTAAATTATTGTGTTTTATATGTTTTTTTTTTTTTTTTTTTGATTATCGATGTTTAAGTTCTAATAGTTCTTACTCTTAAAAGCGTTTTCAAAGCGGATTTTGTTTTAAACAGACAACCACAAATTATAGTACTTTCCTTGGTAGGAAGGTCGCAACAATTTTATCGGTTCAGTTTTTTTTAATTAGCAATTAAACTTAACTTTAACAAAAACTTTAACAAAAAACATATAGAACACAATAATTTACAAACGACGATTTGTTGTATAGATTTATTAAATTATGTACGTGACCTAGATGAAGTTTATTTATTAACTATTTTTTATTTACTACAAAAAAATTGCTTCTTCGCGATTTGTAGTTATGAAAATCTGGTAGCAATACTTAAAAAAATTTATCCAACTGGATACTGAAATCTTACGCATTATGCATGAAACACATAGAAGACTGCGGCTACATGACTACAAATGCTACTGGCTGCAATTCTGTTTTTATACAAATGCATTTTTATTTCCGTAGTGCCAATTATATTCTTTTTACTTTATTAAAATAGAAAAATATGCATGATTCTATATAAACTTGACTTAAATATAAATTACTTATTTATAATGTATTATTATAACATAAAAATAAATAAATTTTAATTTAAACAAAATAACATATTTCGTAGCACTAATTTCTTTTACATATTTTGTTATATAGTCAATATATGTTTGTTTTGTAGCCAAAAAAAAATAGTTATTATTCTAAGTTGACTTCAGCAACAAAAGTTGTCGTGTAGCCATGTAGCTGTGTTGGTGTAAAAATAATCGTTTCATATAAACGTGTGTATTTTATTTTTAACAGGCTGTAGTCGTGTAGGCGCTGTCGTCTATGTGTTTCATGCATTACCAAAAAAAAAAAAAAAAAACAAGTAAGAAAATTATAGTCGGTATACATAGACCGATTATACGATACCCTATACCATGCGTTTAGAGACCCTATCTCTTAGACCCAACTAACTGGATATAGAAAATAAGCATAAACCAAATGTGAGTGGGATTTTTATTAATTTTTTCGGCTGCAGATATGAAAAAGCTCATATCGGATGCTATATATATATGGGGACTAGGCCCAAAAATGGACAGATCCTGACCATGTTTGGTAAAGTCTCTTATATTTTGCAAAAATATATACAAACAAAATTTGAGAAGAATCAGTGCAATATTTTTGTTTTTTGATAGATTTAAGTGAAGATCGGGAAGCAGCTCTATATGGGGCCTATGACTAAGAGTTGTCCAATAGGGATCATTTTTGGACTACTGATTAATGGATGTAATATATACATACAAACCCAATTTGACTACGATTTCTATGACAATTTGGATATATGCAACATATGTTGATTTCATAGGGGCCATTTGTATGGGGGCTAGGTCTTAACATGGACCGATTCTCACCAATTTCAATAGCGTTCATCCCATGGCAGATAAAATAAGATTAAATACCAAATTTCATCAAAATATATTCATATTTGCGACCTGCAGTTTGATTACAAGCTTTACATGGACACACAGACGGACGGACGGACGGACATCGTTAAATCGAATCAGATAGTGATTCTGATTCGATCGGTATAATTAAAGAAGGGTGTAGGTCAAATATTTTTGGTTGTTACAAACAGCAGCACAAAGTGATTATACCCAAACCACATAGTGGTATAGGGTATATATAGGTGCTGTCAGGTATTGATCGCATATTACATACTTTATGAACGTTGTAGATAATGACCTTTGAACCAGTCTTTGATGTACAAACTTTAAAATTTTTTACTGTGCATTTTATTATTTGGATAAAAACTAAACCGTTCGAAACTCTAAAATATATGTATATACAGTATGATTTTATCGGACTTGACTGAGTATTTACGTTTTATATGTTTTTTTTTAACATTTTTATTATTGTTAGTTAATGTGTTCAAGTTTTGAAATTCTTAACCTGGAAATTGATTTCCTTATCAATAAAGGTAAAAGTTTAAAGTCCGATTAATATTTTTATTAAATAATTTTTTGATATCGTATGAAAAAAAATTATAGTAATAAATATATACATATATGTATTTATCTTTGTTTAAATTATCTATTACCTCTTTATGGATTTCATTTATTTGATGTGTAGCCATTTTTTATATTAATTATTTATGTTTTAGTTTTAAAATAACACGAAACTTTTAAAAAATTCCCATCATACTGTTTTGCAAATGATCTTTTCACAGCGCTTGCTTTTGATATACTAAATTCATTATTGCAAACTTTGTATATTGTTATTTATCAATTGGAAACACTGCTCTTTATTTAATATGTGAGTATTAATTACATAAATTGTTGTTTATTTCATACAGTGCTGTCAACACTGGGACGAATGAAACATATTGAGCTTTGCAAAAACCAATAAAAATTTTAAAAATTTTTTGAAAAACTCATTACCATATTAAAATTTACATTATTATGCAGCTTAATGTTTGAAAGACAAACTTCGATTTTATCAATAATATTTGCATTATTTTAAACAGTTTTAAAAAAATTAATCAGGTTTTGTAAATTAATGGAAAATTTGAAAAAAAAAACTTAAAATAAATAAATAAAATTCATGGTCATGCTGAAAAGCAGTATGAAAAATAAAAGAATTATGAATAACCTTTTTTTGTTTTTAAACGAGTACGTATTCACAACAACAAAAAGTGAAAAAGCACTCAAATGGCAACATTGATTTTATCAACTGGAAAATACAATCTTTATTTTTATAAGAAAGAATACCACTCTCCATAAATGAGTGTATGTTAAGTGGTGTCAATTAAGTATTTGAAAATGTATGAACAAATTCGTTAAATGTTGTGATTAAAGTTAAACGGCTGTATACTCGCACATAAAGAAATCTTATTTCAGGTTTCATATATAAATCATTGAAAACCATTTTAAGCCTAAAAGGGTTTGTTAAAAATTCTTATTTACCGTTTTATTAAACTCGAGGATGGCATACGGTACTCGTATTTATAATTTTGTAAAATCCACACCAAAGTTCAGAGGGTTTATACCAGTTTGTCAATCCCTTTGTAATTCATCGAAATAGGTCCACCGGACTCCATAAACTATATATATGCTTGATCCTTATAAAAGGAGAAGTCGATCTGGCGATGTCCGTCTGTCTGTTGAAAACAGTTGCCTGTTAGCAATAGGTCGAGTAGGTCATTCTTCTTAGGCTTAAAATGGGTTAGCAATGAAGTGTGAAAATGTACTATGATAAAATTTCATACAAACAATACATTGTATATTTCTAAATACATAAATGTACGTTATAAGAATTTAGTTGACTTTAAATATGTGCGTAAGAAATACCCACAATTATTAAATTTTCTGTGATTTTGTGATTTCTCACATTTTTATATACAAATCTATAATATTAATAGATAAGGCGATTTCTTGTGACCCGTTTTTTGCTCCACAGTTTTGTGCCGATTTTGACAAATCGCATCTCATTTGAAAGATATTTCTTTTTAGCTGTGCACAAGATTTACAGATTTTTCATTTTTAAATTTTTTTGAGTAAAATGCATTTAAAGTTGCTACTAACTTACACATACTAACACAGAAATTTGTTAATCTGTTTGCAAAAATAAAAGTTTGTTTTCTTCATTCACAATAATAATTGTGTTGGATTGAAAAATAATTTTGAACGTAAACTAATAACGCAATCGATATTTAAAAAAGGTTGAATTTTGAATTGGCTAAAATTGATTAGCACACGTTTAGGGTCTTATAAAATAGTTTATTAAAGGAAAAATTAAATTCCCCAGAATGTCCGTTTGTCTGTCTGTCTGTTGAAAACACGCTCCTTCCTAAAATAAACCCTTAACTTGTGTAAAATTGGGATAGCATTGTTTGCCATTATTTTTTCAAAGATTCTGTTGAAAGTGGGGTAAATGAAGGGATATTGTGCCAATATATGAACTAAAATGTGGATAACCTCTAAAAAATGCTATAAAATTTCATATACATAAATAATAAATTAGTGAAAAATGTTTACACGAAATTGAACATGAGCATGTGCAATGCTTATTTTTGGCAACTGGAAAAATGATTTCGTACTTTTTATGTACTCATATTCTCCCAATTCAATAGAAATTACAGCATCTATTAAAGTCTAAAAGTAAATAAATGTTCATTGAATACGGTATATTAAATAATTAACTTGTTGCTCTCAATCTGCGCCCAATCTTCTTGTCTTCTGCTCCTTTCCAGCATAGCTTTTCCACCAGTTCTTCCAATAGTAATTTTTGTCAACTTCAATTATATGATCAGCTTCCACATTTTCATGGGAAAACAAGTAAGAAAATTATAGTCGGTCTAGACCGACTATACGATACCCTATACCACGGTTTAGACACCCTATCTCTTCGGTCCAACTAATTGGATATAGAAAATAAGCACAATCCATTTGAGTGCCATTATTATTAATTTTTTTGGCTGCAGATATGAAAAACTTTATATGGGGTGCTATGTTTATATGGAGACTAGGTGTAAAGATGGACCGATCCGGACCATATTTGGTAAAGTCACTTATATTTTGAAAAAATGTACCCGAACCAAATTTGAGAAAAATCTGTGCAATATTTTTGTGTTTTTGATAGATTTAAATGAAGATCGTGAAGCAGCTCTATATGGGGCCTATGACCAAGAATTGGCCTTTAGGGTTTATTTTTGAACTACTGATTAATGGATATAATAAATATATACCAACACAATTTGTCTAAGATCTACGTGATAATGTGGATCTTATGGCAATTTATGTCGATTTCATAAGCGTCATTTGTATGGGGACTAGGTCTGAACATGAACCGATATTTACCAATTTCAATAGCGTTCATTCTATGGCAGATAAAAGCTTATTTACCAAATTTCATTAAAATATATTCATATTTGCTACCTGTAATTTGATTACAAAGTTTACATGGACACACAGACGGAAGGACGGATATCGCTAAATCGACTCAGAAAGTGATTCATAGCTGATCGGTATAATAAAAGATGGGTATAGGTCAAATATTTTTGGTAGTTACAAACAGCAGCACAAAGTCATTATACCCAAACCACATAGTGGTATAGGGTATCTATAATGAAATCTCGTTTTCACTTGTATTGAAATTCTCATAACTGGAATATGAACCCATCTGACTGGAGCTGACTGGAACTTCCCAGGTATCGTTTTTCTTATATTTTTTATAATTTAATAACAATTAACAATTCCTTTTGATTTTCCACGAATACTATATTTTAAATAATTTTTCATATGTATAATATAATAATTACTTTTTTTAAAACAAAATGTATATATAATATTATTAAAACATTACTAAAATTTACGAAACTCATCAAACAAAACAAAAAGACGGGAATTTTATAATACAATAAATCTCTCATTACAATGCTTATCGAAAAGTTATAGAAATTTTGTTATGGCAAGCTTATTCTCCAGTTCAGTTACATTTCGCTTATGGTTCTGTTTTTTTATTTTTGTGCATGTGATAATTTTAAGAGTATATGCTCTTAAGACTGAGACTAAGAGCATATAGTTATTCTCTTACTTAATTAGATGGTTATGCTCTTACTCTCTTTTGACAAACAATACTGTATTCAATAATGTATGTATTCACATTTGTGATGATCGCATGTAATAATTACTTCCAATTAAAAAAGCACGAGAATGCCTAAACTTTTTACAATACCCTATTAATTTTAATCTTAATTGTAAAAAATCTACCCATTATAAAGTAAAATCTAGCCTTTGTTGTCTCATGGCTATACTAAAGTGTTTAGAAAACATTAAAATCAATAAACATTTGAATTAATAGAGCATTAGAATTAATAAGATAATTGTTATTTATATAATATTATACGCAACCAAAATTGTGAAATACTCCAAATTAACCAGGGTATTGCATTCCATACATCTCGTCTTAAATTTTCTTAAGATCCAGAGTGTCATACAAATTTAAATCTATGTACATAGGTGCCTGCTTAAAACCAAAAAAATATATATTATAATGCCCGTTTTCTCAATAGGCGATTGATTATCTTTTATCCCAACGAGAAACTGCCGATTAAAGAAATTTGGTTTTGTCAATCTCTGGTTTGCTTCTATTTTGTCGCAAAGCTAACCGGCAGTCATCTGCCAATTATTTATTTATCGTACAGATAAATTATTCTCCCAACTTTCATATCAATTTTGAGAGGTATTGCCAACTGAAAATAATGTTTTTGTCGATGCATTGAGAAAACCAAAATTGTTAACCGGCAGTTTATCGTTCCAATATATTTATGTCCTTGTTAAGTAACAGACAGTTTGAAGATACATTGAGAAAACCGGCATTAATCTTATTTTTCGATAGTTTTCGAAATTCAGGCATATATTTTATGCACAGGGTTGCCACTGTCGAATAAAAGGAGCCTCATCGCTAAAATAGAACTAGTCGAGTTTTGATTTAAAATGCACCAACTTACAAAACCACCTCAACTTTTAAGATTTTATGAAAAGTTTTGAAGAATGATCATACACGTCTTATACTGTATTCGATAAGCCTTGCAAATGTCATTCATATAATGTCCAATTTTTAAATGATTTTTTGAATCAAATATGAACAACATACAAAAAACGAAAAATGCCTGTTTTTTGGTATCTTTTTATACCTCCTAAGAAAAAATAAGGGCCACTTATCAAAGATCCATCGCTATCTGCGGCTGCACCACATAAGTTCTTCGTAAGTATGCACTTAATCTTACCAGAGTTCCCTTCTTTTAAGATTTTTGGATGCACCTGGAAGAAAAAGTGATTTGCGGAAAATTTTCCGAAAACAATTTCCCGAAAACAACTTTCCGAAATGAATTTCCCGAAAACAATTTCCCGAAATTACAATTTCCCGAACACAATTTCCCGAACACAATTTCCCGAAATGACAATTTCCCGAAATTACAATTTCCCGAAATTACAATTTCCCCAACACAATTTCCCGAAATTAAAATTTCCCGAAATTACTATTTCTGCAAAGAGCCTGTTGATGGCATTTCCGAAACCATTCCATTAGAAATTCCGGCCGAAGCGCGAGCAATCAGTTCATGACCACTTGATGTAGTGGTCCGGGCAAGATCTTTCAGCTCATTATCGATTTTTTTCTTTAGCAACGAAAGCCGCTTCGGCACTGTGATTGTGAAGTCTCTTTTTTAGAGTATCGTTGCAAGTTATGACCTTACCGGTACAATGTTTTCCTCGATAATGGATACAACGCCAATAATCGCTATCAACCGTCGTCATGATACAAGAAACCATTCAAAAGCAACAACCCAAATAACTAAAAAAAAAAATCGTTATGCAAGGCTGTAACGATTCCGTAGCAGCTACTGCATGGGCAGGATGTCATGGAGATGGATGAGCGTTATCCGTTAGGTCCGGATGACGAGGGAGGATGGAAGAGGAAGGGCGCGGTGTGGAGTGTTGGAATTGTTTTTTTGAGAAGTCGTGTACTCGGGAAATAGTTTTTTCGAGAAATCGTATGCATCAAGTTGTATTTTCGGGAAATTTTTATTTTTTTTATGGGGGAAATCAAGAATATATGGGAAGTTGTAAACTAAAAATAGGGAAATTGTAATTTCGGGAAATTGAAATTTCGGGAAATTGTTTTCGGGAAATTGTTTTCGGGAAATTGTTTTCGGGGAATTGTTTTTTCGGGCAATTGTTTTCGGGAAATTGTATTTGGGAAATTGTTTTCGGGAAATTGTTTTCGGGAAATTTTCCGCAGAGGAGAAAAAGTAAGTCGAAGATAAAAATAGGTGGAAAATATTAAATATTAAAACCATCAATAAACTGTTTATAATTACGATCTTTTTACCATTGACACTTTGGGAAGTTTATTTATTTTTCCAAGAACGTACGAAACGTTTCTATTTGAATTTTTGTTTACAATGCAAAAAAACGCAGTATGGCAACAACAAATGGTTGAAAAAAATTTCATAATTGCCAAGAATTATACAATGTTATTTCGATTTTAATTTAGTAGAACACAAACCTGTTTGTATAAAGTTGATCTGACTTAATTATATTATATTAATTATATTACTTAATTAAATAACATATATTTTGAATGAGTCCCAAAATTAAAGATATCAGCTCGGATCATAGACAGAAGTCACGTCGTTCAAAACTACAAATCCAGCAATTCAATTTTATCAAAACCTAGTTTTTGTCGACTCTATAAACTAAATGAAAGCGAAAAGTAACTGTTTTGGCATCAGCAAATCAGAATCTCAGAATTACTGTTGCCAAAAATAGCCCCAAAATCAAAAAAATTTTTGCTAAAGACATCTATGAGAATACCGTTCGAAATATATTAAAAATATATTTAAAAATGTAACTAAAAATGTGGGTTTAAAAATTTAATAACTTCTTCGTTTATATACACCTATATATTTGTTTTTCAGATCATATATTTAAGTAACACCTGGAGAATAAGTAATGGATAGATTCATAACTGAACAATGGACCAGAATAATATAATTGTATTATTGAAATCAGCGCAAAGTTTCTATTATTATTGATATCACCGTCCGCCCTTGCGGATGATATATTATACAGTTTCTTTTTGTGACGATGTATTATATATTATCTGCTTACGGGAAGCACAGCTGAGTGCTACCGGACGTGTCAGATGTTGCGGATAATGATACGTTCCGCACATATCTGGAGTAGCTGCCCATGGCAGTGGCAGACAGAAGTCTCTTGTGTTTTACGTGAGTACTTGTCTTGTTGACATAACTTCACGGTGCTCTGAACACTGGATCAAAAAATGCGCCGGCCACCGTCCCGTTGTATAGGAAGACTACACCGAGGTACCAATTCAAGGTTTGTGCATTTAAGCAACAAATCCCACTCCTGGGTGGGGAGTCAGGGCTACCTAATTCACCTCCTACTGTTCTAAGGGTCACAGCGCCCGGTTGAATGCAACTCCACATCGAGCTTTGCTCTTCCCACGATATGGGTTTAAACCACAACCACCATGATACTCCCACTTAAAGGCCGTACCCAAAAAGTCAGCTAGAATCTGTGATTCCAGGGGCTTCTGACTACCCATGGTATATATATATATTAAGCCTCCGGTCAGAATTCGTAGCAACGCTACTACCAGTCTAGATCCAAGCAGTAATGGACTGGTGGCCATTCGAAAGGCTCAGTCCCACACCCAAACATCACCAT
The DNA here is from genome assembly GCA_963682025.1 of Cordilura impudica. Classification (NCBI taxonomy): domain Eukaryota; kingdom Metazoa; phylum Arthropoda; class Insecta; order Diptera; family Scathophagidae; genus Cordilura; species Cordilura impudica. Next base: position 134,494,726 of record OY821519.1, on the reverse strand, counting down.
GTGGGTGAGTGTGTAGGTGGCAGTCGCGGACAGTCAGCAGTTCGAATGATCTTTCGTGCTACCACTAAATGCTGAGTTTGTCTGTGAACCTTGTAGCGTCGTGGCAAGCAATTGGAACCAACCTAAAAGCCAATATCACAACTTGCCATTGGCGGTATAACCATATTAGCCAGACAGAGTAAATGCCTGGGGGCGATGTTGGCAGCCCCAACACCAGGATCGGACGTTTTGACCCAATCAGCCATTCGTCTAAAATCAGCCCTGATTAGCGAAACCATAACAAAAAGTAAAACTACGGCCCTATGCTAATTGCAGGAGTAATAGGAACAAATAACAAATATATATATATATATTGAAATCAGCTTTTTATTATTTTAACGCAGGGGGCATATCGTCAGCATTTCCCCGTCAGAATTTCGCCCTCTGAAGCAATGATTCGTTGCTTAGTTGATCGTTACCAGTAACATGGCGCCTTAAGAGATATGGCTCGAGCCGGTTGGCCACGCTTAATTCGCACTGCGGAAAATATTGAACGTGTAGGGCAAAGTGTTAAAGAATCTCCAGAAACATCTACCAGAAGGCGCTCTGCTCAGCTAGCAATGTCTCGTAAGTCACTATGGCGCATTAAAAAAAAAGATTTACTGTTATTCCCATATAAGATGCAAATGGTCATCGGCAACGTCTAAATCATGCAGTTAAATTTCAACAGTTTGCCAGAAATGAAAACAACTTTATTGAATATCTTATTATGAGTGATTAAGTGCATTTTCATTTGAATGGCTTCGTTAATAAGCAGAACTGTACCTTCTGGGATTCTGAGAATCCAAGAGACAGAAATCAACGCCAATTGCATTAGGTGTACAGTATGATGTGCTATTATATATGAAAATATCATTGGGCCTTACTTCTTCGAAAGTCAAGATGGAACTGCTTTAAACGTAAATGGAGAGCAGTATTGGTTTGTGATAGAACTTTGTGTATGTCCGGCTCTTGGAAAAAGATTTGAGATGTGGTTTTCGTAGGATAGTGCCACAGCCCGAGACAAAAAGTAAATTCGGAAATTAATTGGCCAGCGCGTTCGCCAGATTTGTCAGCACCGGACTATTTTCTTTGGGGCTATTTGAAGGAGCGAGTATATGTGAAAAGTCCCGAGACAATCCTTGAACTCAAGGAAAACATTAAAAACAAGTAAGAAAATTATAGTCGGTCTAGAACGACTATACGATACCCTATACCATGCGTTTGGAAACCCTATCTCTTAGGCCCAACTAACTGGACAGAGAAAATAAGCAAAAACCAAATTTGAGATGAAAAAGTTCATATCGGATGCTATATCTATATGGGGACTAGGTCCAAAAATGGACCAATCCTGATCATGTTTGGTAAAGTCTCTTGTATTTTGCAAAAATATATACAAACAAAATTTGATAAAAATCAGTGCATGAAGATCGGGAAGCAGTCTATGTGGGGCCAAAGGGATCATTTTTGGACTACTCATTAATGGATGTAATGAATGCATACAAACCCAATTTGAGTAAGATCTATATGACAATTTGGATCTTATGGCAATTCATGTCGATTTCATAGGGGTAATTTGTATGGGGGCTAGGTCTGAACATGGACCGATTCTCACCAATTTCAATACCGTTCATCCCATGGCCGATAAAAGCTTATATGCCAAATTCCATCAAAATATAGTCATATTTGCGACCTGCAGTTTGATTACAAGGTTTACATGGACACACAGACGGACGGACGGACGGACGGACGGACATTGTTAAATCAACTCAAAAAGTGATTCTGATTCGATCGGTATAATTAAAGATGGGTCTAGGTCAAATATTTTTGGTTGTTACAAACAGCAGCACAAAGTCATTATACCCAAACCACATAGTGGTATAGGGTATAATGAAAATAACGACATTGCTGCAATTTGAAAAATTAGTGTCCGAAATAACTTCTATCCGATAACTTCTCTTCTTCGTTTCAATATATTTCAAGAATACCAATTTAGGAACGATGATAAAAACGACAACGACATAGAAACTACAATTAAATCGACAATGCCAACGGGAATAGGCCCGAATATAAACGAAAAACTTAATAAATTTTTAAACCCCAGCTTAGTTAATTTGTTCTTATTTTTTGTGGTATGATAGTTTTAATTTTACATAGGTGTATTCACACTCTTTCTAGCTTTTCACCAGTGTTGGCAATTTGAGTTTTTTTCACTAGATTTTTTTACCTTAATTAGAAAAAAACAATTTTCTAATTTATTGAACATATTTAAATTTTTTTAAAATTAAATGTGAAAAAAACTATTTTTGGAATTCTTTAAACTTAACAATTTTCTATAAACGTGAAATATTTTTAACTTTTCTGTGGCCAAATATATTGTAAATTAAAACCATTTTAATGCGTTGCCTGTCCTGTGAAGCAGATTTGATGCAAAAAAATTCTCTTATACGCTTCGATACCACATGTGGTTCACAAATGAATTTTTAATCATTTTTTGAATCATACGTGATGAACAGAACGTGGTGAAAATGATGAATGTTGTACTGTGTATCACTTTTAGGTGTCTATTATTTGATTGCATATCAGTTGAGCTGTTTGCATGTAATCTGAATTATGTCTCGAGAGTCTGAAATAGGCTCACTAAGATTTTCTGAAATCGAATGATTTAAAGCAAAAGTTTGAGCCAATATTTTGCATTTCTTTTGGTTGATGGTACATATATCGAGAGTTACTAATTTTAGTATATTGGTTAAATTCTAAAAGTGAGGAGAGCCTTTATCTAGCCCAGACCTAATTAATCCCAATATTTGTTTTTAAATTTCTCTTTCTTCATGAATCATAATATTGGATATCTTTACTTGATGCGGATAATTAGGTTTCAATAACGTTGCCAGTTTCATCTATTATTGTTTCTCTGTTGGATTGTATGTTTTAAGATATATTAATATATATTTCTTGGGGGCACTCCAGTCTATTGCATTTTTTATAACATTTTTAAAATTTGTTATCAAGATTTCAATGTGTTCATTAAATCTTATATTGTTTATATCGGGAATATTGAGACTTCTGGTGTAAATAATACAGTTGGAATTATTGAATTCATAGTTAAAGTTGTTGAGCTATTGTAGGAACTAGTCAGTGAGATTTTAACGGGTAGATGATCGGAGCTTAGGTCGTTTAATATTAGTGCAGGAGACAGTACAGTTGATAAGTTCGTAAGGAACCCCAAGATTGGTGCTTACAATTAAAGTCGCCGCCTAATAAATATCTATTGTCACAAGCAAGCTTTTGAATGCCAGAAGCAAAGAGGCGTTTTCTTACATCATCTTCTCCAGCCAAACCACCTGGGAATTAGCACGAAAATATTTTAATACTATAATTGTTAGTCAATAACTTAATACCAATAATTTCAATAACATTAGTATATATTAATAAGAAGTTTATGAAGTATGTTCTTTTTAATAATAAGTGCTACATCACTCCCTCTACATGTTATCCTATCGTTTCTGTATACATAAAATTCATTCTGTCTGTTATCTATACCAATGTGTTTATCATGGGTTATTAAAAATTGTAACTGTTCTATGTTTTTACTGCGGATGCCTCTTGCATCCCACGTTACTATGCTAACATCATTGTAAATCATTATGTTAAGAAGTTAGCTGCAAGATTTGCAATAACGTTCTAACGTTATTTTTTTATTTCTTGAAGGAAACATAATTCATTATTGTTTCTTTTGATACCGGGGTTAATTCCACTATTGACAACTTCTGTCTGGGTTTGCCAAATTCCAGTATGAACAGGCACATTTTGACGAAATGTGCATAGAAAGTTCCTGTTGTAGATGCTTGTGTGCAACATCATCATGTATAGGACACCTTGGAGTTGGTTGTGTACGTTGGCGAACATTTATATAATTTTCCTTACTTGGGCACTGATCGGCGGTGGACTTATGTGGACCGATGCAGTCAGATGTTTTACGTTGGCCGGCACAATTTGCACAAAATGTTTTTACTTTACAACGACTTGAACCCTGGCCAAGCATTTGGCAGTTGTAACATTGTATAATCTTCGACTTTTTCGAATTTTGGAATTCCCATCTTACCTTTAAATAATCAATTATTGAGAAATTTTGCCTTAATTCCTTAATAGTAATTATTTGTCGTTGAAAGTAGAATACATATATGACATGTTCTGAGTTGTATAACTTGTTTATAGTAGCAATTTTAACATCTAAACATTTTAGAACCATTTCAGTCAGTCTCTTCTTTACAATCATTGGATCTTGTTTCTCAAGACCGAAGATAAAGCTTTGTATGGTTTTTCATGTGTCGTTGCGTAGGTGAAAAATTCATACTTATTTGACAGTAGATTGGAAATTGTACGAATATCTGTTTTGGACTTAGGGAACAATTTAAGGCCAATCGAAATTTTTCTAATGCCATAATCGACGATTTTACTAAGCTTGCATAGCTCATGGACTTTTTAGGTTTTTATACCCTATACCACTATGTGGTTTGGGTATAATGACTTTGTGCTGCTGTTTGTAACAACCAAAAATATTTGACGTAGACCCATTTTTAATTGTACCGATCGAATCAGAATCACTTTCTGAGTAGATTTAACAATGTCCGTCCGTCCGTCTGTGTGTCCATGTAAAGCTTGTAATCAAACTGCAGGTCGCAAATATGACTACATTTTGATGAAATTTAGCATATAAGCTTTTATCGGCCATGGGATGAACGGTATTGAAATTGGTGAGAATCGGTCCATGTTCAGACCAAGCCCCCATACAAATTACCCCTATGAAATCGACATAAATTGTTATAAGATCCAAATTGTCATATAGATAGTACTCAAATTGGGTTTATATGCGTTCATTACATCCATTAAGGAGTAGTCCAAAAATGATCCCTTTGGCCCCATATAGAACTGCTTCCCGATATATATATTTTTGCAAAATACAAGAGACTTTACCAAACATGATCAGGATCGGTCCATTTTTGGACCTAGTCCCCATATAGATATAGCATCCGATATGAACTTTTTCATATCTGCAGCCAAAAAAATTAATAAAAATCCCACTCAAATTTGGTTTTTGCTTATTTTCTATGTCCAGTTAGTTGGGCCTAAGAGATAGGGTCTCTAAACGCATGGTATAGGGTATCGTATAGGCGGTCTAGACCGACTATAATTTTCTTACTTGTTAACTATTATTTTGTCATCGTCTAATGTGTCATCATAAATTGTTTATAGAAGGGAAAATTAGTTACTTGAATCTAATGCATCATTGTAATTTGTTTTTATACCCTATACCACTATGTGGTTTGTGCTGCTGTTTGTAACTACCAAAAATATTGGACCTAGACCCATCTTTTATTATACCGATCGAATCAATATCACTTTTTGAGTTGATTTAACAATGTCCGTCCGTCCGTCCGTCCGTCCGTCTGTGTGTCCATGTAAAGCTTGTAATAAACTACAGTTCGCAAATATGAATATATTTCAATGAAATTTGGTATGTTAGCTTTTATCGGCCATAGAATGAACGTTATTGAAATTGGTGAGAATCAGTCCATGTTCAGACCTAGCCCCCATACAAATGACCTCTTTGAAATCAACATAAATTGCCATTAGATCCAAATTATCATATAAATCTTAGTCAAATTGGGTGTTTATTACATCCATTAATCAGTAGTCCAAAAATGATCAGTAGTCCAAAAATGATCCCTATGGGACAACTCTTAGTCATAGGCCCCATATAGAGCTGCTTCCCGATCTTCACCTAAATCTATCAAAAAACAAATATATTGCACTGATTATTCTCAAATTTTGTTTGTATATATTTTTGCAAAATACAAGAGACTTTACCAAACATGGTCAGGATCGGTCCATTTTTGGGCCTAGGCCCCATATAGATATATCATCCGATATGAACTTTTTCATATCTGCAGCCAAAAAAATTAATAAAAATCCCACTCAAATTTGGTTTATGCTTATTTTCTATATCCAGTTAGTTGGGCCAGAGAGATAGGGTCTGTAAGCGCATGGTATAGGGACCGACAATAATTTTCTTACTTGCTTTTTTTTTTTTGTTTCGCTAATTCTTTTAACGCTATTTGCGTTCACATTGTCACTAACTAGTGCACGTTTAATTTTGTTTTGTTTTATTTTTATTAATTATTATTATATTTATTTATTTATTTTTCTTTTTTATTAAGCAATTATTTTTATTGATTTTTGTTTGTTTTTATTTTTTTATTTAAATCAGTGTTGGGCATCGAGAGAATTGAGTTAGCAATAGTGTTTATGAGCATGTGTTAGTTGTACTACACTGATCGAAATCCATGGATGTAACACAATGCCAATATTAAATGGGTTTGTGCAGATTTTGTGTGAATGTTTATATGAATGCATAAAAGGGAAAATGGTTGAGTTCGCGAAGAATATGGTAAAATTTTATATATATTTTGTTGTTTTAAAATTTTAAATCTTACATTCTGAAAATGTAAAACAAAATGTGAAGAACATTTAATCTCTTTTATCCATAAGTTTGAAGCTTATTAAATCAAATAAGTAATAATAAGTAATTAATTTCTTTAAAAAACAAAAAAAAAAAAAACACAAAATAGCAAAACTTAAAAAGATAAGTAATATCAAAGGTTATTATGTCGTATGTTACCAAAAAATAAAAAAATTTACCAGCCTGCAGTAATTGGATATTTTTAAAATTAAAAAAAAAATGCATAAAAGAAAGCTATAATGCTGTCAAATGGAGGCGACGTATGTAATTTATAGAAAATGATTAATTTATAGTTTATCAAGTATTCGAAATTTTCTCAACATTTTTGGTTTCTTTTAAACAAATATTCTCTGTGTACCTATTAAAAAACAAGTAAGAGCGTTAAATTCGGCTATGCCGAATCCTTGATACCCTCCACCTCGGTTTGAGTATTGATAATAAATGTAAACAAAATATTGGAAAAAGTAAACAATTTGTTAAATTGAATACCAAATTATTTCAGCAAATTGTTTGGGTTGGTTTTCGTCTTTTCTATTATCTCGGATTTATTTCGGTGTTTGCTTTTTGGTCATCGTGGTTGCTGATCGGCATGCATTTAGGTTATATACCTATATGCATGCGTTTCTGGTTATATGACATAACTTCTCGTTTAGTTTAGTTTTTGCTAATTAAATAGCTCGCCCTAACCTCCATTGCAAAGGTAATGGATGTGTAGGGTGGCTATATGCATTAAATCGTGCTAATTGGAGATGGCTGTATAATTTCTTTCAACTGGCCAAATATTTTTTCATTCCGGCCATATAGGTCGGATGGAATAACAAAATAATACAAAAAAAAAAGCTCTCTCAACTTTTTTATTATAATATTGCCGTATTTGGAAAACATAGAGAATAAATTTATAATAACAAATAATTAAATTAGGGATGCCAAACGCAAAAACCAAATGTCCCAAATATTTTAAATGAAATAAGTTGTTATCTTTATTTTCTGAAAAACTTCAAATTTTCATAAAAAAAAAAAAATTATGAAAATTTATATATAAATAACATTCTCATCAAATTGCGTTTATTTATGTAACAATTTTTATGTTCGCAATTCTTAAGTATTATTTGAGGTTTTCTAAAAGTCATTGAATTTAAATTAAATTTTTCTGTAGTCCGATTCTGTAAATTTCAACGATCCGACAATCGCAAAGTATATTGACAGCTATTGTTGTTTGCACTAAGGATTAAGTGATTCACTAAGTACATACATCTTAACGGCAGTCAACAAATCTATTTTTCTATTTATTTAAATTGTAAACGAGTGGCATCTCTGTCAAAATAAGCGAAAAACACAAAGAATAGAAAAATAAAACAAATTACTTCCTGTTTGACAGGATGATTTTATGTTTATGTTTAATATCTTTATTTTGTAAACTAATATTTCTGTTTATTTATTTGAAAATGAAATAATGAATTGAATATGCTATTTAATTTTTTTATTTATATAAAAAAGTTTTTTAATAAAAGCAAAATATTTTCACTATTTTATGATTTTTATTTATGTATGACGACATTTCAACCTAAAAATTCAAGTTTTTATCGATTGTTTAAACAACACAAAAACGATTCGACTATCGTTATAAGAAGCTTCTGAAAAGCTATTATGCCAATGCCAATATTTTTTTTTAAATGTAAACATTTTTTAAATGTAAACATATTTGGTGTTTTTTTTGGAATTTCAATTTGTGTTTAACGAATAAAATTTATATGTATATTAAAGATGCAATTGATGTCTTCTAAATTTAAAATTTTTATTTCCGACGTTTTGATATGATTTTCTGAAATTCAATTAATATTTCCTAATTTATAATTTGAAATTTTAATTCCAGTTTTTAGAATTGTAATTTTCTAAAATTTGAATGGAAAATTTAAAAAGTGCAATTTTGTATTTATGTGAATAATAATGCTTTAGTAATTATAAACAATTTTTAAAAATTAGATGTAATCGCAATCAGATATTTTGTAGGTAAAGCAGAATAATAATTCTATATAACTATGTAGAACTGTTTTGAAAGCAAAAAACTCAGTGATGAAGTTGGTAACTCTATTTTGTGAAGACAACAAAAAGTTAATATGCCAAACTTATGTTCATATTTGTAAAAGAATAGTGAAAAAACCTATGAAATAAACGACCAGCCCGTGTATACTCTTAACATTGTTCTGTATGATATCGAGTTGAAAATATTGACATTCATGTTAAAATAGAAATAACAATTGCAAAGCTAATTAGAACAAAAATTGTGGCGCCATCTACTGAGGCATAGTCACGCTGAGCAAAATGAAGTGACACTCTGTTAATGCAAAAGAAATGTATTTTCCCCACAACAAAATATTGCAGAATTTTATGATAAAATAATATACCGATTTACTTCTAACATGCAGTTGTTATGGATATACGAATATAGGTATATTATTTGTAATATTTAGTATGTGTATGTATGTATATGTAAATATTACACACAAAAAATACAACATCAAACGTTATTTTTGTGTTTTCTCTTTAAATAAATTAATACATAAAATTTTTTTTTTTGCTAAATTTACATTGTTTTTTTTAAAAACAGCTACGTATTTTAGCATTATTTGCTTTAGATTCTGGTAAATTTTTACTCCCTTAATAATAACTCGTAGTGTCTGCTTGTCGAAAAAATTTTGGGTCGATTTTAACCCCTTTCGCGTGTCCCAATCCATCTGAAACTTTGTCGTGGCAATGACAGAAATGATCTAATAAATTTTTTTAGTGATGCCAAAACAATGGAAACTTTTAAATTTTTCTACCAGAGTTGATAAAAATGTACAAAGGGTTAGTTTTAATTATATACCACAACGACCACAAAAACAATAAGTTCAGCTACGACAAAAAACAGCATTTAGAATAACAACAAGAACAATATAGAAATATCATATTTTTCATTTTTTTTTTACTTTTTCAGAGATTTCCCTGGACCTGTTCCACCGATTTGAATGATTTTTGACACAGAAATCTTCCCATGAATTTGGTGAATCACTCTCACTAAAAATGATCACTATCCTTTTTAGGGCGTGATCGTGACAAGAACAACATAGAAAATTATTTTTTTCAAGACTTTTTTAGTTCTTCATTCAAATCTCGGGCCCTAACCAACTGATTTGGACAATTTGAAATAGCAAACTTCTCAGGATGTTAATGAATCAATTTCTGTATCAGCAAGCACCCTAGCTGCCCGATTGATGCCGTCATCGTGATTTCCACAGACGGACAGACGGACATCGCTTTATCAACTCCGGTTGTTATAAGGATCACAAATATATATATTTTATGGGGACCAAAATGGTTTTTCTAATTATCACAAATGGAATTACAAACTTATATATACCCTCTGCACACTGGAGTGGAGGGTATAAAAATATATATAAATTTCAAAAGGCAATGCGACATAAACCTGCTTTGTTCAAAAGCTTTCGTATTTGGGGAGTATTTTTGTTTTCGTTCGGCTGTATACATATAAGAAGCCGATCACCAGCGTGTTTGGTACGGCCTTCTCTGATTTAAATAAAGAATTGCATTAATGCAACACTAATGTAATACAGCAGTAATGCGAGTATTAAGGAACACATCTGTTGGAAACAAGATCTTGATCTCGACTGAACAACTGAAAATATTTGAATTGCAAGTAGCAATTTCCAAAGAACAATTGATAAATTTTTTGAATGATTTTTACTGCATTTTTATTGACTCGCTTTTTGTCTGTTTGTTTTGACTGTTCGGTAAAAATTTTGTTGTTTCCAATGAACTGGATGAAAATGCAAATAGGCAATTTTTCTTTTTTTTTATATTGGGCGTGGCAGATCCGATACATGTTAAAAATTTACCACCATATACATATTCCACGCTTTACCCATTAAATTTTACAAATTTGTCAGTAGAAAATATTATTTGATTTTTTTTTAGCCTGCTCAACATATTATTTTTTGAATAATTATTTTCAAATATTAATACATATACAAATTTCCTTTTGATAACATACATTTTTTTTTCTTAGATTTAGTCAATTTAATGTTATTGTTAAAAATCACAACCCCATACTACAACCCGTGTTCATGCCACTGATAACAATTGACATTGAAAATGATAAAGCGAAAGCCAAGCATTATAATCGTAATAGTTACATGAAAAAATAAAGGAAGATATTGGTTTTTTACCACTAACATACAATTTTATTCTTGGAGACTGTTTTCCGTTCCCTTGGCTAATGAGCCCCGTAGTTGAGGCAGTTTCGCAATTTGGGTTACTTAAATATAAAAGACAACTTTATAGAATTCATGAAATTATTTGGAACGGCAATTATAAAAATTAAAGCTGACAAACGTAAAAGTCTATATACACTTACGTATGTACTATATAATTGAATTAAAAAATTACAACTTGTTGGCTTAGTAACTACTGAATGTTGATAAACGAAAGTAGAGGTAGAAGGTCTACCCTATAATAAGATATGTATCTTTTTTACTGCAATTTCACAAAATATTTGACAACCTCTTAAGAGAGAAATAAATGTTACTAACAAAATATTTGACTTAAATTGCTGCAAAAAAAAAAAAAATAATATGAAAATTAGAGAAAATTATGGGGTAAAATTGTACAATTGCATAAAGTTATTAATAAAAGTGCCTTGAGTATTAAAACGACACTCCAAAAGCATTTTAATGACAAAGACATTACATGGAAGATGCCAAGATATGCAATTTCTACACCTGAAATTCTAAGAATTGCCTTAGGTGTCTGTCAACCACAGTGTACGGTAGTGAATACTGATGATTATACTGCTGTTGATGAGTACGAGGGCCATAATATATATGACAACTATGTCACCTCAAGAAAATTCTTTACAAATATTAAACCATGGATAATGAAAAAGAAAAATAGATATGATAGAATGTATGTAGTAACGAGTAGATAAATAAAAAAAAGAACATGGTACGAACTTTAGCACCTTAAGTATTTGCTATTCAATTTGTGCACTTTTCCAACATCAGACAATATGAAAATGAAACACTCTTGTTAATGCTGGCAATGACTAAAAAAAATCTACAAACTGCTTATCAAGGTAATCTTTACGAAAAATGAAACAGTTTTGGCGCCTTTTCTTTTTATTAAATTTACATTATGCAGATAGCGAATAAAATAAAAAATCTTAACAAAAGCCAAGTAATTTCCGGTTGGAGAAACGTTACTTTTTTATCTAAAAAGAGAAAAATAAAAAGAAATTTACATAAGTATAGTATATGAGCTAATAATCTAGGAAGGTTACTATAAAAGCCTGACCCAGTTCCACGAAGACCAGCAATATAAATCTGTAAATATATTGTAGAAACGCTGAATATTTTGTATAAACACTTTTTTTTACCATAACATGGACTTTTGATGTGTAAGCATCTATACGTTCAGGGGGTTTAAATTCTATTTCACAATACAATCACAAAAACAGAGTAAGACAAAAACGGTGTGAGGTATGAGTGTATTGGTGTAAAGATTATTGCAGCTAATTCAAGAATCCTCAAATAAAACAACGTTAAAAATTTCACAATATAAACTAATTCAACAACCAAAAAGTGTAACACAATCACAAATATAACACCCTAAATGTATAACAACTCTAAGTTGAAGAAAATATTCTGAAAGCACAAGTACTTCCAACTTAAAATAATCCTTAATTACTAAATGTTTACACATCTCCCCTGTGATCGGACTCACAAATTTTTTTTTTTACTAAAGGAAGATGATTTCAGCTAGTGATTTTCTGGTGATTTTCTACGATTGGTCTCATATTTAGAGACAACAAAATAATCCATGACTTCCCCGAATATTTTATGAGGGTTTGATTTTCAAAAACATCTGGAGGCAACGACACACTAGACCAATGGAACGACAGCGCTTATTTGTGAAAACTACATTCTTTCCAATAGAAAATAGTTAAAAACTGGACTGCGTTTCAACACAATAAACTGAACGAACGTGGTTGGTCCATATATCTCTTCCGAGGGCCTGATTTTATCAAACATTGCTAAAGCAATGTGCGTCCGTCCGTCCGTCCGTCTGTGTGTCCATGTGAAGCTTGTAATCAAACTACAGGTCGCAAATATGAGCATATTGAAATTGAACGCTGTTGAAATTGTTGAAATTCGGTTTATGTTCTGACCTAGCCCCCATACAAATGACCCCTATGAAACCGACATGAAGTGCCATAAGATCCAAATTATACAATAGATCTCAGTCAAATTGGGTTTGTATGTGTTTATTATATCCACTAATCAGTAGTCCAAAAATAATACCTATAGGACAATTCTCAGTCATAGGTCCCATATAAGCTGCTTCCCGATCTTCACTTAAATCTATCAAAAAACAAAAATATTGCACAGATTTTTCTCAAATTTGGTTTGTATATATTTTTTCAAAATATAAGTGACTTTACCAAATACGGTCAAGATCGGTCCATTTTTAGACCTAGTCCCCAATGAAATATAGCACCCGATATGAACTTTTTCATATTTGCAGCAAAAAAAATAATAACAATGCCTCTCAAATTTGGTTTATGCTTATTTTCTATATCGAATTAGTTGGACCGAAAGATAGGGTCTCTAAACCATGGTATAGGGTATCATATGGTCGGTCTAGACCGACTATAAATTTCTTACTTGTTTTATATATAACTAAAAAATTGTCATCGAGGTTTACTTACCATTGAAATTGTATTTTACATTGTATTTAGAATTGTGAAGTCGCCATATTGAAAAAAAAAGTAAAACTGAATTTTCTTTAAATATTTTTAATATAAAACGAAAACCACTAATCTTCTTGTGTTTTTTTTTTTTTTGGCTATTTCTTTGATCGCCGTAGCTTGTATTTCAATGCAATTCGATAAACCAATCTCCATTTGTTCGTGAAGTATTTATTGGTCCTTCGAACCGGATGGGGCTTGAATTTTCAAATTACAGTGGAACCCAGGCTACGGCGATCAAAGAAATAGAAAAAAAACACACAAAGAGATTAAGGTTCTTCTTTTTTCTTAGTAGTTTTATGGCTTGGAGAAACTTGTGGCTATGGTGAAGGCCCTCATAGCTTAAGTCCATGTAGCGATTATTTTAAATGATTTTTTTGTGGTTTCGTTTTATATTTTGAATTCGTTTTACGTAAAAAAATAATAAATTGATTATCACAATTTTGAATTCCAGGGGTATATCCTTTCTTTTTAATTTTTCTTTGATTGATTTCTTAGACGGAGCGGAGTCTTGACAACCTGTTGCGGTATTGCAAGACTGCCGGCAATTTTAACTGAGCGATAAAGAAGCGATGGAGCTATATGCCCAATTGGTATGAAATTTCAAATCCAGAAGACGCTTTAATTTTTAAGCCTTTTATTTATTTATCGCTATGCATCGAATTGTTAAAAATTGTTCAACACGTTAATGAAAATATTACCGAACCCATACACATTACCAATAGATATCAAATTTGACCTCAGGGGAAAGGCAGTGGCCCTGTTGATATTAGGGCTGTGTTTTTGATATGAGAAATTTATGCTAAAGGATGCAATGTTCCCAGATGAATTCTGGGGTGAAACAGAGATGAATCATTCCTTATGAAATTTCGGAAGGGAGAAAATTTATTGTTTCTAGGTTTGAAGTATTTTGCTCTTACGTTCTATTACAAATCTATTTTTATTTTTTAGGATTGGTTTTATTCTTTTAAGGTATAAATAAGCCTTTTACCGACGTCTTCCTTAGTGGCCGATCGTGAACATTTTAGAAATAGATCGTTTAAAGTTTTTAATTCAGCTTAGGACTTGGTTTTTTTAAGCGATGCTGATCTCACGGTGTTCCCATCGTACATTTGTTTTTTTTATCGTAACTAACACTTGTTTTTATATTTTAACAGAAAATATTCTTATGGAAACAATAAATTGCTACTAACATTTTTTTTTGCATTTATTCATAATAATTATGTAAGTACGTGTAATTAAATAAAGTTCTCATAGTAGAACATAGGGCATCAACGAATCTTCTCCAGTTTACACGATCAGTGGCGAGGAATTTGATTTGGTTCCATAATTTATTTGCTTTTTGACATTCTTTTATAATAGTTCATTGCCAGGTTTAATGTGGGCGGCCGGGTCTGCGATGACCTTGGTGATTCCATTCTAAGGCAACTCTAGCGATGTCATTTCTTGGTCTGCGGAGAGTATGACCTATCATGGTTCATTTACGTTTTAATATCTCCGTCGGGATATGGGAGATTAATAGCAACTGTTCAGTCGTAACCCAATTTGGCCAAAAATTTTTATTTATTTGCCTTAGGCATAGGTTGACGAAAACTTGCATCTTGGCCATTTGATGTTGTGTTGTACCCCAGGTTGTGCAAGAATACAGAAGGATTGATATTACACTGCAGTTGAATATGAGTATTTTCGTTTTTTTTAGAAATATGGTTTGATCGCCATGCTTTGTGTAGACTGTGGAATGACACTCTGGCTTTGTTTATTCTGTTGGCTATATCATCCTCTGACCCACCGTCTTTGGTTAAGATACTTTCGAAGTAACTGAAGGATTCAACGTCTTCGATGGCTACAGCACATAGCGTGAGGGGAGTGGGGGTAACTGAGCCAATACGAAGTAATATGTTTTTTTATAAAGGGTCCGCCATCTAACGTTTTTTTTTTTAACTAGTGCTTATTTCGTGAATGGTAACACTTAGCTCATGTCTGATTTGACAGATAATTAGTTTTATCCTTCCGCTGAACGAATATGGTTGTGAGTACGCTTGAACAGCGCTGGGAATTATTGCGACATTACTTTGAAAATCATGGTAATGTTGCAGAATGTGTGCGAAAATTGCGTACGGATTTTGGAAGAAGAGAAGCACCGTCAGCTCCGTATGTTCGTTATCTTGTGAACAAAGTGAAAGAAACTGGCATCCTCATCGATAAACCAAAGCGTGAAAAGCCAAAAACAGTGCGTACACCCGAGAATATTGCTGCTGTGGCAGAAGGTGTGCGTGAAGCGCCATCAACATCAATTCACCGTCATTCTCAAGAATTGAATATTTCGGAGGCATCATTGAGGCGAGTTTTGCATAAAGACCTTGGTATGACGCCATACAAAGTCCAATTGGTTCATGAGTTGAAGCCAACTGACCATCCAATGCGTTTTCGCTTCGCTAAGTGGGCCTGCGATCGATTTACAGAAGATGCCGATTTTGCCAAAAAAAAATCATCTTTTCAGATGAAGCTCATTTTGATCTTGGCGGGTATGTAACCAAGCAAAATTGTCGCATTTGGGGCACAGAAAACCCGCACACATACATTGAAAAGCCGATACACCCAAAACGAATCACTGTTTGGTGCGGACATTGGTCCAGAGACATAATTGGGCCATTTTTCTTCGAAAATGAGCAAGGAGTGGCCGTTATAGTCAATGACGATCGTTATCGGGCCATGTTGAACGAATTTTTGTTCACAAAAATTGAAGAGGAGGATATTGGCAACATTTGGTTTCAACAGGACGGCGCTAGGTGCCACACAGCCGAAGCTATACTCGATGTTTTGCGCCCTGTTTTTGAAGATCGCATTATCAGCCGCAGAGCTGATGCCGTTTGGCCACCTCGGAGCTGCGATTTGACACCGTTGGACTATTATCTTTGAGATAAGTGTTACGCCAACAAGCCAGAGACAATTGACGCTTTAAAGGACAATATTCGTGAAGCCATTGGTGAAATACAGCTGCACAATCGATAACGTGCTTAAAAGTTGGACCGATCGTGTTGGCTACTGCATGGCCAGCCGAAGCAGTCATTTGAATGAAATTTTTTTCCATTATTAACCGGAAGGATTGTACTTTCAAATAAAAAAAGAAATTTGAGATAATATTCAGTAGTTTTTTTTTATAGCATTTTCAAAAAAAAAAGTTATTTGGCGGACCCATTATTAATATTTAGTCCTACTGCATTTGCATTTGTAGCGAGTTTGTGCAGTTTATCCTCAATATCGCAGAAGCGATGAGCCATTAGGCAAAGATCATCCGCAGGCCGAGGGGAATCGATATTGGTGTGTTGTATAACCGAGTCAAGCATGACATGACATAGCCTTGTTTGAATCCATGTGTAGTTTGGAGTAGCTTACTCTCAATAAAAAGAAGATAACAAACAAAAAATTTCTTCGCTTCAAAAGCGTCATCTCAAATATATGTAAAAGTGCATATGTAGGTATGTACAAAACCGTACATCACATATGACAACTCTTACGAAAACTGAGAATAGTGGAAATTAGAAGTATAAATGCAAAAAATATTCAAAATTCAAAAATAACGATTGTTTGTTTGGGCAGAGTTGTATCTTCTGAAATTAATACAAAGTAAAGCTGTATGGTACGAAAACTGAATCTAACCACACTGCTCGTAGGCCTGACTTTAGTTGAGTGTGTTAATGCGCTGACCAAAAAGTGCAAGTACGAGTGTATGTGAAGGTTCATGGTTCAAAACCTCACGGCCGTCCTAAGTAGAAAAAGTTTTCATATAGAAACAATCTATTCAATTAAAAACATAACAATTATCACAATGTTCAATAAATCGCTGATGAAGGCTGAAATGCCAGAAACCGGTCCGATTAAGAATACAGTGCAGTTATGAATTTTTGAAATATATGCTTTCTTCTTCTTTACCACGCACCATTTAAAAAGAAGATATACAGGCATGTCACAGAACAAAATCGAAATCGATTTGATTCCGTATTGCCAAATCGATCGGTTTCGTTTTAGCTTCTTCAGAAATTTGTCGCTTTCATAAAATCAAAAAAAAATTAAAAAGATATTTTTATGTATTAAATATGGCAACGTAACGAAAAATACACAGCTGATTGTTGGAAAGAAAAAGAATATAAAGCGAAATTTTAAGATTGTGTTGTGTTAAATAAATAAAATAAATAAATAAAAATATAAAAATGCCCGGCATATCCATTGTTGCAGTAATAGAGGAACGAAACCAACATTCCGTTGAAAAATCTTTAGATGGTGGGCCAAAAGAATTTAATTTTCCTGTCAGGTCTTCCCAATGACTCTCCACAACAGCCTGATATCCCTTCACAAACCCCCTAGCTATATCCTGATGGCACTCCATATATTCAAGGAAAATATTTTGCACTAAACAAAAAGTGGTTTGTATGAAATAAAAAGGTGGCAATAATTAGTTTACGACGTTTTTTTATCTTTCGTCATCTAAAAATCATTTTCTTTTAAATTGGTAATAAAATTCATTTTAAAGATTGAAATGTCTATATTTTGCTAAAATAAATAAACCAATAGTTTTTTTTATTAATTTTAAGTTGTTCTGGATAGTTTTTTGGTATCTATGCTACTTAAAATATCAATTCCACTTAAGAAATTAAAAGTGGTTTCATATCGATAACATTTGTCGGTTTACGTTTTCTGAAGAAGCCAAATACGGTTTCTATTCCACTTTCGATCGGAATTTGTTTCTGTGACATGCCTGATAGTTGTGAGTTGTATTCAATGTATATGACATTAATATATCTTTATTGTTTATTTATAATTTGTTCTTGGATTTTAAAATTTATAACAGCGATGTATAAACACACAAATTGCCAGGTTATATCTATTTATTTTTTTCGGTCTATGGAATAATCCTTACGGGCTCCTTAAGGCATACATTTCGACGTATAATTAAACATTTAACAAATTAACATTTTAACATGTTTTTAATTCAATTAATTTATATCATTTAATTTTTCTATAAACGTTTATTTAAGGAAATTTCATATTCTTAAACTAAAAGTAAACAAACAGATGGAAAAATAAGGTTATTATACGCAGTCCCATATTCGGAATCTCAAGTACAGTATATATACATAATATATATATTTTTTTAAATAGTAATAATGTATTAATTAATGTATTTACATAATGTTTAATATAAAGAAAAGTACTAAAAAAAGACTTTACATCTATATCATGAAGATAAGTGTTAGATATAGTCTATAGATAAAAAGAGGAAGTGGATTTTATTCGGTGAGTCACCAATATTTTTTAACATTTAAGTTTAAAATTATATTTTTATTTTCTAAATAAACGCTGGTGCCGAATCTGCAATTTTCAATATTAAGTTGGTTGTTACTAATAGCTTTATTATTGGCTCGTCTATAGATGTAATAAAGTATAGGAATGCCATTTTAATTTTGTATAAAACCTTTGCTATCGAGGTATATAAAGGCCTCAGGAGGCACAAATCCACTTTGTAAAGTTTTAAAAATATATTCTTGATTAACGTAATATAGAGCCATAATTAAGTTATTTTCACAGCAATTATTGCTTGTCCTGATATGGTTCCTTATAAAATGAATAATAAAATTATCATTTCTACTAATTTTAGCTGTATTATATAACATTAAATTTGAAACATATTTGGTATAGTTGCTGTTTGTAGATCTATGAAGTGATGTACATGATATTAGACATTTTCTTTCAAAATCTCGGATTTTTTTCCATATACGAAGGAGATACATTGAACAATATTTGACAGCCATATGTTAAGATTGGTCGTATTAAAGCTTGGTATAGAATTATTTTAACTCTTGGTTGTATATTAGGGTGACCCTTAGTAAAAAAAGTGTTCAAACTGTCGGTCTCACCCCCTAGAAATATGCGAATAGCAAAAAAACTGAGAAATACAAAGTTTTGGGCAAATCAAAAAACGTTTAGTCGTGGCGCAAAGCGACTGAAAATTTCAAGTGTGTTTATATGGGGAAAATATGACTTTTTTCAGATTTTACGAAAATTTCGTTCTATAATTTAATTTTTCCGACAAGCTGTTACATAATTCGGGATCAGTATTAAATTATCCTTTCAAAAGGCTATAAAACTTAAAAATCGTATGAAGCCTCTCCAAGAAATAGCAAATGCCCCAGACCACTTTTGTGCCAAAAAAAAATAGGTCATGAAATTTGATGGCGTTTTTGTTCAACTTTGAGAAATTGATTAAATAAATCATTGAAAAAATTTTCTTTGAAAAAATTTTCTTAAACAAAATTTAAAAAAATGAATCTATCACATTAAGGTTTTATTACATACATGTTGCAGATTAACTGTGTGAATTTTTAAGTAAATCCCTCTGCCAGAATTTTTTTTGACAAGGATTTTATTTTCGCGGATTTCGAGAAAAATCTGATTTTTGTGAAATATTCTGTAAATGTACTCTTACTAAATTTTTGTATCAAAAATTCATCACTTTTCTACTTTTAAATATTATATTTTATCTTAATAGCCTAGGGTTTCGGAAAAAAATAATATGACTACATTAACCCTTTTGGAATTGGGGTCACGTATGACCCCAAACTAATAAAAGACAATTTATTCAAAAAAATTCAAATATTTTGGAAGTGCTGTCCAATTTTTAGATGCGACACTTAAAATATAATAACCAAATATGTAGAAGTTTCGTTCCAAAAATTTGGGATAAATCCGAGAACGTTAACCCATTATTTGCCAAGGCCAGCTTTGGATTTTAAGATATTTTTAAATAAAAATGACCTAAAACGAGTTTTTCTATTAAACTTGTTGATACCATTATTTAGAATTTAAGAAAAATAATTCGGTTAATTTTTATTTATTTAACCATTCAGTGCTCCTGGGATCAAAATAATCCATTGTGATATATCTTTGGTGGAATTATCTGCTTATTGCTCGCGAATATAAATTAAAACAACTTTTAACCAATTTTGTTATAGAATTACTTTATGTAATAAAGTAATAGTTGAATTTCTTGCGGTCTCACTCACCAATTTGGTGGATATTGATAAAAAACGCCAAAAAAAAAAAAAAATTTCAGGTCAATCGGTGAAGATGCCATTACTTATAATGGTTGACATTTTTGATTTTTAATAATCGGTCGCTTTATATTATCTTCAAACTTCTAACATTTTATTTCCCAGTTTTAAATAGTTTATTAAATAAACGTAAATTTCAAATATAATAATATATATAAAAGGTAATATTAAATTAATACTACTCTTAATGGAATAAATTACAAAATGAAATAAAAGTGAATTTCAATAAACGTTCTATTTTTTAGACATATGATTTAAGTTGTTTTAATTTATATTCGCGAGTAATAAGCAGATAATTGCACCAGAGATATATCACAATGGATAATTTTGATCTCAGGAGTACTGAAGGGTTAAATAAATAAAAATTAACCGAATTATTTTTCTTCAATTCTACATAGTGGTTTCATCGAGTGTAATAAAAAAACTCGTTTTAGGTCATTTTTATTTTAAAATATCTTAAAATCCAAAGTTGGCCTTGGCAAATAATGGGTTAACGTTCTCGGATTTATCCCAACTTTTAGGAACGGTAGTTCTACACATTTGGTTATTATATTTTAAGCGTCGCATCTAAAAATTCAACAGCACTTACAAGATATTTGAATTTTTTGAATAAATTGTCTTTTATTATTTTGGGGTCATATGTGACCCCAATTCCAAAAGGGTTAATGGAGTCATATTATTTTTTTCCGAAACCCTAGGCTATTAAGATAAAATATAACATTTAAAAGTAGAAAAGTGATGAATTTTTGATACAAAGTATTTAGAAAGAGTACATTTACAGAATATTTCACAAAAATCCAGGTTTTCTCGAAATCCGCAAAAATAAAATCCTTGTCAAAAAAATTCTGGCAGAGGGATTTACTTAAAAATTCAAACAGTCAATCTGCAACATGTATTTAATAAAACCTTCTATTAATACATTAATTTTTTTAAATTTTGTTTAAGAAAATTTTTTCAAACTTGAAAAAGGAGTTTTCAAAATTTTATCAAAAAAATTTCCAATTTTCGGTCTCAATGTGCAATAGGTTAACAACATGGTAATAAAGCAATACTTCATGTCTGAGTACTTATAAGTATAGAGACCAAAAAAGAATGATGGCTTTAATCAATTTCTCAAAGTTGAAAAAAATGCCATCACATTTCATGACCTAGTTTTTTTTGGCACAAAAGTGGTCTGGGGCATTTGCTATTTCTTGGCGAGGTTTTATTCGATTTTGAAGTTTTATAACCTTTTGAAAGGATAATTTAATACTGATCCCGAATTATATAACAGCTTGTCGGTAAAATTTAAGTATAGAACGAAATTTTCGTAAAATCTGAAAAAAAGTCATATTTTCCCCATATAAACACACTTGAAATTATCAATCGCTTTGTGCCACGACTAAACGTTTTTTGATTGGCCCAAAACTTTGTATTTCTCAGTTTTTTTGCTATTCGCATATTTCTAGGGGGTGAGACCGACAGTTTGAACACTTTTTTTTCCCTCCATATAACGAAGGGCCACCCTATTGTATATGTTGTGAAAAAATAGTTTTCTATAAGAGAAAAGGGCTTTTCTTGCTTTCAAAATTTGTAGATTAATGTGGGTATTAAAATATAAAAATTTATCTAGGTAAACACGCAGCTATTTAACTATTTGTTTATTTGGTATAGTTATATTGTCATTTGATTTAATGCCAAATGATTTCCAATTTTTTTTTAATATTATTATTGCATTTTTCTGCAGAATGCAGAAGGTCGAAAAAGAACAGTTTCACATTTTTTGGCATTAATTTTTATTTGCCAATTAATGGCATATTCTTCTAAAATATTGAAATAGTTTTGAAATTTGTTATTAATCTTTTCAATTTTATTATCTGTATGATAAATTGTAATATCATCGGCAAAACCAATAATATTATCAATCTTATTTAAAAGGTCATATATAAATAAATTAAAAAGTATTGGCGAATTAACTGTACCTTGTTGTAAGCCATTAACAATTACATTTTTTTTGTGCTTGTTTTGTTGTTATTACAGACAAAAAAGGATTTGTTGCTCAACATATTATATATAAGTATAATGAAATGCATAGGGAATTATATTTTATCAGCTTATATATTAAGCCAGGTATCCAATTACCATCGAAAGCTTTTTCGAAATCTCTCAGGCACGCACCTGTGTACATTGATTTATTAAGATTCCAATTAACAATAGAAGTTAATATTTATAGCATTTAAGTGTAATATAACATCTCTTCTCACAATATCGAAACTTTTATTAAAATCAATAAACTGGTACAGCTTATGTTGGGTTGATATGATGATGATTTTATAATGAAAACAAAAGAGCATCAGATGTCATCCGAAATTTTCACCTCCCACCTATACATAACTTCAAAACGACCATTGCCTTCGCAATGAAAGGTTGAAAGTTGTTCTACTGGCCAGCACGATCACAGCTAAGTATCTCAATATTGAGCTGGGGTTTATTTACCGCGCGAAGCTGACGACTTAAGCTTCGAAGTAGAACTGAAATTATTATTTCAAACAAAATTTGATTTCATTCCACAAATAATTACATAGATAAAATATTTTTTTATGAAATTTTAATTTCGATAAAATTTAAGTCCCAATATTTTTTATTAGCAGAAAGCCTTTTTTTTTACAAAATAATTTATTTTCCAAAAACTTTAATAAGTATTAGATTTTGGATTTGGGACGGACTTATTTGTATACATATATTATCACTGTCGTCATCTCCCACATCATTGTCATTAACATAACTAGCAATTCGCTCCTTATTTTTTTTAATATACGTACAACTTCAACAATTTTTTTGTATGTACACTCAAAAAGACTTTTTTTGTATTCAAAATATTAACGCTTAGTTTCCACATCCACATTACATCCTCCCAAAAGTAAATGACATCACTTTTTGTTGATGATGAAAGCGGATGTCAAAGTCCGCGACTATTCCAACAAGAGAAGTTAGTAAAATTATGTTCAATTGTGGCATTTTGCCAAAAGCAACATTAACAGTTGCATTGCTGTTAGGGTTTCTATGACGTCAAAGTTTGTTGCTCACACTTTGAGGGAATCTTAACAATGCTGATCATATTTCCAAAAATTGTCAATTAAGTGCGATAAATCGTTTATATTAGATGAATATTATTTTCGTAAAGTCAAACACCAAAGTATTATAAAAAATTCTTTTACATTGGATTTTCCATTATTTTAAAGAAATACCAACAGAAACTAGAAAAACTAATAACCCTAGTGTATGCATAGAAAACACAAATTAGTGGGTGTTTTCCATTATAAATTATTTTGTTTGCTGAAATGCAAAACGACGTAACTCATATTTTTATTTTCTTAGGAGGCATTCGAAAATGTGCATCTACTATGTAGTCAAGCCTTTTGATTTTATTCGATAGAATCATTATTATCGATGGTATGTGTTTAAAAATGTGTGGGGACATAGCTTTTGATGAAGAGCATTATTATCATTGCAACAGGAAAAATTACGTCGTTTTGTATTTCAGCTAACGATATGTATTCCGATTTTTTTTTTTCAATTGGATAATTTTGGATAGAAGCCAATGCTTTTTAAAAGGATAACGTTGCATATAATTTATAGTTACTGTTTTTTGTGGGTTTCATTCATTAAAAACAGGCACTTATATACAATACATAACCAACAAAATGCTTGTTTTGGCTTAATTATATGAATGGAATTTATGTGTTATTATTTTCTTTTTTGTTGAAGATGTTCATATTTAAAAATCAATACCATACACTGTGTATAAGTAAAAATTATCATTTTCTTCGTACTTTTTGTACCCTCCACACCTCAGTGGCAGAGGGTATATATATAGGTTTGTCATTCCGTTTGTAACGCATCGAAATAAATTCCTGAGACCAAAAAAAAAATATATTTTCTTGATCCTTATAACAAGGGAAGTTAATTTACCGATGACCATCTGTCCGTCTATCTGTGGAAATCACGATCACGCCGTCAATATCTAAAGGTGCTATTACACGAAATGTTTTTTACATATGTACTGTCACTTTTTTTATCCATATGAAATTCTTCATGTCTGTCAAAATTGTCTTTTACATACGATTCATAATTTTTGCTATCACACGTGCGTATGTATTTCCGTATGACATAACCTCTAAATGTAAACAACAGCTGATTTAATTTGTGAATTTACAAAAATTTGTTGTTAAAAAAAAGGTTATGTATTTTTTAATTGTTAATTAATACTAAACAATTTATTTTTCTTTCAATATTAATCTTTAAAATGTACTCTGTTTTTCTTTCGCCATAAGCAGTGTTGTATTTTCACTTGTTTGTCATGCAAAAATAGAACCTGTTCTAATTGAAAAATGTACATGTGACTTTCCTCATGTATTGTACATAAACAATGTTTTATATGTATCACACGATGTGTACAACTTTTGTTGTGGGAAAATTTGACAGTACATTTGTAAAAAACACATCATGTAATAGCACCTTAAGCTAGACCGCTCGTTTTTGTATAAAATCGTTTATCAGCATCCCAAAGGAGTTGGGAGTTAAAATCGTCAAAATCGAGTATGAATGATACTTTGAAAAAATAAAATTTTTCAGTGTGTTTTTATTTTTCTTAAGATATGTCGTATATGGTGTAATTCTTCGTATTGTTGAAGTCATGACAGTTGTGTGTATATACTGCACGTGTCACATTGGCCTAAGCAAGTTTTACCACATATTTTTTTTATCATTAAAGTTAAATATTAAAAATTAAAATTAATAAAAATAAAAAATGGAAAATGAAAAATGGAAAATGAAAATTGAAAATTGAAAATTGAAAATTGAAAAATGAAAAATGAAAAATGAAAAATGAAAATGAAAAATGAAAAATGAAAATTGAAAAATTAAAAATGGAAAATGGAAAATGGAAAATGAAAAATTAAAAATGGAAAATGGAAAATGGAAAATTGAAAATGAAAAATGAAAAATGGAAAATGGAAAATGGAAAATGAAAAATGAAAAATGCAAAATGCAAAACGGAAAATGAAAAATTAAAAATGAATAATTAAAAATAGAAAATGAAAAATGACAAAATGGAAAATGGAATATGGAAAATGAAAAATGAAAAATGAAAAATAAAAAATGGAAAATGAAAAATTAAAGTTGAAAAAAGGAAAATGAAAAATGGAAAATGGAAAACGGAAAACAAAAAACTAAAAACTAAAAATGGAAAATTGACAATTAAAAATGAAAAATGAAAATCGGAAAATGAAAAATGATAAAGGGAAAGTGGAAAATGAAAAATGGAAAATGGAAAGTGAAAAATGAAAAATGAAAAATGAAAAATGAAAAATGAAAAATGAAAAATGAAAAACGAAAAATGAAAAATTTAAACTTAAAAATGGCAAATGGAAAATGAACAAGTGGGAAAATTATATACGATACCCTATAGAGACCCTATCTCTCAGGCCCCACTAACTGGATATAGAAAGTAAGCATTAACCAAATTAGAGTGGGATTTTTCTTAATTTTTTTGGCTGCAGATGGCCCAAAATGGAATGATCCTGGCCATATTTGGTAAAGTCTCTTGTATTTTGCAAAAATATATAAAAACAAAATTTGAGAAGAATCAGCGGAATATTTTTGTTTTTTGATAGATTTAAGTGAAGACCGGGAAGCTGCTCTATATGGGGCATACGACTAAGAGTTGTCCCATAGGGATTATTTTGGACTTCAATTTGGATCTTATGGCAATTTATGTCGATTTCATAGGGGTCATTTGTATGGGGGCTAGGTCTGAACATGGACCGATTCTCACCAATTTCAATAGCGTTCATCTTATGACCGACAAATGCTTAAATACCAAATTTCATCAAAACATATACATATTTGCGACGTGCAGTTTGATTAAAAGGTTTACATGGACACACAGACGGACGGACGGACATCGTTAAATCGAATCAGATAGTGATTCGATCGGTATAATAAAAGATGGGTCTAAGTTAAATATTTTTGGTAGTTATAAAAAGCAGCACAAAGTCATTATACCCAAACCACATAGTGGTATAGGGTATAAAAACAACGTAAATTTGGTTTGTATGTATGTAGAGAAAAATCTCTATTTGTTTTATGTGCATAAATGTTACGTTTTAAGTGCACAAAGAGTGTATGTTGGGTTAATGAACCGTACGAAGGTTCCAAAACGAATGATCTTATAAGTTAAAAAATAAAAGAGAGCGGTTTTACTGGTTAAAATTAATTAATTTAACGATGTCCGTCCGTCCGTCCGTCTGTGTGTCCATGTAAAGCTTGTAATCAAACTGCAGGACGCAAATATGAATATATTTTGACAAAATTTGGTATTTGATCTTTTATCGGCCATGGGATGAACGCTGTTGCAATTGGTGAGAATCGGTCCATGTTCAGACCTAGCCCCAATACAATTGACCCCTATGAAATCAGCATATATTGCCATAAGATCCAAATTATCATACAAATCTTAGTCAAATTGGGTTTGTATGTCTATATTACATCCATTAATCAGTAGTCCAAAAATGATCCCTATTGGACAACTCTTAGTCATAGGCCCCATATAGAGCTGCTTCCCGATCTTCACCTAAATCTATCAAAAAACAAAAATATTGCACTGATTATTCTCAAATTTTGTTTGTATATACTTTTGCAAAATACAAGAGCCTTTACCAAACATGGTCAGGATCGGTCTATTTTTGGGCCTAGTCCCCATATAGATATAGCATCCGATATAAACTTTTTCATATCTGCAGCCAAAAAAATTAATAAAAATCCCAGTCAAAATTTGGTTTATCTTATTTTCTATATCCAGTTAGTTGGGCTTGAGAGATAGGGTCTCTAAACGCATGGTATAGGGTATCGTATAGTCGGTCTAGACCGACTATAATTTTCTTACTTGTTATTTTTTATAAACTTACGTAATTTTTTTTTTTTGCTTCGACGCAAACACGCTGGACTTGCACATCGCAACTGTATGAAGTAACAATATATTTTTTTCTTAAGGCAATTATATTATACTAGCAGATTCCAGTCCTCGAAGTTCGAGCGCAAATTCTAGAAAATTTTATTTTTTCATTAAATAAAGACCCTAAAGTTATGCATCAATTATAGCCAATTCACAAATCAACACAAAAAGCAAACTCATTTTTATTACAAACACATTAACAAATTTATTAAACACACACATAGTACTGTATAATTTTATGTATGTGTTAGTAGCAACAACTTTAAATGCAATTTACTCAAAATAAAGGCAAACATTTAAAAAGAAATAATATACGTTGGGTCAAAATCGGAATTAAACGGTAGAACAAATAAACTAGAACAAATAATTTTCCTCATACAAATCATCCTTTCGATTTTGAATTTAATCTATAAAAAGTTTTTTACAGTAATCCATCTTGGTATCCAGTTTTGGTGAAACGTGGTATCATCACCATTGAATATAACATTGGCTTGTCATAGGATGGAATCTGTCTTTATTAGATCTTGTCAGTAAATGTCAACAAGTGCTTCGGATCTTGCGATAGGAATTTCTTTAGAAACATTTATATACTTTTTGGATTTTTATATCAATTTAAAATATAAACAAATATAAAAATTTAATTTTTCAATTCTTTATGTTATAAAGCCCTTTTTGATTTCCAATATTGTTAATGTGTATTTTAACATGTACAGATAGCTCGGTAACAAGAACCCATAAAAGTGTTTTTTTTTTGTGACACTTCTCAACAAACATATAATATTTTTTAACTGCACTTCAATAAATAACAATAAACAAGTAAGAGTGTTAAATTCCGTTGTACCTTCCAATAGTGTGTTGAACTCACTATTATAACCAATGTCGTGTACGGTAGCCATTTTAATACAATTTGAGTTTAAAGGTAATTGACTTTATTTCTTGAACACTATTAATTATAACTAGCAGATCCCTGCCATCGAAATTCGGTTGCAAATTCTAGGAAATTTTATTTTTTCACTTAAAAAATTATTGACCCTAAAGGTAGCTAATCAATTTTAGACAATTCGCAATTCAACACTTTCTTGGTTTATGTTCAAAATAATTTTTAAATTCAATACAATTATTATTGTGAATGAAGAAAACAAACACATTTCTTTTTGCAAACACATTATCGAATTTTATAAACAGGCACATAGCACTGTATAATTTTAATTATATGTTAAAATGTAAAAATTTAAAAATCTGTAAATCTGGTGGACAGCTATAAAGAAGTACCTTTCAAATAAGATACGTTTGGTCAAAATCGGGAGAAAATTGTGGAACAAATTTTCGGTCACTAGAAATCGCCTTAACTCTTAATATTATAGATTTCTCACTTATTGTTGCTAAACAGTTGGCGGTGGCGGCTGATATCGTGACTTTGTTTAGAATAACTTTTTTTATTGTTGTTGGGTATTTACATTATTTTTCAGAAATATTTAACAAATTTTTTTTTTATAATTTCACTTTTTTCAATAATTTACAATTTTAGTTCCGATTGTATCAGTTTCGAAGTTAGAGTTGAATTTAAATTAATAAAAAAGAAGTATTTCTTAGAAACTATTCAATTTAGAATATTACATTTCATATCTATATTTCTACGTCAGTCTATTTCCCTTAAAAATATTATTTACTTTTCCATTTTATTTCCCTTGAAGCCAAACGGAAAACTCACATCGCGTAAAATATTCGAATAAGATGAAATCAAAGAATCCATTCATGCCAGGAAACATGTTGATACTCATATTAGATTTTCTTAAAATTTGTGCATATGTCTTTGAATGTTTGCACGAAAAAATAAATTACATCCTTTGTTGATTTTGATGCATTTGTAATTCTACTTCTATAAAACTGCACATAAGTAAGTATGTCAATAAGAATACTTGTAAATAGATTTGTAAATCAACACGTTCGCTTTCAAATGGATAAGCAAATATTTTATGAATATGAAGTTATTTTAGATACGAATATCAATGTCTTAACTAAGCGAAATTCTCATAATGCAGAGCAAGTTGAAAATACTTTCAAATTTAAATTTTTGTAATAATTTTTAAAAATAAGAACATTACGCCACTAGACTCAATTTAAATCTTAAATTCCAAAATCGTTTAGAAAAAAGCCAACAACTGAAAACAATTTAACTTTTCTTATTGTCCCTTTTGCGGCAATATTTACAAAAGGTCTAAATTTATTGAAGTTCTTTATATTTCTTCGAAATATATGTATGAGGAAAAAAAAATAAAATGTATCAACAAAGGCAACAATGAAAAGTCACAACTAAAGCCAATGACTTTTTTTGGTATTACAGTCAACTTTCTTTTAAAAAATAAACAAATCTTAAAAAGTATAAAAAAAAAACTTTATAATTATTCAAGCATACATGTGGTGCATAATTTAATATTAAAGTGCAGCCAAAAATTTAACGCAAAAGTCACTAAAAGAGTCATTAGTTAGAGAAATTATAAAATCAAAAGGTTGGCTTGAATCCAAAGAAATAAAATTCCAAGATAAAATGTTTAATTCCAACGCAATCGTAGAATATAACAGTTTTTGCTTCTCTCCCCGCTCTTTTTTGGGGTGATTTAGGATTAAAAAAAGAGTTTCCATGAACTTGGACATAGGCAGAGAATAAAATACAGCCATCTTAGATAATGCAAGGAGTGCAAGATAATTTATAAAAAGAACCAACATTTTTTATCACAACATTATGTATTTACTACAACGATAAGAATGTTCAGTCAGTTGCGTGAACTTTGTGCTTTAGGGTGATGTTTAGAAAAACAAATTGTTTAAAATGATAATGAAGTCCATATATTAATTGAAGTACATAAATAGAGACGAGCTTATGTGGTACACTTTGTTCGAAACAGATAAAGCAACTATGAACTACATATTTTTTTAAGAGAGCCGTATATCTTTAAAATTGTTAATAGAATTGTAGCATCAACACAGGTTCTAAACTCAGCGATGGCAACTTTTTCTAAGCAACAAGTGCAAAATATTGAATATATACTTCTTTGACTTCTTCCGACTGCATTTAAGATAGTATTGTTGTCTGTAATTTTTAAAATCTTTATTTTGAACTTTTTGAGCTTCCTCATGTGTTGACTAATTGGGAGTAAGGCATATCTTCGTATCCATGAATAAACGATTGTGTAATGTAGGAAGCAATTAATATCACAGGATACAATTCTCTCAGTTCTGCATAAACTTTTGAGAATTCTGCAAAAATAAGTGCATTTTGAAAAAAAAAAACATTTGGCAGCGTTGCCATCACTAAAGTTTCCCAAGTCTGGCTTCGTTTTGTCAACAATCAGTCCAGTTATCTCTCTAAATTCTTTTTGAATCAGTAATTTTGATACTGAAATTTTATATGATTAATTCGTCTCCACCCATGAAGTACAGATAAACCGAACTGCAAAGTTTTTTTGTTTACCCTTCTACCAATTATTCTATCAACTGAATTAAAATCCTTGCTTGTTAACCACATAGTACTTTTGTGTGCATGTTATATCCGTAATACCATTACATACTTTTCCATCAATCATTACAAACATTAGTTTGCAATTTATTATTATTGATTTTTCTGCTTATAAAAATACATAAACCATAAGAAAAGAATCCAAAAATATTTTCTATTGTGTTTTCAAGCATTTTTATAATTTGCAATATATGCTATAAATAACTTCAACCAGGACATGATGAAGATGCATGGTTAAATAAACCATGTTTTAAAATATGTTACTGGAAAGCAAACAACTTAAGCCAAAACAAGACAAGCAAATCGAAGTAAGGTGTATCCCAGAAACTCATCTGAATTCTAGCAGTCAATTTTCAATGCGTGAATATATTTGGTATAATGCAAATGATCCTAGAGCATCATCACATGTGCTACTATCAGATTTGAAGAATTTGATAACAACTTAGTGATTTCATCAATATATTCTCCACCAAGATTTTATTTACCGGAAAATTAATATAAAAGATTTTTTGATCCCTGGGCCCTCGTTTTACATTCTGGCGGTAACGACTACTATCTCCCAAGGACCGTGCTCTGTTTAACAATATACCTCTTATATATATTTACGCTGATCCCTGACTCACTGACTGACTGACTGATTCTGTAACGCTGAAATAATACACACACATAGCACTCCCTACAAAGCTATGGGAAATACACAAACAAAATTTAATCTTTCTCAGTTTTACAAACCCACACACAATTTTCTCTCTTCTTTGTTACCGACCAGTGCTGCTAATAAAATCTTCTGAAAATCTACAATTTTGGAAATTAAATCGCCAAAATTGTAATTTTTTAATACAAGAAATTGTCAAGAAAATTTTACCGCTTATAAAACTCGAAAAAATATTTCAAAAGGAAGCAATAAAATTTATTTACATCATTCATATTACGAATATTATTACAGCATTGATAATTTCTATGTATAAACATGTATTAGTGGTGAAATTTAAACGAAAAAAATTTAACACAGCAATCAACAAAATAATTTTATTGTCATGTATCTATAGCTGAAACATATAATATAGGTTTAAAGTATAGCCGTAATTAAAACTTAAATCTTAAATGGAGATGCTATTCAAGGTATTTCCGTTTTGAAACGACTTGACCCAGAGTTAAATCTATACATATTTTGTAATTTTCATTTGCACTGAACTAAAACTATCAATTTTCGATTTACAACCCATTAATTGTTAACCCTTGAAATCCTAATTTTCATAGTACTGAAAATTTAAAATCTTCAATCATCTTTTAACAAATTTAAAAAATCATTTCAACAAATTGAAAACTCGTCGAAATTAAAATAAGTTGTCAAAATTAGGAGCACTGCTAACGACAATAGCACTGCATATGCAGATTTCGTGTTACATATGGAATAAGATGAACGCAAAAAATGCATCAAAAAACTAATATCTATTCAAATTCTTCTTTAAATTCCCTTTCTTGGTCAACGAAAAAATTCTGCAAAAAAAAAGTAATGAAGGAAATTTTAAACATTTTTATTTTTCTCATTTAACGTCGTCCGATATGCTTACATACTTTTTTTTTTATCAAATTAAAGTTTACCGTTTGTCTGTTTTGTTTTTCATCTCAAAATTGTTTTGATTTGTTAGGAGTGCATTCGCTCAGGTTCTCTGATGGCCAGCACTTACCAAAGAGTATGCTTTTTTTGATAAATATTTGAGAAAAAAGAGATCTTCAATGTGGATTTTGTTGTTGTCCAACGTATGATTTCGTTTAAAGCTCTATATTGAAAAGCACTTGAAAAATAGTGCAATATTAAGTTTAAAATTTAAATTATTCTGTCTTTGCTTAATTAAATTACATTGTAATTTCAGAAGAGAGGTGGGAAAATAAGTTTTTTTCACCCATAATATTAATTTTTGCATAATTTGCTTTCAAAAAATTTAGACAAGCATAAATTACGTAAATAGGTATATTTAAGATTTTAATTTGAATAATTTACAGAAATTATCATAGAAGAATTAAAGGCGATTTGGGATAATAATTTTGTTTTTTAAGTAAAACTAATACGCTCTTATTTTTTATTTTTTTTGTATTTATAGATAACTGGAAAAAAAAAGATAAAGTTGTGGCCAACTCTAATAAAGATGCAGATTATATGAAAAAAGTTTAGCTGAGTGCAATGTTCGCTTTTTACAGTTCACATTTATGATGACATGAAATATTTTTTTCTCTTTTTTGTAGGTGTATTGGTGTTTGCACTTCCTTAAGGGGTGGTAGGTTTTAAAACCTTTTATTGCATTTCTCTTTCTGATTGCACAACATATCGAAGGTGTTGTGTCAAAATTTTAAGCAAATCAGAGCAAATCTTAAGAAGATACAGCGTTTCCAGCGACCGGCCTCATACGGTATATAATATATAAATCATAGTATATAAATTCGAAGTCCGTCAACATCATAACTCAAAATCGACTTGACCGATTCTTTTGCAATTTTAGACACTATATCTACACATAAATCACCACGTAACCACGAAGGGTTTTTTTTAATTCCATTTTCTTTCCCATTTTTTAACAACAAATTCCCGAAATTGTATAGCAAAAATCGTTTTTCACTTCAAAATGCTGGCAAAAAAAAAAAAAAAAAAAAAAAAAATTTAAAAAACTCTTCGTCACCTTTGAAACGCGTTTCGATTTTTTTATTTCACATGATCCAGTAACGAGTTATGATGTTCATCGCAAAACAACAATGCCTCCGGAGATTCACTGTCACGGACTTATTTATTAAAATTTTTAATTGAAATTTTTTTCAAAGATTCCTCAAAAATAATGCTATAACGTATATATGAAATAAATAATCCAACATTATTCATATCTTCAAAAAAGGATTATGAAAATACGACTTTTTTTAACTTTTAAATCCTTACCCCCCCCCCCCCTTAAGAAACTTTTAGGAACCTTGCTCTAAAACGTTTTTTTTTTTTCTATGCTATTCTATTTTTCTACAATAAAATGGAGTTAGGTTTTAGCGAAATCGGCGGGACCGGCCAAATTAGTTCCTTATAGACTAAGTTCGTTATAACCGTAGTATTTTTTTGATTTGTCCGAAAGGTTTAAAAATTTTTTTTAGTTGAATAACTTTATTTATTTTGGGGCATTTTAAAAAGTTATAAAACATAAATTAAATTACTAAAAAGATACATATTAATTGTTTGTCTTAATAAGACTAAAATTACCGAGTTTCTATCAAAATAAAATATTTTTTTAAAATCATATAATATGAAAAACTCCTTATGTATAGAAGCAGAAAGTAGAGAGCAAAGGTTGGCTACTGGCAAACTTTTAC
Organism: Cordilura impudica; assembly: GCA_963682025.1. Lineage (NCBI taxonomy): Eukaryota > Metazoa > Arthropoda > Insecta > Diptera > Scathophagidae > Cordilura > Cordilura impudica. The sequence continues at coordinate 134,460,415 of OY821519.1, read as the reverse complement.
GAAAATATACATAAAAGGACCTTTTACAAAACTTCATTTGAAAATCGAAGTTTTTGTTTGTATTAAAATTAAATGAAAATAAAATTAAATTACATTGAAATTAATTTTTTTTAAATATATAAAATATACGAAAATTCAGAAATGGAAAAAAAAATTTGTTTGTTAAAGTCAAAAGTTTGATATAACCACTGCTCGTTATAAGAGAAGCAATTTGTATGAAAAATGTGATTAAAACTCTTGAAACCCAAGAAATTATTCACTATAATCAAAAATTTATTACAACCAGGGTTCGTTATAAGCGAACTCCATTGTATTAAATTTTAATAATTTTGGGAATCTCCAGTCTCCTCCTTCCCATGTTCAAGTCAAATTGATCACACATCCAATAGTTAAAAACTTTTTAAGCAACTGTCCCATTGAAAAATTTAGAGAGAGAATTGAAACGTATGATTGTTTAGTAAAAAAGAGTGAAAAAGTGTGAGTGCATTAAAACCTGAAAGCCAAAAATATAACGTGTGAAGGCCGGGTAATATCTTAAATATATTTACGCTGATCCCTGACTCACTGACTGACTGACTGAGAGACTGACTGATTCTGTAGCGCTGACCAAAATGATACGGTTCTAATTCCTAGGATTGATCTCGCCCCAACCGACACCACATTACCTTTCATATTAAAACGCCGCCAGTTTCCAGTAATTCCTGCATACGCAATTACCATAAACAAGGCTCAAGGCCAGTCATTTGATTTGGCATTAATTTGGAGACCGCGGTATTTTCACACTGCCAACTGTATGTGGCTTTGTCACGATCAAAAGATGTAAGCCAAGTTAAGATAAGTATTCAATCGAACCCACAGCAAGGAAAAATATTAAATGATCAAGTATCTTATCTGTTTTGATACTTATGTATATAATTTCTACAGACACAATCTTTTTTCACATGTACATATGTAACAATATAATTTTCAATTTACTACTATATTAAAAGAAATATAATTTATTATAAATCTTTCGTGTATTTTAATTTAAACTGTTTTATTCATAATATTTAAACGGGCGCCTAGGCGCCGCACAATTAACTAGTCTAAAATATACATAGATTTTGTCTCCAACGGGGAGCCAAGGTATGACACAATTAAGAATAATCCGTTTTATATTTAATGTTATAATGCGCCTTGAGTGTTGTCTCTCAGAATGGAAAATTTGACTTGTTACCACGGTAGAGACCATTCAGTTTTTTTTTATCAAATCTGTCAAATCAGTCAAACCGAAATTTTTAAAAATTGAGAAAAACTGAACCAATATATTTAATCTGAATTTATTGTAAAAAAAATTAGTTTATTTCTGGCACTAGCTGGATCCAACATTAGATTTTAAAATTTGAATAATTATTGTAAGTTCACTAAGTGATGATACAATAATTAAATGAATGAAACAAAAAAAAAAAAAAAAACAAAAATTTGCAATTGCAGAATTTCAATCAAATATTGAAAATTTTATTTACGTATTTTATCACTATGTAAAAAATGTTGTCCAATCTCGTCCAATAATAGCTCGAAACTCAACCTCTATCTCCAAGATACCATATTTTTATAATAATTTTCAAAAAATTATTAAAAATATTTCTGAAACATTTATTTAATCATAAATTTAATAACAATATCGTCTAATACCGTAAGTTATAATTTTATCACTTTGATCAAAATTAAAAATTAAACAAGTAAGAAAATTATAGTCGGTCTAGACCAAAAAATTGAATATGCTATAGAAAATAAGCATAAACAAAATTTCAGTGGCAATGTTATTCATTTTTCAGTTCATATGGGATGTTCACTATCTATATATATAAAATTCATTTTCTGTTTGTTTGTTTGTTTGTTTGTTTGACCGCTATACAAATTTTTATTTTTCAACGGATTTTCCTGAAATTTTGCACACACGATCAATATACCCCAGGAAAGGTCGCCATTTACTTTTTACCAGCCACGCCTACTTTTACGCCCACTTTTTATGTAAAATTCCTTTTCTGTCTTATTCATATTTGTTCACTATACAAATTTTTATTTGTTAACAAATTTCTCTGAAATTCGGTACACACGATCCCTGTACTCCAGCTAAGGTCCCGATATACTTTTTATCGACCACGCCTTCTTTTACGCTCACTTTTTATATACAATTCATTTTCTGCTTTTTGGTATATTTGTTCGCTATACAAATTTTTATTTTTCTACGCATTTCTCTGAAATTTGGTACACACGATCTTTGCACCTCAGGCCAGGTCACCGGGTGATTCTTGCGGCTACATCTACTTTTACGCTCACTTTTTGTATACAATTCGTTTTCTGTTTCTTGGTATATTTGTTTGCTATACAAATTTTTGTTTTTCAACGGAATTCTCTGAAATTTGGTACACACGACCTCTGTACTCCACCTAAGGTCGCTATATGCTTCGTACCGGCCACGCCTACTTTAACGCCCACTTTTTATATACAATTCGTTTTGTTTTCTGGTATATTTGTTCGCTATACAAATTTTTATTTTTCAACCGATTTCTCTGAAAATTGGTACACACGATCTCTCTCCTCCAGAGAAAGTCGACATATTCTTCGTATCGGTCACGCCTACTATTGCGCCCACTTTTTGTATACAATTCATATTCTGTTTTTGGTACATTTGTTCGCTACGCAATTTTTTTTTAAACGGATTTCTCTGAAATTTGCTACACACGATCTCTGGACTCCATAGAGGTCGCCATATGATTCTTGCCAGTCACGCCTACTTCTACGCCCGCTTTTTGTACAAAATTAATTTTCTGTTTTTTGTATATTTGTTCACTATAGACATTTTTATTTTTCAAGGGATGTCTAAAATTTGGTCACACGATCTCTATACTACAGGGAAGGTCACCATATGCTTCTTACAGGCCACGCCTACTTTGCGCCAACTTCTATGTATATAAAACTTATTTTTTCCTTTTATTTGTTTCTTCATTTGATTGCTATAAAAACTTTTATTTGTCAATGGCTTTCTTCGAAATTTAGTACATATTCCAGGGAAGGTCGCTATATGATTTTTACCGACCACGCCTACTTTTACGCCCAATTTTCTTATAAAATTCATATTTTCTTGTGTGGTATATTTCTTCCCTATACAAATTTGTACTTTTCAATGGATTTTTCTGAAATTTGGGTTACACGGAAATAACTACACGGCGAACAAATTCCCCAAACTTAAAAAAAGGCACCCAAAAGAAATTAACAAATTCCCCATTTATTTTTAATCGTAATAAAAAATTAACTTACTCCCCAAATTCATTCTTAAATTTTTACATATTTTTATTTAATGAATTTTGTTAAATATTTATTTTAGTAAACGTTTGCATACTGCTCTCAATATATGTCCAACAATAAATGCATTTAAAATGAGTACTCTTTTCAAAATAAGTTGGCAACAGCTGCCCGGCAGCACAGGTGTGGTTGCCAAACGCGCGGAAGAGGCGCGCGGCGTGCGACCGCGGACTCGGACGCGACTGGTGCGGGCGCGACGCGCCCTCGGAACACAGCTCAGCTAAAATATCGCAATGGTCTAAAAAATATGTTTTAGGAATTAAAATAAGTTAACGAGAACTAAGCGGAGGCACGGGTAGTAGCTGCGAGGAAGCGGCGCGAGGCGCGCGGACGTGACGCGCTCGCCGAACACAGCTCAGCTAAAATATCGACCGCGGACTCGGACGCGACTGGTGCGCACGCGACGCGCTTTCGGAACGCAGCTCAGCTAAAATATCGCAATGCTCTAAAAATATGTTTTAGGAATTAAAATAAGTTAACGAGAACTAAGCGGAGGCACGGGTAGTAGCTGCGAGGAAGCGGCGCGAGGCGCGCGGACACGACGCGCTCAGCTAAAATATCGCAATGATCTGAAAAATAGATTTTTGCGATTAAAATAAGTTGACAACAACTGCGCGGCAGCATGGGTGTGGCTGTCAAACGCGCGGCGCGCGACCGTTGACTCGGACGCGACGGATGCGCACGCGACGCGCTCTCGGAACACAGCTCAGCTAAAATATCGCAATGCTCTAAAAAATATGTTTTAGGAATTAAAATAAGTTAACGAGAACTAGGCGGCAGCACGGGTAGTAGCTGCGAGGAAGCGGCGCGAGGCGCGCGGACGCGGACGCGACAGATGCGTACGCGACTCGCTCGCGGAACATAGCTTAGTGAAATGTCGTATGATAAATTTTATCTACGTATGTGAAATAATTACCTGTTGATCAAAATAGGCCACATATATGCTATAAGCAGTTGCTTAAAGAAACCTTGTGACACAATATTAAACGTCGCATTAATCTTTCATTTCTGAAACTTGAATTTGACGTCTCTGCTCAATGATGATCACTTATTGAATGAAGCAATTCAATTTTTAAAAGTTTTGTTTCCTTTAATATGCGGCCCATTCCGTTATATTTGATGTTTATAAATAAACTGAAAAAAAAACTTAAAGCGGTTTCGCACCTTATATTTGAAGCATTTTTGCTGCAGCATCTTATAAAAAACTTCTAAATTAAACAAGTAAGAAAACTATAGTCGGTCTAGACCGACTATACGATACCCTATACCATGCGTTTAGAAACCCTATCTCTTAGGCCCAACTAACTGGGCATTGAAAATAACCAAAAACCAAATTTGAGTGGGATTTTTATTAATTTTTTTGGCTGCAGATAAGAAAAAGTTCATATCGGATGCTATTGTAGTGTGTTTGATAAGTCATAGTTACCCTACCTTCTGTACGGTAACTAAATAGTAAAATTAAATTACTAATTGTAACTAAATATATCCACCTGCACCGAACTCAAGCGTGAGAAAAGTATTTCTCACAATTGTACTGTAGTATAGTTACGTGTGAACTGCTTAATACGCAAATTCACTCGTCTACTCAGTTACACATAATGTAAGTGTATGTGTACGCGTGTACAATGCATGTGCGCGCGTACGTAGGTAGATATACGTTAAAATTAGTATAGAAAAAGAATTAATAAAGAGACGTGAAAGTAAACAGTCGCATGAGCGGCTGTTTTTAAACCAATAATAAAAAGTGTAATTATTTAAATTATATGGCGATCCTGCCAATGAAAAAAATAAAATATGAAAAAAAATAATAAGTCAATTAAAATTTTAAGAAAAAATTTAATTTGTGAAAAAATCAGAAAAACAATAACTACATATACCAAGCATGAAAAGTCGAAAAACGTATATTATTAATCAACATTTAAATTTAATCAACAATTGAAAATTTGTTAAGAAGGAATACCAAAAGTGTAAAAGCCAAAATAATTGTAAAAAAGTGAAGAGTCGAAAAACGTACATTATTAATCAACATTTAAATTTAATCAACAATTAAAAATTTGTTAAGAAGGAATACCAAAAGTGTAAAAGCCAAAATAATTGTAAAAAAGTGAAGAGTTGAAAAAGGTAATAACGACATGAATAAGCAACCGCAGCAACAACGGATTCATCAAACTGGAATACCAAAAGTGTAACAGCCAAAATAATTGTAAAAAGTGAAGAGTCGAAAAACGGTAATAACAACATGAATAAGCAACCCCAGCAACAGATTCATCAAACTCTACGTCAACAACAGTAACCATCATCTACAGCAGCTGGAGAATAAAACAACAGCTAAGTAGCATATTTTATTTTTTTAAATAAGTTGAATCATACATATTACATAGTAGTTAAATATTGATTTCTTCGATACTCGTATTGATAACATTTTTTTTGTTAAAATCAATCAATTGAAAAGAAATTTGAATACAAAATATTAGAAAAAAAAATTATGTATTTAATTATATTAAAAAAAAAAAAAATTTTTTTTTAAAAACAAAAAAACATGATTATTAATATTGAACTCACTTTAAAATTAATTAAACTGTGAATTTTTCTATAAAATAGAATAACTTAATATATAGAACAGAACATAGAAAAGTCATCATATTTAGGAATAAATCGACAATTTAAAATATTTAATGTATCATTAAAACTAAAATATTGATTCTTTAATATAAATTTAAATATTGATTTTTATTGGGAATAGGAAATTAAAAGATAAATTATATTTTAACATGGGTAAGCCGGAATCAAAATTAGAAAACCCGAACGCAAATGTAATAACCAACGTTGAGGTTGTCGACCACACAAACCAAATACAATCCTTGTGGTACCTCACATTGTGCTTGGTATTGATAAGCGGGGTAAACTTAACGCTAAAATTATACCTACTGCACAAAAGATCTCTCCGTAAGAGATATCTAAGTAGAGGCGACAACCTTGACAAGGTTTAAAAATGGGCCCATAAGATTTTAAAATTATATACTCCTCGAATAGATTTAAACAAAAAAAAAAAAGAAAGAGAACAAAGCAGAGACTGCGATAACATCATGTTATATATTATCAAAATTTTTTTATTTTGTCATCATTATTAAAAATACTGACTAAAGAGAATAAAATTTTACATAAAGTGCCGGAGGAGTCCTATTATTGAATTACTTTATTTTGTTGAATATTTGAATTAATTGCTAATATAGCAGGAACTTTGGGGGACAAATCCTAAATGACAAATATTTTGAATATTTTTTTTTGTGCGATTTTCTGGTAAGATTTTCTGTCCTAGCAGACAAAAGTCAATTTTAATCTGCATGTATGGACTGGTCTGCGATACTAGGCCAGTGCAGACTTATCAGAGAGGAATTTGACAAGTCCTATAAATGCCTCAATAGCGATAGGCCTACCAAAGAGGAAACTGTTGAAAAACATCTAAAAAACCTCTACTTACGACTTGAAGAAATAAGAGTCGTATTAAACGTAAATTATCAGCGTTTAACACCCGCACATAAGGTTGCAGCAGAGGGTTTTTTCATTGACCTAAGAAGTAAACTCATCAGTGTAGCAGCTCGTAGGGGTCTTGAAGTAGAATTGCCCAACTCATTACATGAAAGGGTAGAATTTGCGGATGACAAAAATAAATTAGCAATACAGACAGAAATAATAAGCGCAAACATGCCACAAACAGCAACGGAATTTTTAAGGACAGCATCCAGAATCATACCTGATTTTGATGGTAGGGCAGAGAACCTACAAAGTTTTCTGGATGCATTAACACTGGTGGATTCAATTGCGGAAGACCAGGATGCGGTGGCCGTCAATTTAGTAAAGACTAAATTGAAGGGAACGGCACGTACTCTCATAGAGGGTAATGAAGTAAATTTAGCCGGCATAATAGCTAGGTTAAAAACAACAGTCAAGGGCGAGTCCGTTGAGTTGCTTTCGGCAAAGATAATGAATCTCAAACAGTGTGGTAGGACACCAAATGACTACACCAAAGAGATAGAAGAACTGGCGAAAAGATTACAAAGCGCCTACATAGTGGACGGTTTAAATACTACACTAGCCGAAAAATACACAACAAACATTGCTGTAAAGGCAATGACAAAAAACAGTACCAACGACAGAGTGGGACTCATACTAGAAGCAGGTCAATTTAACACTCTCAATGATGCGGTAGCTAAGTTTATAAGTTGTTCAACCGATGCGCCTAAAAATAGTACAATAATGTACTATAACAGGGATATGCACAATACCCAGGGTCAAAGACGTGGGCGATCCTACGCAAATTTTAGCCGACGTGGAAATTACACCGGAAATAGCGGTCGTAGTAACAATAACAGGAGATACAACAGTGGGAGTAACCAGTCCCACAATGGTAACAATGAGGTCAATAGGCAATATAATGGCCGTGACAGTTACAACAGGAACAATAATAACTACAGCGGGAACTATAACAACCGCAATAATAATAGAGGACGTGATGTCCGGGCTTTGCATGGGAGTACGGAAAACGTACAATCCCCGGGTACTCAATAGATGAAATAATTAGAAATAGTAGAATCTTAAACGTTAATCTGAATTCAGCATCATATATTTCACTAAAATCAAAATTCAATGAAGGAGTGTCGACATTTTTGGTAGACACAGGTGCGGACATATCAATAATAAAAAGCGGACAGAATAAATTTGAAAGAATAGATACATCCAACACAATTAGCCTACATGGCATAGGAAAGGGTATAACCTATACTAGGGGAAAGATCACAACGGATCTGATATTTGAAAATCTGTTAGTTAAACATAAACTCCATGTGGTAGATGATGACTTTCCAGTTCCATCTGATGGAATATTGGGACTTGACTTCATTAGAAAGTACAATTGTAAACTAGAATATGGAACGGATCAAGATTGGATAGTATTAAGACCAGATGATTTCCCACAAAGTATACGGATGAAAATGCGAAAATACCCAAACATCAACACAATATCATTACCTGCGAGATCAGAGGTAATTAGAAGAATAAATGTAGGAGATTCAAAGGGGGACATATTAATTCCTAACCAAACCCCTAAGGAGGGGATATTTATAGCAAATACAATTTCTAACGCCTCACAAACTTTTGTACGTATAATGAATACAACAGACGAAGAAGTTGTTATATCTGATGCTCAAATAGAGACTGAAAGCTTGGATAATTATGAAACAGTATCAATGGTCGAGTGTCAGAATAACGATGATAAATTTAAGATATTGTCCGAAAAATTTCCTAAATTCATTGAGAATGAACTAAAGGAAATATGCATGAAATATATTGATGTTTTCGCACTAGAAACAGAAAAAATATCTGCGAATAATTTTTACAGGCAAAAATTGCGTTTAAAAGATATAGAACCAACATATATTAAAAACTATAGGATACCTTATGCGCATAAGGAGGAAATAACAGGACAAGTGGATAAATTAATAAAAGATGGTATAATTGAACCATCAGCTTCTGAATACAATAGCCCAATATTATTAGTACCGAAAAAATCTTTAGCTGGAAGCGTTAATAAAAGATGGAGATTAGTAGTAGATTACAGGGCGGTTAATAAAAAATTGATTGCAGATAAATTTCCATTACCAAGAATAGATGACATTCTTGATCAACTTGGCAAAGCGAAATATTTTTCTTGTCTAGACTTAACGTCTGGGTTTCATCAAATTGAATTAGATGAGGACTCCAGGGATATCACATCATTTTCAACAGATAAGGGATCATTCCGTTTTAAGCGCCTCCCATACGGGCTTAAAATAGCCCCAAATTCATTTCAGAGAATGATGACAATTGCATTCGCTGGTTTATCACCAGCTCAAGCTTTCTTATATATGGATGATTTAGTTGTAATTGGTCGTTCAGAACGACACATGATTAGGAATCTGGTAGATGTTTTTGAAACCTGTCGGAAATATAACCTTAAACTACATCCAGGAAAATGTTCATTTTTCAGTCATGAAGTGACTTATTTGGGACACAAATGTACAGATAAAGGCATTCTTCCAGACGATAGCAAATTCAAAATAATTCAAGACTATCCCACACCTAAAAATGCCGATGAAACAAAACGATTTGTAGCATTTTGCAATTACTATAGACGTTTTGTTCCTAATTTTGCGGAACACGCTCGTCTCTTAACGAGATTATGTAGGAAAAATACAAAATTCGAATGGAGTAGAGAGTGTGAGAAAGCATTCGAATATTTGAAAAACTCACTACTGAACCCAAGAATATTACAATATCCCAATTTTGATGAACAATTCTGTATCACAACCGATGCAAGTAAATATGCATGCGGTGCAGTGCTAAGCCAAGAGCATGATGGAATACAACTTCCAATAGCATATGCCTCACGATCGTTCACGAAAGGTGAAGCGAACAAATCTACTATTGAACAGGAATTAGCAGCTGTACACTGGGCGATTACATATTTCAGACCATACATATATGGCACGAGATTTTTAGTGAGAAGCGATCACAGACCACTGTCGTACTTGTTCTCGATGAAAAACCCTTCCTCAAAATTGACGCGAATGAGATTGGATTTAGAAGAGTATGATTTTACAATAGAGTACCTGAGGGGAAAGGATAACCATGCGGCAGACGCTTTATCCAGAATAACAATAGCAGACATAAAAACTAGCAGAAACATTTTTATGGTAACCACTAGAACAAAATCTAGAAAAACACAACCAGGAATAGATGAGAAAATAAAGAGTATAACGACAACCCCAAGGGTTTATGAAACACTTAGTATAAAGGAAGTAAGAAAAAATGTTCGCCTAAAGTTTGACTTACAAGGCAAAACACCGAGGTGTTACCTTAAACACGGGAAAATAACTTTAGAGGAGCTTAGGATAGATGACCTTATTGTTAATGGGAAAGTTGATCTAAATCAATTCTTCCCTAGGTTGGAAAATATGACCGACAACAAAGGCATCAAAAAGTTGCAACTATCACTAAATGACAAAATATTTGAGAAGATTCGAATCAATGTGTTTAAAGAAATAGGGAACAAAGAATTAAAAAAATTAATAATAGCTCTAGCGCCACGGAGAATAAATGTTACTGCTGACGAGCAGAAAAACACACTCCTAGAAAAATATCACAATGATCCTTTATACGGAGGTCATCCAGGGATAACAAGGATGACAGCGAAAATAAATGAAAAATATTTCTGGAACGGAATGTCAAGAGACATACGTAACTATATAAAAGGATGTAAGCAGTGTCAGACAAATAAATCCCTACCGAAAACAAGGGAACCAATGGTGATAACGGAAACACCAGTGAAAGCATTCGATATAGTCGTTATTGACACAATTGGTCCTTTTATTAAATCTAATAACGGCAATGAATATGCCATAACCATAATATGTGATCTAACGAAGTATTTGATCACTATACCAATTCCTGACAAACAGGCTAAAACCGTAGCCAAGGCTATTTTTGAAAATTTCATTTTAATATACGGTCCAATGAATAGAATTCTGACTGATATGGGAACGGAGTATAAGAACCAGACCATACAAGAGCTTTGTGGATTGCTGAATATTGAGTACACAACATCGACAGCATACCATCATCAAACGTTGGGTACTATAGAAAGATCACATAGAACATTTAACGAATACGTTCGTTCATATCTTTCAGCGGACAGAACAGATTGGGACGAATGGTTGACATACTTCACGTATTGCTTCAATACAACACCTTCTACTGTCCATGGGTACTGTCCGTATGAACTGATATTTGGTAAGAAATCACCTAACATACCATTTCTTGATAACAATATCGTTGACCCAATATATAACATAGAGTCATACGAAAAAGAGGTAAAGTATAGGCTTCAGACGGCGCAGCAGCGAGCCGCGAGTATGATAGAAAGGCAAAAACAAAGTAGTAAGACTCTGTACGATAGAAGAATTAATCCCATTGAAATAAAAATAGGAGATTTGGTTTTGATAGAGAACAATGCGGGCCATAAACTGGAAAGCTTGTTTAAGGGACCTTATTCGGTAGAGAAAATAGACGAATTAGGTAATTGTACCCTATCAATGAGTGACGGTAAAAAAGCCAATGTACATAAAAATAGACTAAAACAATGTAGCTAAAAAAAAAAAAAAAAAAAAAAAATTTTTCATTCTAATTTTAAAAATACCTGGCCAGGTCAAAATAAGTTTAAGATTAAAATTTAACAACAATTCTAAATACAAAATTTAAAATTTTTAAAATTAACATTATAATTAATTTAAGAAAAAAAGAAGAATTTATTGTAAACCAACATTAAAAATAAAAGAAGAATTTATTGTAAACTAACATTCAAAAAAAAAAAGAAGAAAACATTTTACATATAAATTATAATTTTACCTACAACATTAATTTTAAATAACTTTATAAAATTTAAATTAAAATTAAAAATAAATTTCAAAATCGAATTAATTAAAATTTAATTTTATTTTAAGGAAAAAAGGGAAGGTGAAGAACCCAAAATAGATCTTGAGACCTAATATTTTTTTTTCAAACTAAATTTAAAAATACTATAAGTATATGAAAGAATGATCAGGAATATATATCATTCTTTTTCTGTAAAAGGGAGGTGTAGTGTGTTTGATAAGTCATAGTTACCCTACCTTCTGTACGGTAACTAAATAGTAAAATTAAATTACTAATTGTAACTAAATATATCCACCTGCACCGAACTCAAGCGTGAGAAAAGTATTTCTCACAATTGTACTGTAGTATAGTTACGTGTGAACTGCTTAATACGCAAATTCACTCGTCTACTCAGTTACACATAATGTAAGTGTATGTGTACGCGTGTACAATGCATGTGCGCGCGTACGTAGGTAGATATACGTTAAAATTAGTATAGAAAAAGAATTAATAAAGAGACGTGAAAGTAAACAGTCGCATGAGCGGCTGTTTTTAAACCAATAATAAAAAGTGTAATTATTTAAATTATACTATATCTATAAAGGGACTAGGTCCAAAAATGGACCGATCCTGATCATGTTTGGTAAAGTCTCTTGTATTTTGCAAAAATATGTACAAACAAAATTTGAGAAGAATCAGTGCAATATTTTTGTTTTTTAATAGATTTAAGTGAAGATCGGGAAGCAGCTCTATATGGGGTCAAAGGTATCATTTTTGGACTACTCATTAGTGGATGTAATGAACGCATACAAACCCAATTTGAGTAAGATCTATATGACAATTTGGAGCTTATGGCAATTTATGTCGATTTCATATGGGTAATTTATATGGGGGCTAGGTCTGAACATGGACCGATTCTCACCAATTTCAACAGCGTTCATCCCATGGCCGATGAAAGCTCATATACCAAATTTCATCAATATAAATTTATATTTGCGACCTGCAGTTTGATTACAAGCTTTGCATGGACACACAGACGGACGGACGGACGGACGGACGGACATTGTTAAATCAACTCAGAAAGTGATTCTGATTCGATCGGTATATTTAAAGATGGGTCTAGGTCAAATATTTTTGGTTGTTACAAACAGCAGCACAAAGTCATTATACCCAAACCATATAGTGGTATAGGGTATAAAAACCAAAAACTTTTTAATTGAAATAAAAACTGAATTTACTGCCCATACAAATTTTTGGGGAGAAGGTGCATTTTATTGGGGAATTTGTTAATTGGGGACTAAGTACTCAGCGCCTGGTAAGCATAGTGCACCATTTTTCAAGTCAAAGGCCTTTTCATCCCGGGCAAGACCGGGTAAAAACAGCTAGTATTTTCTAAAGAAAGTTACATTACTTATAAAAATATACAAACCAAATTTGAGAAAATCTATACATTATATAATATCGGTAAGCAGGATTATTTATTTATTTTTATTTATTTTTTATGTATTCAGTCTATGGAATCATCCTTACAGACTACTTAAAGTATATGTACATTTATATTATAATTTATATATATAATTAAACATTTAACAAAATTGATATATAACATTTATTTAATTCAGTTGATTTAATGCATTTAAGTGTAATATCTCTTCTCACAATATCCAAACTTTTATTAAAATCAATAAACTGATACAACATATTAAACTCATCACAAATTCTACGTAGTGGATTAAAATTAGCATAGTTTGTACAATAATATTTGATAGTTAGAAAGTTATAATTTCTTGACGATCGAAAAGGAATATTTATATTTATTTTGTTGATAAGAAATTCAGATTTAAGACTACCATTTAACAGTTTTAACAGGAAAGTAACATTTAGCATATGTCTGCGAATTTTCAATGTAGGAAGCTTAATTAGAGCCAGACGATTTTCATAAGATGGCAACCTCATATTAGGATCCCAGCCCAAACCACGAAGACAAAATAACAAAAATTGTTTTTGAACTGATTCAATTTTATTCGAATGTATATGATATTGCGGATCCCAGACTACAGACCCATATTCGAGTATTGGTCTTACCAAGGTAGTAAACAATTGTCTTGTCGTATACGGATCCGAAAACTCTTTAGCCCACCGTTTAATGAATCCAAGTACACCAGTAGCTTTATTTATTGTTAGCGAAATATGACTTCTAAAGTCTAATTTTTTATCCAGAAGTACGCCAAGGTCGTTGAATGAATCCACTAAATCAAGCACAGCATTATTCATGATATACCGACCATTAATTGGAATTGATCTTGTAAAAATCATATATTTGCATTTTTTGACATTTAGGTCCATTAGATTCATGTTACACCAAGTAGTTAAACGATCAATATCATTCTGTAAAAGTGATTGTTGATCAAGATTGTTGAGGGTAAAAATTAACTTTACATCGTCTGCATACATTAATGTAGTTGAGTGTTTAATTACAGAAGGAAGATCATTTATAAATAGCGTAAATAAAAGAGGTCCCAAGTGACTACCTTGAGGTACACCAGATAATACTTTTATGTTGTTGGAATACGAGTTACGAAACTTAATACATTGTGTTCTGTCTTTTAAATATGATCCAATCCATTTTATCAGCAATATACCAAAGCCCATACGGTCAAGCTTAAACAACAGTAGATAATGATTTACTTTATCGAATGCCTTGCTAAAATCATTATAATCATTGTTTCATATTAATAAAACTATCATTTACCAAAGTTGCAAGCTCCAAACCATTTGTTATTGTAGAGCGTGATTTGCAGAATCCATGTTGCGTTGGAGATATGATAGAGGACACACGATGTGACAACGTGTCATATATAAGTTTTTCAAATAGTTTGAGAATATCACTTAAATTAGCAATACCTCTATAATTCGAAATACCAGCTTTAGATTCAGACTTAAAGAAGGGAATAATAAATGATTCTTTCCAAATGGGAGGAAAGTAACCCAATTTAAGGGATACGTTAAACATATAAGTCAAAGGAATATACAATAAATGTGCGCAGCGCAGCATACGTCAATTTCAATTTTGTCAGGGCATTCAGAACTGTATGTTGATTGATGGATGGTATATTAATAATTGAAGATTCCGATATTGTGTATGGTTACAGATTATTGCTATTAAATACTGTCGAAGAATAAGTTGATGGAATTATCATTTGAAGATTTTAAATCACCGTACTTCATAACCGAAGGAAAGTCCGCAGTACGTCTTTTAGAATTAATAAATTTATAAAATGATTTTATATTATTTTTTAGATTATTCCTTACTTTAATTAAATAGTTATTATAGGCCAATTTATTAGCAATAATTAATTCCGATCTTGATAACGAGTATTTCATATAATCTATCAATGTTCCATATTTTCTATAATTTTTGTACATTTTGTTTTTCTTATTTTTAAGTTGAGATAGATGTTTTGTATTCCAAGGAGGACCATTCGATTTAGGAGGTAACATTTTAGGTACAGATGCCGAGAAACATTCAAAGAGGTGACGATAAAATGTATGCAAACACAAGTCCAAGTTATCATTGCAACGAGATAACACATTTATCCAGAGTTGTAAATCTTGGTAATTAGAGTTGTAAATCTTGGTAATTAGTTCTATTAAAGCAAAAGATTTTATCGCTGTGAGTTAACTTTTTTTTATGAAGAGGATAGGAACAAAAGCAAGATATCTCAAGTGTTGGATGGTATATATCTTCCGGATTAGAAATAGAGCTATGCCGCAACACTGAGAAGTCATTAGGTTCAGGATCAGTTTCCAGGATGTAGAGGGCATGTTAAAATCTCCAATTAACATTAATAAATCAGATGGTTTTATATAATTTTGGATTAAATCAACAGCTCTCAGATGATCCTCATAAACAGAAGGCGGAGATTTAGGCGGAATGTATGAGCAAATAATGTATATGGACCTGTTATTAATTTTAGCTAAAACACATATAATCTCAATATGTAAAAAATCGTTCAAGATAATTTCTTCAGACCAAAATTCGTTTAGTATAGCAACCAAAACGCCGCCACCAGACTTTTTTATTACATTATTACACTGATTATTATTTTTATCAGATTCAATTCTTTCACAACTTTCTCTATCTTTTCTGAAAATTTGATATTTAGGGCAAAAAATCTCAGAGGTATTAACTTTTTTACTGAGCCAGGACTCCGTTAATATAATAATATGATTATTGAAGCCAAAGCTATTACAATAAATTGACGAAAGTTTTGAATTCATACCTCTAACGTTTTGATACAAGATGTATATTAGTTTTTTGGATTTTGATCAGCGGATTTGGGAAGCCGAGCATTATCTTCTTCTCTATATATAATATCCTAAGGAATACAGTTTTTAATTTTAGAGATCACATAAAATTTCATCTCATCAGCTTTTGTATCATGTGCGAAACGTGTAGCAAATATAGTTTTCTTCGGAGGCATTGTTCGCAACCCTCTAGGAGTGGGTATTGATTCAATATCAGTTGTAGGCACTGCATTTGAAGTATCAGACGTTGAAGCAGATGGGATTGGTGATGCAGCATCAAAATTAATCAATCGACCAGCGTTTTCAGGATTATAAAGTAAATTATTAGCCGCAGCAGTTCTATTCATTGAAGAAATATTTGGAGCAATAATGTTCAGAGCATGCTGAGTACTATGGTTATTAGCATTTGATGTAATCGGAATTGCTGCAGTTTCATTTAATATTGGAGTAGGTTTATTAATTAAAACTTGAACGTTGTTTGCATGAGAAACGGCAGGATCAATACCAGTAATATTTTGAAAAGGATTTGGTAAATATAAAGCAGATGCAGTAGCAGTAGTACCATTCTGAAGTGCGCCATTAGGACCAGGATTCTGACTAGAATTTTCTTTATTCAAGAACCTTGGAGACTTACGACGAGTTGGGGATGGTGACAGCAATCCCTCTAAGGATTAATTTGACCAGATAAATTATTAAGGTTTTGTTGAATTTGCAAAATATTATCTTTCGTACTTTGAAAGAAACGATAAAAATCAGCACCAATTTTTTGACATCCATTACAGCGCCAGTGCAAGTTTTTATGTTTAGATATTGACTCAGCAACCAAACCACACAGGCCACTACATTTAAAGTGACATAAACCATGACAAAGCCAACAGGTAAGCATTCTTTCTTCATAATCAACCAAAGAGCAGCCTTTTTCAAACATGCCATTATTAAGCTCTACAGGTCAAAAACAGCACAACTTTAAATAAGGTAACAGAATTGTTAACTATGGTCATGAAAAACGTTTAATCACAATAGAGTTTAAGAGAAAACCACAAAGAACGGCAACGGTAACGATTAGAGTAAAGCTACGATCTGGTTTTTTTTATTTTTTTTTTATTAATTTCTGTTCGGTTCACTTTTATTTTTGTAAATAATAGTTATCGTGATCAAAGCTTTCAATTTTATATTAGTTAAAATTTAAATAGTTCCACACTGATATAAAACTATGTTTTAAAACTGTAGATTCTAATAAATATGAGGACACGAAAGTTATGAAAAAGTTCATATCGGATGCTATATTTATAATCGACACAGGATGTGATTCTGAGTCGATCGGTATAATAAAGGATGTGTCTAGGTCAAATATTCTTGGTAGTTACAAACAGCACACAAAATCATTATACCCAAACCACATAGTGGTAAGGGGTATAAAAAATAAAAAATAAAAAAAAAACTAGACAATTTGTCTGTACATGATTTCTTGAAACAAAAAAAAAATTGTCTTATTAATTCGACTTATAACATTGAAAAAATATTGCTCAAGAACTAAAATAATATTAAAAATAATAATTATTTAAATCTCAATATACATTTAAAAAAAAATAGTTTTTTTTAAAAATGATTTTTCAATACATACACGCAGATATATGTATGTCACTACATATTCCTCGAATCACCGCATAAACGAGTCAGTGATGAGCGTAATTATATACATATACTAGCAGAGCCCAGCACTCGAAATTCGACTGCAAATTCTGAGAAATTTTATTTGTTCATTCAATTTATTTATTTCTACATTTTTTAATCTATTTAATTAATTTAATTGTTTTTTTTAAATTTATTTCATTATAAATATTTGTTGAACACACAGGAATAAGAGCCTAAAGGTATTTGAACCACCTTGTATGCCACCTAAATATATGCTTGTTTTAGGTAATTCACAATTCAACACATGGCGTGTGATTTGCAATTATTGTAATGAAATTCGATTGCGTTATTGTCGTTATTGGTTTATGTCAACAATTATTTTTTAATTCAACACAAGGCTTATCATATATATGATTTTTGCAAGCGCATTAACAAATTTAATAAAAACGCACATACAGCATTGTATAATTTTATGAAGATGTTAATAGCAACTTTGAATTAAATTTTCCAAACGGTGCAAATCCGCAAATCTGGCGGAAGGCTAAAAAGAAATACCTTTGGTCAAAATCGGTTTAAAACTGACAAAGTTACATCGGTCACAAGAAATCGACCTGCCTAATAATAGTATAGATGTAAGTTTTTGGTTATTACACTTTTGTTAAACAGTGTAGCAAAAACTTCCATTATTAAGAAGTATTTCATAAAATTTAAACTTTAAGTTCTCCATTGCTAATACTTCGGTATTTTTCAGGATTTAAATTACACGCGATGACACAAAAAGAAAGAAGTTGAGCGGAGATTCTTCTTACGCTTACAAGGATCATAAAATTAAGTGTTCGGCTTTGTCTTAAACGTAATATTACAACCAGTGCTGGGAACGGCTGCTACTTTTTCTAACTGTTGTCGATACTTAAACTTTGAATTTGTATTACATTAAAATTTGAAGTTAATTTCCAGTGACCGAAAATAACAATTATTTTGAAATTATAAAACAAAAAAAGAATATAGAAGTAAATGTAGGACATCGGATTCAAGTATACCATATTCATCTTTATGAACTAGTCTATGATAAAATACATTGATTTTTAAAATTTGGATTTTTATTTTTTCCAGCACATATAATTGCTATTTTTGATTTTTATTTTTCGAGTAAAAATAACAGTTATTTTCTGGATTTTTATTTTTTCGAGCAAAAATAAAAGTTATTTTCTAAAGAAATGTTCGTGTTATAATAACTTAGTTGGCTTTAAATATTTGTTTTAATGTTTATTTTAATTTTAAGAAAAAACTCTAATTGTTTTTTTCGTATAGAGTAATTAATTTTTAAATATAAAGGAGCAAAAATCTGGCCGGGGAACTGGAATCAAAGTACTCTAAAATTTGGACATACTAATAAGAACATCTCTAATATTTCATACATACATATGTGTATATAATATAATATGTATAATATTGTCACCCTAATATATATTATTAGGGTGACAACGGTTAGCATGAAAAAAAATTTTTGGACGAATTTTGAGGTGTTGGGGTCGGATTATTGTGACACTGGATCTTGAACTTTAGTCCACAAATTTTGGGCCAAATCGGACAATTCTTTCTGGACGCGCATTGAGTGCAAATTTATTATTATATTTATATTTTATATGTAAAACTTATCAAAACAATCATTTTTCACAAGAATTTTGATATTAATAATTATGACTCAATTAAATTTATTAATAAACCGCAATCTAGAGTAAATTACCTTTCTAATAAACCAACAAAATCTATTATCGGTTGAGAAACAGTAAAGTTATATCAAGTCCCCCAGGCAATAAATGCGCCGCAGACCACTTGATTAAGAAAATCGAGCTTGTAGGGTTTGATACTCTTTATAGGTAATAAATAAATAGGGACAAAGCCAGACGAATCCGTCCAAGCTGTCCACTAATTATTATTATTATAATAAATTATATTATCGAGGCTAGAACAGACAGTCAAAGCGTCCAATTCGCCAACGATAAATTTATATTTTATTTATTTTTTATTATTTTATGTTTTATAAAAAAGGCTTTTTCTATATTTTTTTGAGTTGTTTATTATTCAATTGATTTGAAAAGAATCAATAAAATTGTATTTGTTCTTTAAATAGACACAAATAATTGACAGAAGGCACTAATGTCTTAAGTGAAAAAAAAAAAAAATATTGCATTAAATTCAAATGATTGAGTAAAACAAAAAATGACATTTAAGACTAAGGTATTGAGTTAGAAAAAATAAATATACGTTGAATTTAAGCTATTAAGTAATAATAATGTTTTCTTTTAAATATTTTAAATAATATATATAATTACGCCTGCTAAAAGCTCACATTTTTAAAGACATTGAAATAATTTACAACAACAAATTTTTTGCATTCTCCTGATCCCAGAATGATCTTATGTAAAGTATTTTACATCTCGTCTATTGTTATGCCATTCTAAATTAATGTAAAAACGGTACGTATTTTTAGCACTATTTCAAAATCTCCAATTTTCCTTTTTCAAAAAAATTTGGCGGGGGCAGCGTTTTAATTTCAGCAATATTAATTTTGATTTCAAACTGTTCTCTGATATAACTGTCAAATATAATATTAATTTTGATATCATTCATGATTCGTACGACTATTTCTTAATAGATATTGTGGCTAATCAATCGACAAATACATTCAGATCTTATTAAAAAATTGGTTTTACACGCTCTCTTTAAAATAATTACTAATGCAGATAGCACTTTTTGGATATAAGCCCTTGATACACAAATTTGTTTATATTGTATTAAATATAAAGACTAATTAATCTAAATCTATACTTATATAATATATCTATACTAATATTATAAAGAGCTAATGTGTGTTTGTTTGTTTGTTTGTTTGTTTGTAGGAGGTAATCTCCGTAACTACCCATCTGATCTTCCTGAAATTTTCACAGAGTCTTACTGTGGTTATGGAAAGTGCTATAGGCTATCATTTTTAAATATTTTTGGTGAGCGTGGCACCTCCCACACAAAGTAAATTTTTAATATCATATACATATATTGATTACTATGATAGGGAGAGCTTTGCAAATTTGTGTGAGGTCACCTATTGTTAATATTAGTAGCTACACCGGAAATGGGCGGGATGGGACAAGTGGGCGTGGTACCTCCCATACAAGTAATAATTCAATATTATATATCTCGGGTACTGTGATAGAGAGAGCTTTTAAAATTTGTCTGATGCCACCTATTATTAATGTGAGTAGTCGGACAAAAAATGGGCAGTATCGGAGCATTAGGCGTGGCACCTGCCATACAAAGTAAATATAAAATGCCATATACCTAGAGTACTGTAATAGTGTGTGTATTGGGACTTTGTGTGAGCCCATAAGTTATTCATGTGATTAGTTAAACAAAAAATGGGCGTGATCGGAGCAGTGGGCGTGGCACCGCCCATACAAAGTAAATATATAATATCATATAACTGCTGAACTAAAAAAGGGGAGCTTTGACATTTTGCACGACCCCATCAGATCTTTTTATGAGTAGTCGGACAAAAAATTGGCGGATTCACACCAATGGGCGGGCGGACGGACGGACGGATGGACGGACGGACGGATGGACGGACGGACGGACGGACATTGTTAAATCAACTCAGAAAGTGATTCTGATTCGATCGGTATAATTAAAGATGGGTGTAGGTCAAATATTTTTGGTTGTTACAAACAGCAGCACAAAGTCATTATACCCAAACCACATAGTGGTATAGGGTATAAAAACACCAAAAAGATGTAGCCTAAAAGTTGAAAAAGTACGAAAAATCACATTTTTCTTTAAATCTGCTGAAATAAAAACGCTGCCCTCGCCAAATTAAGAACAGGATACCAAAAATGTTTAGCATTTTTAATCACATATATTTTGTTAATAAGACCTTAAAGTCCAGTCGTTTATTTCGGAAAATTTCTTGAACAAAATTTAAAAAAAAAAAAAAAAAATTGGAGATTTTGAAATAGTGCTAAAAAATACGTAACGTTTTGACATTAATTTAGAACGGCATAACAAGTGGTCTGCGGCGCATTTATTGCATGGGGAACTTGATATAACTTGGCTGTTTCTCAACCGATTGTAGATTTTGTTGTTTCTTTAGAAAGATAATTTACTCTAGATTATGGTTTATTAATTAATTTAATTTAAACGCAATTATTAATATCAAAATTTTTGTGAAAAATTATTTTTTTTTTGATAATTTTTACATATAAATTCATATTTGAACTTTAAACTCAATGCGCGTCCAGAAAAAATTATCCGATTTGGCTCAAATTGTGCGCACTAAAATTTTAGATCCAGTGTCACAATAATCCGACCCGCACGTCTTGAAATTCCAAAAAAAAAAATTGCTGTCACCCTAATATATATGTATGTGTCTTTTTACATTTACTTCATTTATTTATTCATTTGAAATGTGCGACTCCGATAAATTGTTAATGCAATCAATAAAAAGTTATATAACATACACCTTTATTCTAGTTTTCGACGTCGATGCCGTCGCCGTTTTTGAGTCGACATCATTTTCATTCTATATCGACATTTCGACAACTCGAGACTAATGTGGTATTCTGTAACAGTTTCTAAAGACGTTGCGACGCATCTACATTGACATAAAGGCAACTTGATATGATGGAATCTTGTTTAATAAAATGGAATACGGTGAAATCGGACCATGTAACTTTCACTCTAAGAAAAAGTGAATGTCCATCTCTGTATTTAAATGGTAATCGCATCCCCAAGGTTAATAATATAAAGTACTTAGGGATATATTTAGACAGAAGGCTCACTTGGACAGATCATAAAAGGCCGAGCTTTTAAACATCAAAAAAAGAAAAATGTATTGGCCATTAGACCCAAAATTAGAGCTGAGCCTCGAAAATAAGGTCATTTTATACAAAACTGTACTAAAGCCGATCTGGACTTATGGTGTACAACTTTGGAGAACTGTTAGTAACTCTAACATTGAGATTTTACAGAGATATCAATCGAAAACACTACGATTATTAACTAATGCTCCATGGTTTTTAAACAACAAGTGATCTCGGTATTCCCACAATAAGAGAAGAAATTAACATTTTCAGTGAAATATACCTAAATAGACTAAGTAATCATTCAAATATCTTAGCAATCAGTTTCTCAGACGATAATGATGAGATACGAAGATTGAAATGACATCATATACTCGACTTCCCTTATAGAAAATATAAATACTTTTGTAATACTTTTTTTTTTAATGAGCTCAGTGAAACTCAATATAATAGGTTACTATTAATTGCTAAAAGTTTTGCTTATTATTTTTTTTTTAAATATATTGCAAATAAACGAATTAAAAAAAAAATTGGGGAGTTTCCTTCCTGATATTACACCGTATGTGCAGCAATTTTTCAGAAAATCGGTTCATCCATTTTGGCCTGAAGCTTACACAAACTAACAAATATACAAACGAAGAAATTATCAAATAAATAAAAACAAATAAACAAACAAACAGAGACACAAAAGGTACTTGTGCCAGATACTATTAAGATGTAATTATTGTAATTCATCTTCGAATAAATGAAAATTCCCTAAACTTTTCAACAATTTTTGCTGACCCATATTTCTCACAGAGTAAACCATCGATATCAGGTAGTTGTTGAAGAAGGCCCATTATATTGATGGAAGCATTCATTTTCGCAAAATAATAAAACATATAGATGAGATTAAGGGAATAAAACCACAACTGGCATATAAACAAGTCGTTATAATGGCATATAAAGATAAAGATAAGATAAAGAATTCTATCAGCTATTGAGTAGTGGCATCGCTGTTGCTTCCGCTAAATGCATCCATTTTCTATGCAACTTAGAAATGGCTTTTGTCAACGACTGAGTAACGATAGAACAGAAAGCAACCTTAATTCACGCAGATAAAAAAAAGTTATCCCAAAAACGTAATTCGTATTAAAAAAAAACATCTACTCAATCAAAGTTGTACGTTTATTTAACTTAAAATATGTGATCAATGGTAATTTACAATATTTTTTTATAGATTCACTTGACATTTATCGCAGTTGTACATGTAAATTCATAGAAAGTGAGTGCTCAGTTATGGTGCAGCTGTATCTCCGCTAAATGCAGCAATTGCATCAAACGTACAACATGCACTGTCAATATTTGAACTTAATAAAAACAAAACTGAACTATTAATTACACCAGTCAACAATTTTTTGCCTTTGAGATCTGGAGTCACTTTTCCCATGGATTTTGACCTCCTTAACACGAATATGAATTTTAAAAATTTTTCTATGGACCAGTTTTTGAGATAAAAATTTTTGAAATTTTATTTTCACAATTTTGGAGGTGCACCTACAAAATTGGGTATATCTACGGTGTCCCTAGACCGATCTTCATAAGTATTCACACACATTAAAGATAATTAAACCCTCTACAAACCTTTTCTTAAAAGTTTTCAAATTGGCTAAACAGTTTTGATGCCAGCGATCTATATATTTTAAAGAACGTCGTTTTTGCTGTAAAAATTGGCGTGAAAAATTTATATATTGTCGTAGGAAAAATAGACAAAAAAAATGTGCACCCCAATTTGATATTTTTTGCAAATAGCTGACCCTTTTCCAAAGAAAACAAGCCCCCAATCATAAAAATCCATGGACATTTTAAGACGTTATGATTATTTTAGTAACAGTCTAAAATTTCGCTTTTTAACGATTTTCAGTTTTTTTAGAATTTTGTTGCTCAAGGCGAAATAGGGAAGCATTTTTTGGGTAGTTTTCAAATCAAAACAAATTCTTACCATAAATATGAACAAGGAGAAAATTTTCAGAATTTTCAAATTCGCAATTTAAAAGCGAAAATTTTGTTTTATTTTTAGTATGTCTACTTAATGACTTTTCAAATACTAAGCTGATTTAATGACATATGTAGGAACTTAAAAGGAGTTTTGCATTTTACAGCTACCGAAAGAATTGCTGGCTTTTCCTTTGTTTTTTATATATGTACATCACTTTCAGTCTGCCGTATAAGGGACCACACGTATTCACCCATCATTGCCGTGTCATAAAAGCCGTGATATCGTCGTTCCATTTCCTTTAATTGCTGATGGAAACGCTCGCCGTGCTCATCGCTAACGTATCCTAAGTTTTCAGGAAAAAATCCAAATGCGATTGGAGAAAATGGATTTTTAATGACATGTGTATTCCCATCCAAAATATAAAATAAAAAATTCAAGGAATCTAATATATAGCCCTTTGTATAAGAAATAAAACATACCCATAGCCTCATAATTCTTAACTAGATCCTCAACTATTTGCTTGAAATTCGAACTTTTTCGGTTACCCAAACATTTTCTACGACAAGGTTGAATGAGTTCCAAGTTGCTGCTTCGATGGACGATAAAAATGTTGGAAATATTTCGTCCTTTAAAAGCGTCTTCATCTCGGGACCAGCAAAGACTCCCTCTTTGATCTTAGCCAACGAAAATTGAGGGAAAATCAGCCGTAAGTGCCCAAAAGCCTCTCCACCTTTATCCAATTTTTTGCAAAGTTTTTGATTAAGCCCAATTTGATATGCAACGGTGGAAGTATAATATTTTCTTTTTTTACAAGAGCATTGCGTAGAATATTGTCTTCGCCAACTACTAAATTTGTATGCAGCGGCATTCTTTTTGAAGATAGTGCAGCTTGTCGCGTATACCCTCCTTGGAGTCCGGCCAAAATAGCCACAACTTTGAGTTCGGCGTACATCTTCCACTTAAACTTTTCATACTTAATTGCATTCATAATTTTCTTTTGAATTGACGGCATGAGCGACAGGAATAGATGGCTTTTCATTCCCATATGTAAGAGAACGGACTTTAACCTTTTTTTATTGCTGTCAATGAACAACCTCCACTCTTTTGTATTGTGGGTTTCATTTAGCTCTTCAAATAAACCTAAAATGTCGCTGCAATAACATATTTTTTTGGTTTTCGTGTAGAATTTTGCAAACTATTCATGTCGCTTTCTATATATTGATGTTTTAACACCAGGGGCTAAAAATCCTCGCTGTTTCATGCGAGAACGCAAAAAGTTCAGCCTTTTCCTTGGTCAGACCAAAGCCGCGCACCCAATCGTTTAATTCGACCTGCCTTAATACCTGTTGCTCAATAGCAGGCTCAAATTCACTTGATCCAAACGAGTCATCTGACGTTTCCGCAATTTCAAGACTTGGACACGCTGGATAAGGAACGTCACTCGAATGTGGCAATGGAAAAGTAACAGACGTCACATTGGGGTAAGTCCATTTCAAATGTTTTCCAAAGCCAATCTTTTTACTCAGGCAAAAGAAACAATCAGTCGCGTGGCACAACGGCATCCTCCAAATCATCGGCGTGCCGAAATTCATATGACGGCTATGGTTAAAATACTTAACTTTTTTTACTATGTTCGATGCCTAGTAACAGAATATAAACATTTTTACCTTGCTCAGTGAGGTTAGGTAGAACACCGAAGTAGTTACAATAGTGTTGTTGTAGCGATTTCACAAATGTGCGCGCTTCTGTTTTCTTCATTACCTCCCGCAAACATTGCAGAAATCGTTTGGATTATTTGAGTACTTGAACACATGACTTCTTTTACTCATTCTCCCAACTTTGGCCAGTAATTAGTATTAAGAAACAAACTTATTAAAAGAATGCTGCTTTTATTTTAATAACAATCACAAAAAGCATTGCAATATATTGCACGCGGTATTTGTCAAAGTTTGCAGGATGAGTCGATAAATATATTTATGTATCGAGTGACAGTTATTTGTTATCAATAAAGGCACGACTATCGAGTGGAAGTGATTTTTTTTTATCGAAAAAGGACAACTTTCTGTTATGTTAATGCTTCTTATTTGATGATTTCGCTCCTCAGTTGCGAATTTGAAAACTCTGAAAATTTTCTCCTTGTGTTCATATTTATAGTAAGAATTTGTTTAGAATTGAAAACTACCCAAAAAATGCTTCCCTATTTCGCCTTGAGCAACAAAAATTTCAGCTATTTGTAAAAGATATCAAATTGGGGTGGACGTTTTTTTTTTTCTATTTTTCCTACGACAATGTATAAATTTTTCACGCCAATTTTTACAGAAAAAACGACGTTTTTTAATATATATATATCGCTGGCATCAAAACTGTTTACCCAATTAAAAAACTTTTAAGGAAAGGTTTGTAGAGGGTTTAATTATCTTCAATTTGTGTGAATATTTATGTAGATCGGTAAGGGACACCCAAGATATACCCAATTTTGTAGGTGCACCTTCAAAAATGTGAAATAAAATTTCAAAAATTTTTATCTCAAAAACTGGTCCATAGAAAAATTTTTAAAATTCATATTCGTGTTAAGGAGGTCAAAATCCATGGGAAAAGTGATTCCAGATCTCAAAGGCAAAATATTATTGAAAATTTGTTGGCTGGTGTTATCTAAAATAAATACATTCAACGCAATTAGGTTATTTATAATAAAAAACAAGTAAGAAAATTATAGTCGGTCTAGACCGACTATACGATACCCTATACCATGCGTTTAGAGACCCTATCTCTGAGGCCCAACTAACTGGATATAGAAAATAAGCATAAACCAAATTTTAGAGCGATTTTTATTAATGTTTTTGGCTGCAGACATAAACAAGTTCATATCGGATGCTATATCTATATGGGGACTAGGCCCCAAAATGGCCCGAGCCTGACCATGTTTGGTAAAGTCTCTTGTATTTTGCAAAAATATATACAAACAAAATTTGAAAAGAATCCGTGCAATATTTTTGTTTTTTGATAGATTTAAGTGAAGATCGGAAAGCAGCTCTATATTGGGCCTATGACTAAGAGTTGTCCCATAGGGATCATTTTTGGACTAATAATAAATGGATGTAATAAACACATACAAACCCAATTTGACTAAGATTTATATGATAATTTGGATCTTATGGCAATTTATGTTGATTTCATAGGGGTAATTTGTATGGGGGCTAGGTCTGAACATGGACCGATTCTCACCAGTTTCAATAGCGTTCATCCCATGGCCGATAAAAGCTTACATACCAAATTTCATCAAAATATATTCATATTTGCGACCTGCAGTTTGATTACAAGCTTTACATGGACACACAGACGGACGGACGGACATTGTTAAATCAACTCAGAAAGTGATTCTGATTCGATCGGTATAATTAAAGATGGGTCTAGGTCAAATATTTTTGGTTGTTACAAACAGCAGCACAAAGTCATTATACCCAAACCACATAGTGGTATAGGGTATAAAGAGTAATAATAATATTATATAATTTTTTCTTTATTTTACAATATAGGTTGTTCTGATGCAACATCAGTGTCAGTGTCTTATAAACAATTTTCCAGCTGCATTTGTAAACATGGCTGCACAGTGGCGCCATTTGAGTTTTTCGTTGCAAAAACCATAACTTTTGAACCAATTGAGGTAATTAAATAAGTTAAAAGACATGTTATAGACAATTGCCCATCCTATGCAATAAGTGTTTGAACAATGTGTTACGCCTTTCAGATGCTTACTTATGGGTTATCAAAATTGAAAAAATCATGTTTATGTTAACTAAGAAACAATATTATTAACTATTTTATATTTTTTATGTTTCTTTTTCAAGGTTTTTATGTTTTAAAATTATTACCCATAAAGAAGAAATAAATAATCTAACCCATAAAAACAAAGTTTTTATTAAAACTATTTATGTTCTTATGCATGTGAGTTTTGAATATCTCCGTGACTGTGCGTGACTGTGTGTGACTCTCTCAAAAATTAATCTTTTACCACAACAAGTCTATGGAAAAAGTTTCAGATCCATCGGATGAGCGGAAGTGGGGTTTTAATCTCTCCGTGACTGTGCGTGACTATGCGTGACTGTGCGTGACTGTGAGTGATTTTTACACTTTCGTGAAAGTTATGAGACATTTTTTTAGAAAGTTTACGTTAAATTCCCAAAAAAAATAAAAAATAAAAAATGAACCGAGCACAAAAATTTCCATTAAATTAAAACACGAATATTCTTTTATTGAAATGACGCTTTTTATTAATCAACTTGTGCATGAAATTCGAAAAGCTTTCGAAGAACCCATTGTTCGAGAAAATCCGATTTGTGCCACCTCTGGATCTCGTCCAAAAAGTATGAAAAAATTCTCGAAAATGCTTTACCCATAAGCTTTCAAACAAAGCCTGAGCAACTATAAATTCAAAAAAAAAAAAATTTATTTGGACACCCTAACGTACATCAATTTTGTATTGTTTTCGTTTATATGGGAATTGATGTCATTAGTTTGTCCATGGCTTGATTGGGTGTTGTTAAACTCCATTTATTGTCGTCACAACTGCCTGTTAAACACCGCACTATTCTGCTGGATAATATTAAAGCTAGTAGATCTACTAAGCACTTTTTTTTATCATACGACCAGAAGTTCCATCTTTATATTTTTGAAACCTACCATTTTTTTGATAATCTCTAAAATCATATTATCGTTGTTTCATTGTTGGTTAAGCCAACAAAAAGTTTTTAATTATTATTTTTTTTAAATAAAAACTAACCTCATAAATTTCAAATTAAATTCTTTAAGTCATTATTACTAAAGAACATCTGTTTGTATTTCTACTGTTGATATTTAAGTAATTGTTTGTGTTGCAGTAACATTATCCATTTAATACTTATACATGAACATGGAAGTCATGCTCAGGGAAGGAACATACACAGAAGGGTATTGCGAATAATAATATTTTTACATCGAGATGGTAGTAATAAAAATTAGTCCTTCATCTTTTGGAAAGTATGAAAGTATGCACCATAAACACAGCGATTCTAACTTTTTCCGAGAAAAAAGTGCAAAACAGTACCACAAAAAACGCTATTAGGCTCTACATTGGAATGAAATGAAAAGCGGTAAAAACTGAAATATTTGAAGTACGTGAAAAATGTTTATTACAATTATGTATATTTAAATAGAGACGTACGATATCCTCATTTTCAGGCCATGGTATTATTTTTTATAAAATTTTAACTTTTTCACTCATTTTTTTAGAAATGTGGATGAAATTAATTAACAGAATGATAAACACAATATTAATTAATATGTAATCCATATATAATATGTATCGAAGAATTAACGGATTTATATAAAGAATCTTGGTAATTTAAAAAGCTGATATTAATTGACTTAGCTAAATCCAAAATAAATCACTTCTATCTCTAATTTGTTAATGCAGTTTTCGTATTCTTCGATTTCTTTTCTAACTTTTATATCTCTTTTATACAATAATAATATCATATCTTTTTGTTCACGAGGAATGGATTTTTTTTTTGTGAAAATAAGAGATTTTGTGAACTCGATTAACTTATCTTTCATAACTTTTTTGTCTGATTCTTCAATATTGTTGCCAAAGCGGAGCTTTTCAAAACTATAGCCTAATAAACAAATATCTCATTTTTCATAAGTCAATCTATTGACTTTTTGCATATCTGAAAAACTTAGGTGAACCGACCACGTCTTATAAATTTACTTAGTTCCAATATATAGAATTTGGTTTAAACTAAACTGTTGTTATTAAAAGACGCTAAAAGCACTTAAAAAGGAGACCGAAAAGCGGCAATTTAGCGCTGTTTTAACAAAGGTGCTATATGGGACATCAAAAAACGATAAATCTAGCGTGAAAAGCACTAAGTTGTCATCGCTGCATGACCCGGACGATATTCAGTACAAATGGAGCAGACCTGCGTTTAATGTTTTTCAATTCGTGACATGTTTTCCTTTTAAAATGACTTTAAATCTTCAACTGAACAACATTTTTAAAAAATCTTTAAATACGTATAACCATCAAACGATGCAGTTATCGCAGTCAAAATTTGATAAGGGAGAAACTTGGCAATTTTATTCATTTTGGTATCTTATCATATCAAGATAAACCGATGCAAGTAATGCTGTTTGAAAAAATTGACAAAATTTTTTATAT
This sequence comes from Cordilura impudica, assembly GCA_963682025.1. NCBI lineage: Eukaryota > Metazoa > Arthropoda > Insecta > Diptera > Scathophagidae > Cordilura > Cordilura impudica. The sequence goes on along the minus strand of OY821519.1, from coordinate 134,429,649 downwards.
GAGTTTTTACCTAAACTGTATATGAGAAATAAGGCCACAAATGATTAGATAAAGACCATATTTAGTGAAGACAGTTATGTGTTTAAAAACCATATGGGTGCACCCGAAAAATTACTGGTTGGAATTAGTTTACCGCTGGAGAAATTTACAAAGATAATAAGAATTTTTATTATTTTTTTGAAAATTAGATTTTAACGCACACACACAGAAAAAAGATTGGTTGGAATTCGGTTACCACTAGCAAAATTTGTTAAGGTAATAATAATATTTATTGTGATTCTTTAATGTATCAAAATATAGTAGATATTATTCTATAACTATCGTATAAATACAATTCATTAAGAATGATGGTATCAACAACAATAGAATAAGTTCTGTTTGCCAATGAAAGTCTTTTTATAAATTACCAAACAAATTTAGTTGAGGCAACCTAATTAAAACAAGAATAACATGTCCCAATCCTAAATATTGGTGACTTCAACTACTAGTTTTATTATAAAAACATATTTCAAACTGGAAATTGGTAAACAGATATTGTAACAAATAGTTGGTTGTCCTATTTATAAAATTTTTATTAAGAATGATTTTTCGGTTGCAATAAATGTAATCCAAATTTTTACCCTCTTTTGGTATTTCTAACCGAACGGAACTTCTATAAATAAATTTCTGTTGTAAATACAAAAAAAGAAGATAAGAATATAATAAGCCGGACCGAATTTGTTGATTTAATTGTCATTTGTCAAATATAATAATATGTAATACAGAAAATTTTTAACGATATACAATGTGATAATTTATTTTATGTGAGAAAGTTCCATAATACTTTAAAAAATGGATGAGAAACAAATATCCGTTAATATAGAAACCGAAGATATAATTGTTCCACATGGCATGATTTTTTTCTTGGTGTGTTTGGTGAAAGCATAGGACACAAATCTGTCATACAATAGCTCACTATCAATACATCAAAGGTAGGCATGTATGTCGAGATACTCAGAAGATATTCGAGTAAATACAAAAGAGCTTAATTTTCGATTACAATATTGCAGTAAACCAATACGAGCATATACTGGAACAATTGTCTATGAGGACGCGCACAACCTGGAAGTTGGTTCTGCCGTTGTCATCAGCACCGGAGGATGTATGCAGGTATTTATTTATGTGTACGCACGAATAATATAAAATTATTTGTCTTAGACGAGGCATATGAACACCTCCAAGACGTATTCAACGACCAGTACTGATCTTTGATGTATTCAAGATGCTTACTGCTGATTTTTTTGGTTAGTACTCCCTTCCATGCAATGGAAGGCAGTCATTGTTGCATGCGTGAACCTTTAATATACTAGTAAAGAAGCAAGTATTCACTCTGGAAGATAACAAGCAGTTCAATGTGCACTTCAAACAAGAAACTGTTTTCTGTATATCAAGATAATAAGTCAAAATTGACAAGGGGATGATTATGCGATTGGGTAAGTAATGTGCTGATGTTTATACTAGGAATTGTACTTGACCACACTTTTTAAATTGACTATTTTAGAAATATTTTCTGACAATGTGTGCGGATATAATGAAAGTACAATATTGTATTTTATAGGGTCATGTAATGGAGCCAACGATACCTGTTTTGTTTATCATATAATATATTATTTTATTTAATTTAATGTAAAATTATTTAATTATTTATACTAAAATAAATATTAATAATAAGTTTCGATTTTTCTTTTTCATATGTATTAGTAAAAAAAAAAACCCTGAAAAACGGTTATGACAATCAATAACTAAAATTAAGTATTCCATTGTATCAACCGAACATCACACCTCATACAATCGAATTTATATATAAATTGAGTAATCGCAACAGAATAATGTGATAGTGCACGGGACTATCAAAATTCGGCTCGCAACAAATTCGGTTGCAACAATAAATCCGTTTCCTGCATGTAAACGAAATTCCTACAAAAACATATTTCAAACAAAATAAATTATTTCTATAGTCACAAGCGATAACTGCCTAAGTCGACTTAAGAACGATTTGAGTTATGTATACTATCATGTTCTACTAAAAACACTTTATGTTTACGTGAAATCCCCATTTTTCTAACAGTGTTTATTAGAAAGTTATTAACCCTTTCATGCCCGAATTAATTGGGTCTTGGTTAAACATTTTTCAAGTTTATGTAGTTGTTAGTTTAGACCTAAATATGAAATGATATCAATTTCAAAGTCCTATGTATGCTGGTTTAGCCGTTATGAAATGTTGCCTATAGGAACCCATGACCCCCGCATTATAGGCGAGCACGCTACCTACTCACCTACCGGTGCTCTCACATGATCTCTATCGATACTTACAATAAAAAAATTTGTAATTAGGCTTGCACAATATATCAAGTTACTCTGGGAAAAAAGCCGTAGGAGAAAACAAGTAAGAAATTATAGTCGGTATAGACCGACTATATGATACCTATACTATGGTTTAGATACCCAATCCCTTCGGTCCAACTAATTCGATATAGAAAATAAGAATAAACCAAATTTGAGTGGCATTATTTTTAATTTGCTTGGCTGCAGATATGAAAAAGTTCATATCGGATGCTATATTTAAAGTCACTTTGAAAAAATATATACAAACCAAATTTGAGAAAAATCTGTGCAATATTTTTGTTTTTTGATAGATTTAAGTGAAGATCGCGAAGTAGCTCTATATGGAGCCTATGACTAAGAACTGTCCTATTGGGTTTATTTTTGGACTACTAATTAATGCATATAATAAACACAAACAAACCCAATTTCACTGAGATCTATATGATAATTTGGATCTTATGGCAATGAAAATATTTTCCACAAAACTAGGTTTTTTAGCTTTCTGTTTGATCAATAATATGCTTCTCAGTTTCTTCAATAAATTTCATTTGAAAAGAAAACAATCATAATACAAAACTTGCGTTTTCCAGCTTAATATTAATTTACTTCTCATTTTTTATGTACCAATTTTGTTCAGTGTTGGTTTTGAAGAAACATTGAAAAAGAAATTATAAAAATATGGAAAAAAAAATATATATTTGAAATGTTAGTTATGAAAAGTTTCAAGTAAAAAATTAAATAAATTAAATTAATGATTTGGCCAGTTGCCGTTTAGCAGGCGGCTGTGGATCTACATCACTGCTCTCTCTAATATCTTGGTCATTGTCATTTTCAAAAAGCATGAAAAAAAAATAATTTTTCCAATTTTTTGCTTCATAAGCACCACAAAAATTTTCTAAATCAATTTTTAAAAAATATTTAATTGTTGCACAGGTCTCTATCAATAATTTGGCTTTTATAGATTGAAAAAATATCAATTAGTCGAAGAATTATAGCCAAAAAACCATATAAACATTATGCTAAAAATCAGCATTTGACTGCGAAGTTCGAAGGTCGATTTAAAAAAAATTCGAACTAATATAAACAAACGCCGCGATAAGGGTCTTCTAACTTAGCCTCTATTTTCACCCCTCACTCTCAGAATCGACATAACTTTTGCTAACCTGAATTTGTTCCACAGTGTATTAGGATGAAAGAGTGTATTGATCGTTATGGAACATTAAATTTAATATTGTTGAGCAGGAAATCAGAATAGACATCACCATATATCAGAGTTGTTAGGAAGGCAGCATTCAGCATTCAGTCCTATGACTTCAGTCCTATGACTTTTCAATGTAAGCAATTTAATTTGAGCAAGATCAGTTGTATAAGATGGAAAATCATCAACAGGGTTCAAATAGAAACTTAACAACCAGAAGAGAAGAAATTGTTTTTGAACAGACTCGATACGGCTACTATAAACATTATAATAAGGATCCCAGATTAATGAACCGTATTCTAGAAAAGGTCTTACAAGAGAAACTTATAACTGTTTCGTAATAAAAGGATCGATGAATTCCTTTGGCCACCGCTTTAAAAAAAACCAAAACGCCACGATGTTTATTGATTGTCATCGTAATATGTTGGACAAAATTAATTTTATGTCTAACAAGATTCCAAGATCCAGAAATTCTTTTACAAACTCCAGCTGGCAGCCACCAAAGAGTAGTTTTCCAAGGCATTCCAGTTTCTAGAAAAGCGCATATCTTTACATTTTTTTAATAACGATCCTTTGATGCTATATGCTTTACTAAGAAAAATCCTCGCATGTGTTTTGAACTTAACCAATTTGCTAAAATGAACACCTAAATATCTAAGGCTACTAACAAAAAGAAATTCATTAAGAAACAGTTTTAGATGAATGGGGAGCCAATATTGATCATTGCAACACATCACAATAAATATTTCCAAAAGCTGAAAACTCATATTGAAGTAGCAAAGAAAATTGTGTATTAGTAAAAAGCTTTGAAATAATATTGTGATAAAGGGATCAAAATCGATATTGATCATTTTATAGAGAATGCTTTACATGGGGCGTACACTATTTATTTTATAGTGATAATTTCTGAATAAAACACTCACTCAGAAACCTAATTTAATCAGGAAATATAACACAGGTATACACACATTTTGGTGCCGATACTTTTTGAACTGATCTTTAGTAAATTCGACCTCCTGAATACCAATCTGCAATCGGTTTTTGCCTAGCAGCTCGACTTTTCGCTATACACCGTTATTTCCAAAATTAAGGCACTTCCACTACATATATTTTAATAACTTTAAAACGGTTCACCATATTCAGTTTAAAAAAAAAAAATTGAAATTCGTCAATAAAATTATCTTTAATCCGTGCCTACATTGTTTTTAATTTGGCCCAGTAGTTTCAGATATATCGTTAAAGTTTTGTAAAAAAAAAACAACAATTTTACCAAAAACAATAAAAATTTTGTTCTTCAGTGTTGGTCTAAAAGCATTTAGTTTAATATATTTATAATAATAATATATAATATATAATTAATATATTTGTGAAAATAAGAAATATATTTTTCATTGCTTATTTAATGTACTGGGACCCAAGAAGTTTCGTTTTTTGGTTAATCTGCAATGTGGTTTTTTAGGACAATCACTTTGCAGATTTCAACAGTAATCTGCCATCATATGAGTATCCCACTTGCCCTGGTATCGGTCTTCCATTGTCCTTATATCCTGGTGAAATCTTTCACCCTGCTCTTCACTCAAGTCTGCCAAGTTTGCAGGAAACCGGTCCAATTGGTTTTGTAAGTAATGCACCTTCATGCTCATGTTGCATCCAAGCTCACGAAAAGCAGTCAGCATGTTCTGAACTAAATCCTTATAGTTTGAAGCCTTCTTGTTGCCTAGAAACTTTTCGACAACTGACACAAATCATGTCCACGCTTTTGGCTCGTCTTCATTCATAGATTCAACAAAATTGGTGTCCTTCATTAACTGTCTGAGTTGAGGGTCATCGAATATGCCAGCTTTTATTATTTCATTGCTTAAACCTTCCATCTTTGTAGATATGAATTTAAAACATGATGAATATTTATCTAAAGCCTTAAAAAATTGCTTCATTAAGCCAAGTTTTATATGAAGTGGAGGCAAGATTATTTTATTCCGATCAACCAAAGGCTCATTAACAACATTTTTTCCTCCAGCAACCATGTTCTCTCTTTCAGGCCAGTCTTTTTTTACCCAGTGATCTTGTTTAGCTCCGCTATCCCAAAGCCACAAGAAGCAAGGATATTTGGGGTATCCACCTTGCTGTCCAAGGGGGAAGTTAACCATTTTCAAGTCAACACAAATGACCCATCCATGTTCGTGATACTTAATCTTTTCCAAGACTATGGCTATATTCTTGTACTCTTCTTTCATTTGGGTAGAGTGAGCAATAGGTATTGATGCCAATTCGTTACCATTGTGTAAAAGCACACACTTCAAACTTCGCTTGGAACTGTCAATAAACAGACGCTAACGATCTGGATCATACTCGGGAAGGTCGATTTTTGTTAGGAGACCTTTAACATCGTGACAGAAAACGAGGTCTTCTTCCTGAGAATATAACGTAACCAGCTCTGCTTCCCTTCTACGATAGAACGTTATTTGTGTGCCTTTATCAAGTAGATTTTTTTCTTTTAGCTCAGAAGATTGTTTTGAGAGGCTAAGATCACTGATAAGATCACTTAACTCACTTTGGTTAAATCGTTGGGGACTTGATGTATTTTCCTCATATTCACTGTCTTCATTTGTGTAGCAGTGCGATATTTCATCCTCCGAAAAATCTGGTAGCTGATGAAATGTTTGCATGGAAACTTCATCGGAATGAGGGATGGGCCGTCGAGCAGAGTCTAAATCAGGATACGTCCACTTCCTTCGGTTTTTACTATTGATACCTCTGATATTCACTAGATAGAAATAACAGTAGTCATAGTGATTTTTTGGTTCTCTCCAAACCATAGGAACACCAAATTTCAGACTCCTCCTTTTCCCATCAGTCCACTGACGTAGATTTTCAGTAAATGTTTTGCAAACTACATGTGGTGCCCAAGATTTATCTTGCTGTTCAAGTTTGATACCAAAATAAGCATTGTATGCTTTCTTTAAAAATTCAGTAACTGATTTTCTGTTTTCAATTCTCGTGTATTCACACATATATAACAAAATTGCTCAGGGTGATTTACACAGATTCTGCGGCTAGATGACATCTTTGAAAATTAGCTTTCAACTAAAATTATTACTGTTATATCTTGATGTTCTATTGAAACCTTGAATGATTGCAACGCGTACTGGACGTAGGTTTCTTATCGATATATATTTAGCGAGTTTTAATTCAAGACTCAAGAATTATAATAAGAAACAAGCTAGGGAATGACATTTATATAACTACAATGTTGCCAACATACTAAGAAATACAATAAGCTATACAATGTTGCCAATATACTACATACGTTTGTTGCGTTTATATCAGAAGGGCATATGAATTTTTTAAATAAATAGTAGGGTAAATTGAATATTTTTGTGACTCGAGAACTAGAGCTGCTAGGGAAAAATGGTTTTCAGTTTTGCAATCAGCGTTAAAAGTACAAATAAAATCAGCTGCAAAACTCAAGGCACCAAAAAAATTTTTTCATTTTGTAGACCTGTGTAATTTGCGTACATCTTTAAATCAAGGAAGAAAGTGATTTTTAGTTTTACGGCATAATAAAGTGCGGGGCTAGGTCAAATAGTTACAAACCTCAGCACAAACTCAATATAACCTCACCACATAGTTGTATCTATAATATTATTAGGCTAGGCGATTTCTTGTGACTGATGTTTTGTTCTACCGTTTTATCCCGATTATGACCAAATGTATATTATTTGAAAGGTATTTCTTTTTAGCGGTTTTGCAGATTTACAGATTTTTTATTTTTTTTCCATTATTTTCCATTATTTAAAGTTGCATATTATATGTGTGTTTATTAAATTTGTTAATATGTTTGTAATAAAAATGAGTGTTTTTTGTGTTGATTTGTGAATTGGCTGTAATTGATTAGCATACCTTTAGGGTCTTTATTTAATGAAAAAATAAAATTTCCTAGAATTTGCACTCGAATTTCGAGGGCTTGAATCTGCTAGTAGAGTGTAAATAGTCGTATATTAAGTGGGAAGTTATTGTTGCCTTGTGTTGTCTATTGTTATCTAAAGGCGTGCTAATAAATTATAGTTATTATAATTGTTGCTTTAAACATCTTTAATATATGCCGTTTTTTATGTATTCGACATCGTCATGAAATTTTTGCTTTTTTCAGACACCCTTTTTAACACATACATTGTTTAGTTTTAAAATGCAACAAAAGCAAATAAATTACATCAAATTAATTGTTTTGTTTATTATGCTTTTCCTTTTTGTTGTCGTCGTTGTCGTTGTCGTTGCCGTTGTTTCTATTTATGTTTTGTTTTGCTTCCTTAGTTTTAGCTCGTTTTCCAAATTTACAATTTAGCATAAAAACTTTAGTGGTGTTTGTTCCACCAAAGGCAATATCCAAATGAGACCGTAATAATGTGCATCAAAAGAAAGATAAAGCTGCTTACTGTATGTGTTTTAGTGTGCACAAAAAAAAAAAGAAATTGCTAATTAAAAAACATTTCAAAACCGCTAAAATCAACAACATTTGCAACTAAACACCAAATGAGTTTTACTTTTACTTCAACTGTCACCACGACTTTTAACAAACATACACACTGACGCTTTTAAGGATGTTGGTTAAATAAACATGTAGTTTTTTTGTATCTTACAACGTACGTTCCAAAATTGATAGAACTATTTTCATACAAAAGTTTTGTGCTCGCATTTGTAGGGCAGCTGAATCTTATTTAGTGATGGTCAGTTTTTGTATACCTATTGTGTATTTATTGGCATTATACGATAAGAAACTGAACTGAAAATATAGAGTACATACTATAACATAACTTCAAAAAAATTACTAATAAACCTCTCAAAACTAATATTGGCCACTAAATATATTGTATCATTAGATTTTGAAAACATGGAACGTACGACCAGTACTAATACTACACGCAGTGAAACTCATAAAGAGACAAAGTAAATTGTTTTGAGTCCATTACTTTATCTTAGTCATATTAACTGTATTTTTGAATTTACTTTTAATCAATGTTGGTGTTAGTCATTTGGACTGACAACGCACACGACGAGTCAAAAGGGCAATTTACTTCCAGGGTCCAAGTACAAAATTAAATGTTTTCTTTCTTTTTTAGAATTTCTTTTCTCAACTTCAATCGAAATTTTTCGTGAATGTTTCCAATTTTCTTTTAAATCTATAACTTTAGGCAAGTTCAGAAATACTTTTCACCTACAATAAAATTTTGTAAAATCGATCGTTATTCACACAACTTTGCAGTCCATAATTAAACTTGTTTTCTGTGTTTTTTAATTAAAATTCAGAATCTAATCTTGGTATATTTTTTCAAACAATATTGCTGACAGCAATTATTTATAAACTCCACACCAGTGTGCAGAGGGTATATTTAAGTTGATCATTACATTTGTAATACTTAGAAGACATAATCTGGACCCCATATTATATATATATATATATATATATATATATATATATATATATATATATATATATATTGATCTTTATAACAAGCGGAGTTCATATAGCGATGTCCGTCTGTCTGTCTGTGAATATCACGAACACTTCCTCAGTGGATAAGCTCGGTTGCTAAGTTTAAGTGGAGCTGCTTCACTAGCATCCTGAACAGGTCGCTGTTTAAATTCACAAAACTTGGTTTGATAAGCCCCGGGATTTCAATGAAAACGTAAAAAAAACTTTGAAATAAATATCATTGTTCTAAATTTTTTTTCTTGTGTCACTGTAATTGTTGTTGTTGCTTTGGGCGTTGTGTTTCTAGCATTTTCTTCATGATTGTGTATATATGGTTATACTCGATGGTTCCAGAGGTCCACATTTTGCGTCGTAAAGCCGGCATTGCACCTACGCCGATTCTAATAATATAAAAATAGTGCAAATTTTCAAATAGAAGAAAATTCTTTCTCTGAAAAGAAATATTATTGTCTTTATAAAAAACAAGTAAAAAATTATAGTCGATTTGGACCGACTGTACGATACCCTATACCATGCGTTTAGATGCCTAATCTCTTAGGTCCAACTAATTGGACTTGGAAAATAAGCATAAACCAAATTTGAGTGGCATTGTTATTATATTTTTTTGGCTGGAGATATGAAAAAGTTCATATCGGATGTTATATTTATATTGGGACTAGTTCGAAAAATTAACCGATCCTGACCACATTTGGTGAACTTACTTATATTTTGCACAAACATGTAGAAACCAAATTTGAGAAAAATCTGTATTTTCCTTTTTGGTAGATTTAAGTGAAGATCGGGAAGCAGCTCCATATAGGGCTATGACTAAGAATAATTCTATAGGAGCTATTTTTGGACTACTGATAAATATATGTAATAAATATACACAAACAAAATTTGACCGAGAACTGTAAGATAATTTAGATTTTATGACAATTTTAGTCGATTTCATAGGGGTAGTTTTTCCCCTAGCTCTGAATACGTTCTACTTTTCAAAAATTTCAGCAATGTTCATGCTATGACCGATAGAAACTTATATACCAAATTTCATCAAAATTTCAGCCAGACGGATGGACGGACATTGCTAAATCGAGTCAAAAAAAGATTCTGAGTCGATCGGTATAATAAAAGATGGGTCTAGGCAATATAGTTTTCTGAGTGAAAAAACAACGGTACCATATTTGTTGATTCACTCAAATTTTTAATATGCAGTACCACTATGACTCTTTGAAAATTTAAAAAAAAATTAGCATAACAATATTTAGATTTGTAAATCTATAATATTAAAAGGCTATGCGATTTTTTGGGGAACAATATTACTTCTTATCAGTATTACCTTTAGCTGAAACAATGCCAAACGGATGTGCCAAAGTAATCCTCCAAAAAGGGGACCCAACAAAATACTAAAGGTTCAGAATAGTTTGAAATAAAAATAAAACACTTTAAACAATTTAAATAGATTTTAACAATTTCTTTTCCGATGACCTAATTATATCTGTGGTGCAAGCATTAACAGCCTAAGTCGAAAATCATGCTTTTGAGGAAAATAACTTTTTATATAAATGTAATGCAGCTTCATTACGACTTATATCAGTATATTTTCATTAATAACTTTTCATTAAACAGTGTTATAGAAATGCGGATTTCACGTAAATATAAAGTGTTTTTAGTGGAACATGATAGCATACATAACTCAAATCGTTCTTAAGTCGACTTAGGCGGTTATCGCTATGTTCCCACAAAATATAAGACTGACATTTTCCTTGTACAAAAAAAGAGACATTTTTAAGTTTTTGCAGTTAATTAACTTAGATATTTACACTAACTAAATAGAAGTTGTCTTAGTTCAAATTTTTATTAAAATTGTTTTATTTTTAAAAAGACAAGTATTACTGTATAAATGACTTAAATGTATGTCCACAAGTGTACCTTAGCCACATAGTGGTACAGGGCACGAGTCGGCAACCTGCGGCTCGCCATATGCAAATATTATTTATTTTATAAAAAAAAAAAAAAAAAACATTTAACAATCATTCTTAATCGATTAATGAGGATTATGCTCCGATTCTTTCTTTCAGCCACTTGTACTCGACCTGTCTTATTTGCCACGTAAAAATGACACACAGTAAGAAATTAAATTTGGAGAGACACTTCACTAAAAAACATACTCAATTTTTTAGTAAATACCCAGCCGGGGAAATAAGCTGTAAACGAGCTCCAAAAACTAAAACAGCAATCAAGTTCCATATTGACTAACTGGGCGCAATCTAGCAATCAAATAATGTTAATCTGGCAAGCTTCGCGGTATCACTAGTTTGTCACAGATTGCTTCATACGTGCATCTGAAGAACTGTTTCGTGATTTGAGAAACAAACCAGAAGTGTTGAAGAAAATCAAAGATTTGCCACTATCCGCTAAAACAGTACAAGATAGAATAGCTAAAATATCTTCAAATGTAACATATTTTTAGCTAGGATATATTCAACTTTCTTCTTCCTTATCACTTGCTATAGATGAGTCTTGCTTAATAAAAGACACGGAACAAGTTGCCCTTTTTAAGGTATATGTCTTCCCAAGGTCTAAAAAAAGAACATCTAGGATTGCTACCGTTATCGGGACAAACTAGAGGGGAAGATATAGAGAATGACATGCAAAAATGCCTTGAAGACAATAAGATCGCTTTAAATGAAATCGTTTCAATAGAACTGATGGAGCCAGAAGTATGACAGGAAAAAAAAGGGGCAACAACGATTCTTCAGAGCAAAATAAACCACGAAATTCTTACGTTTCACTGCATAATACAAACATTTTCGGACGAAATAGTTGAGGCCACGAATTTGGTAATCAAGTTGTAAACAGCATCCTGTCAAAAGCACTCTAGCCTCGTTAGTTTAAAGAATTCTTAAACGAAATGGAGAATCAATATTGCGACCAACTTCTTTACTATAAAGTGGGATGGCTTTCCAAAGGTAAGATGTTGAAAAGTTTTGCTTTGTACTTGAATGAAATAAATACATTCCTACATGCAAAAGGCATTAATCACCCTGAATTAGAGAACGACAGATGGTTGCAAAAATTTTACTTTATGGTGGATATCAAAGCGAGAAAAGTGAGCGGAATCTAAAACTGCAAGGAACGGAAACCCAGCCTACGTTTTGATAGAAGAAGTGGTTTATTTTTAAAAAAAAATAATTCTTTTTGCAAAAGATATTCATAGCGGTAAATTACTTCATTTTCAATTTCTAAAGCAATAACCTGTTAAAACCAGTGCAACTGTTGACACGAATCACTTCAGCACTGTTATAAAAAAAAATTAAAGATCATAGTAAATCCTCTCAACACAAATAGTAACGAAATGCACATTGAGCCATTTGGAATTGATACTGGATCTCTAGAAATGCAGTTGATCGATTTAAAAAGTAAAGCTTTGTGGAGTGGAACATTTACAGAGTTGAAAACAAAGTCGAAAGATCCGGTCGTCCAGAAAAGTATTTACGTAACGCATCAAAAGTGGACAGCTTTAAAAGCAATGTCTCGACGAATGGAATAGTCTTCTAGATTGCTATAGTGAGGAAAAGAAGTTGGCATTTGGATTACTTCGAAATATAATTAAAAGTAAAGTTAGAAGCCAACTAAAAAATTAAAATTTAGAGTCATGTTTGATATTTAAAACAACAAGTTAAAAGCCAAATTTATCCAAACTTTCTAAAACCATGCAACGCTCCGATTGAATTTTTTTACTACCTATATATCGTCGACTGGGTAAAATATTGTCGTAAGCGCCATTTTGACGATTTTTAGTTATAGATTGGTGACATCAGTTTTTCGATATCTCGCTTATTCTCCGAGATATTCAGTATGATTTTGTCGTATATCCAACGTCAGTAGCGACTTTCTCGTTTTTTGTCGTATGCCCAGACGGTTTTGCACATAAGACAATTTTCCCATACAAATGAATCACTTTTTCTTATAATTCAAATATTGTCGTATGTGCAAAATGGCTTGACACATACGACAAAATTTTATTACTGCTTGGTAGAATTTTGTCGTATGTGTTATGGTGAAATGCATTGATTGTACTAATTTCAGTATCAATCGTGATGTCGTCGCGATCGGACAGTACACCTGCGCCGAGTGTATCGCAGGAAATTTTTTCGTAAGTGCTATAGCAAACTCTAGCTATAATATTGGAAAACATAAAATAACTTTACTTTTCTTATAGCATGCGTCACGAAATACTGGAAGACGAAAGTTACAGTGATTTTTCATCAGACGACGAAGGAAATGATCCCAATATTGTCCCAAATTCGAAATCGACCCTATGAAGTTTCTATGAATCCGCGTATAAAATTGTTTCGCCAATTACTCCAAATACTACCGAAGTCTTGCGACTACCATCGGATTACAGCAGCTCATGTAAATATATGGCATATAAAAATTAATATCTGTTTAAATTGTTCTTTGCTTCGAGCTTATCTAAACAGTTCAATTAATCTTTCAGCGTGCCCTGAGTCTCCTGTTGCAAGGAAACGAAAGCGAGCTCCTGAATTGTGGAAGCAGAATGTACGGAAAAATCTTACCAACAAAAGCGGAATTCAAAGACCTGGTAGAGCAATGGGACCGACTTGCAACCGTTCTTGTTTCTACACCTGCACTTCAGATATACCTGATGAGCGAAGGCAAATCATCCACTCATAATTTTGGAGCCTAACTTCGGGTGCAAAAAAATATTTTACGGAAATTTTGTGAAAAGGGAAGCTGTTAAACGCATAAGAACTTCAGTAGTAAAGGACCATCTCAAAAAACAGACATCGTTTCACTTCTTTTTTATGGCAGGTGAAAAAACATTTCACGTTTGTAAAAAATACTTTTTGAGCACCCTAGCAATCTCCGAAAGAACCATTTATTACTTTTTTGCAAAACACTATGCAATTGATACTGTCAAAGTCGGGTTTAAAAATGAGAAGACTGGAAGAAACCCCACAGATGAAAGTCAAGTCATGGAAGTAAAAAATCATATTTCAAATTTCCCTACAATTGAGTCACATTACTGTAAAGCTTCGACTTCAAGAAAGTATTTAGAAGAGCATCTGTGTACAAAAAATATATTATCTTTACAAGACCGCCGTTAATAACCCGGTTGGCATATACACGTACAGAAAGATATTCAACACATGCTTTAATCTTTCTTTTTATATACCAAGAAAAGATATTTGCGACAGATGTCAACTATTTAAAGTCAATGCCACCAAACTTTCTGAAGCTGAAGTACAACTGCATGATAAACACTTGGAAGAAAAAAGATTTACGACTGCCGAACGGGACGTTGACCTCCAGAGTATCGATACAAATGCAGCTGTTTTAATGTATGACTTGGAAAACGTATTTACTCTCCCAAAGATGTTCGCATCCAGCTTCTATTATAAAAGAAAGCTATGCTTCTATAATCTTACTGGCACCCTGTAAATTGCCACTCTAACCTAGTCAAATTTACGCTGTGGAGCGATTCCTGCATTCCTCAAAATCGTTGCAAAATTACATCAGCTGCTACACTTCAGTTTATGACGATCACCCGCAAATTCAAGAAATTGTGCAAAAATTCAGCGAACGTGGACATTCTTCTTTACAGCAACTTGATAGTGTTCATAGCACAATTGAAAAATTTTTGCGGAACGTGGAGATTCTCAGCCAATTGTGTTTAATTCGACTACTCAAAAACGCACAGTTTCCCAACGTTAAATTACAACTACTGCAAATGAAGCAGAAAGTTTGATTTTCAAAAACGTACAATTTTTCAAGTGTAAGTCTATTAAATATTCCAACAATGACTAATTTAAAGTTGGAACAAAATTATCATTTAAAGAACTTGAATATCACTTTTTCGATTTAAAGAAAAATAAAGGAAGGTTTAGCACAAAGATTTGGAAACACAATCTTCGAGCTGTTCCCAAAAAATACTTGATAACAATAAAAAAAAAAGACTTACAAAGTTGCCTTCCCTTTATAGAACAAGAGGAAGCTAGAAACTTTTATCGTGCCATTTTAAACCTTTAATAGCAACCAGTATTTTAGAAATGATATTTTTATACAACTCAGACTGAATTTGATATTGAAACTAATGTTCCTTAATTTTTTCTTTTGCATGTAAAGCAAATATTTTTGTGTAACATAGACTGAATTTTATATTGAAACTAATGTTCTTTAATTTTTACTTTTGCATGTAAAGCAAATATTTTTATGTTTATTTTTATTTTGTTCTACTTTATGTATTTTTGTGGAAAATAAAAAGTGAATTTGTTGTAAAAGTATTAACAAATTTTTTTATTTATTTACTTTTTTTTATCGTATAATATTATTTGTACAATAGTCAAATAACAACTTGTGTTTTTGGTTGTTATAATATTTAATAGTATTTTGTCGTATGTGTATGGACTTTAAGCATACATTTTGAAGGTGTGATATACGACAAAATCATATTGAAGAAAACTCATACTAACTCCTATAATATCATTAAATTATATACAAACATTATTGATATCTATTGTTCATGAAACGCTTAATAATCCCTACAATTTTCAAGAAAATCTACCGTGGCGTTTTGGAATAATAGGTTTCCAAACTTCAATTGCGATTTCCCTAAAATCATGAAATGTGATATACGACAATATTTTACCCAGGCGACGATATGACTAAATAGATATTTTTATCTTATGAATAGAATAGTTTTTTTTTCTCAAAAAACGTTTGCCTCTTCCGACTCAAAAGGTTGCCCTCCCCTGGTATAGGGTACAACAATAATTAATAAATTATAATAAATTCTGTTAAAAGAAAAAAACAATTGACTCTAAATTTAAATGGTATAAAAACTTAAAGATTAAGTCAGTGTACTAAAATGGCGAAGGTACCCAAAATTGTTTATAATATTGAATTAAAGACACAGGTTGAGGGTATCAAAGATTCGACACAGCCAAATTTAATGCATAAAGGTATTTTTAATTAAATAAAATCACAATTAAGTGATAAATCTAAACTTAAACTAATATTCGCAACGTGCGTGTTTGGTTTACGTTCTCCATTTATCAGCCCACATTATCACAAACTGTTAACTAATAAGAATTTCTATTATTATTACTATTTTTTTCTTTTTTCTTCGAAAATAACTGGAATCTATTCATTTGCATATACACTCATACAGAAATTTTGCTTCATAGTTTTAATTATCAATATTTAAAACGGTCAAATTCTTTTAGTAATTGTGATATTTTGCATGCCAAATATAAATAAGTGTACTCTAATAATAAAAATGTTATTCGGCGCTTTTTCATATAATCAAGGCACTAACATTTGTAGATTTACGTATTTAATTCTCCAACATATACTTTTATAAACACAACTACATTGTCATGCATAAACAGCGTCATTTAAAGAAAAATTATGCAAATAATATGCATAAAAATTATAAATTTTTTTCTTACTACAATATCCAACAACACTTATAATTTTAATAATTTACATCACATCAGTTTAAGGGAAAATATAAAAGGACAAACCCTTTGGAGGCTTTACTACACTAGCCTAGTACTGTTACACTGACTTGGAATTTCTCATCCCCCAGAATGGCTGTGTATGCCTATGTAATAATACCAGGCATACACAAGTGCCTTTCTTATTTAAAGAATTAAAGACCTTAACCTCCATAATGTATATGTGAGCCCTAAGCACTACCAAATCCCACACAAATATTTTTTGGACTCTATAACATTAAAGGCCACCTTTATAATGAAATAGTGTATTATAATATATTGAAATAATTTGACGAATATTAATTCGTTCAGTGTTACAATATCGGCTTAGAAAGGCTCTAATATTTAAAATATATAAAAAAATGAAAATATACCATTACATAAGAATAAAGAAATGTCAGAGAAATTGTATTTGAAAATATAAGTTTTTCCAGTGCTATATTTAAACGATATTATATCTTCTGCACCTGTTACAATATCAATAAATACAAAGAAAAAATACAAATAACTTGTAAAACGAAGGCACGTGGTAAGCCAGTTTCTATACTAATTCGATTTTTAGTTATTGATAAATTCAAAGTGTTTTTCAAAAATATGAAAAAAACTGGGAATTATAACAATAACGTTGCAAACAGAGGCGAGTTCTACAAAATAATGTTACGTCAGAAAATAGCCGCTAATATCACTAAAAAAATCTTCGATGCACTGTTAGAGACATAGCCTCCAAGTGGTATAAAATAATTGTAAAAATTGTAAATCGGGATTCGACGCGTCAGCAAATGAAATATGTAGGTTATGGTTTTTCTAAAATATGCTTTACATTCACTTGCAGTTGAGAAAAATATTTTTTAGAAAAGCCCCTACTTACTGCGTTCAAATGAAAAAAAAACGTTTGCTGTGATCAAAGGAATGAAATTTTTGGGTACAGAGGCAATGGATCACTATTTTTACCGACGTGAGCAGGTTGTCAACTCAGTGCATTAAGCACTGTTTTTAGAGATTTTTAAAACACATCATGTTTTTTACAGTGTAAATATCGTAAGTTTCACTTTTACTTTTGAATGCAAGTATGCAATGTACTAAACAAACCTATTAAACTTTTATCGCTTCGTTTTTCAATCCTGGCGTTGAATCTTTTCAAATTCAAAATTAGAAACTAAATCTCACTACATTCAGTTAATGATTTACTTCACATTAAAAATGGATTGAAAAGAGAAAATTCCTGTTGCTAAAGAAATCAAATACCTGATGCAGTAAATATTTAATTTAATAGTAATGATGTTTATAAAACATCAGAATTTGAAATTAAAACCGTTTTATGGCCGGATGAAAGTGATGATGAGGAAACAATAAAGTTAGTCAAAACTAAAAGTTTAAATTAGTAATTCTTGTTTGTATAAAATACAAAGAATATTTAACTTCAAAATTTTTTTTATTTGATTTGTTATTATTTAATTTTTTATTTTTTTTTTTTTTATTTTTTACCGTATTTTGAAAAATAATTTGTTTAATTCAATAAAAAAAAATAAATAAAGAGAAATAATAATATAAATAAAGAGAATAAATTAAAATGTGGAAAAGTTAGTGCCTATTTTTAAATTACGCTTTTTTGATCGGTTTTGATGCTTTTTGATATTTTAAAATTGACAACCCTGTTCGCACTTTTGACTTTTCAGCTATCGTTATTTAGTGAGGAGGTATGTACTGAAATTCTACCGTATGCTTTCCTTCAATAATGGAACCGTAAATGCGGATAAATATATTAATATTTTGCAAATCTGATTCCACTGGCGCCAAAACTAGCCGACTGCGATGAATATGTATTCCAACATGTTGGTGGATCTTCCCAAATAGAAAAAGAACAAAAAAAAATGGCTCCCAAAAAAATGGAATTGATGTTCTGGATTGGCCATTATCTAGCCCAGGTCACAGCCCAATTGGAAAACTGTGAGCTCTCATGAAAAGGAAGTTGTGAAATGACCCACAGCGTACTGTTAAATATTTGAAAACCAAAATGCAGGAATCATGGGACACTGTAACCACTGAAAAGTGAAAAAAAATTATAAATCCTGTTCTAAAAAACAAATTTGGCGCTATACAGTTTTCAATTAGAAAATTATCCACTGTGCGGATAAATAGTGATCAAAATATATTTATCTGTATACATACATATGGGGTGTTTCATGTCAAGTGATACAACTTTTAAAACCGATTTAGACACAACTTTTCAACAAGATGGGTAAAGAACACTCTGAGTTAGAGGGGGTCAAAACTTTACATTTTGGGCAAACAGGTATTTTTTCTCATCCATGTAACTTATTACCTATTGTTCTTAGCAAAATTTGTTCCAAATAGTATAGATAGCTATTTAGTCAATCTTTCGGAAAAAAACTAAGAAAAAATTTTTTTTTTTTACTTTTTTTGCTAAATCAAAAATTTTTGTATTTTTTTCAGAAAATGCCCTTTTCTTACTCTAAAGATAGCTAATGTTTTTTCCTTTAAGAGCTTTTTGGTCGCTTAGTGTGATCAAAAAAAAAAAAAAAAAATTGTTTGTAACTCAAGACAACGGCTTTTCAATTTTTAGCATATGCACTAATTTGAATTTTTTCCTATTAGTGCGTAAGTGTTTCTAAAACCTTAAAAATAAAACATACTGGGAAACTAGACAAATTAACCTTTCCGATGGTATGCAACATACCTAACTAAAATTTCACACCTTCGATACTGTAATAACCGCAATATGTTAACCTCATGAAAAAATCAATTTTTTCCTATAGATATGTTGAAAAATTATTTTTTTTAGATATTTATAATAATAATTAAATTAATATATAATAATATAATATATTAAAAAAATTTATGAAAACTAAAGTCAGTCCAGCCCGTCTGGCCGTTCTATCCGGCGAATTTCCTTCATTTTTTTTTTTTTTTAATGAAAGGTATTTAGACACAGATATGTCATCAATCATTGAAATTAACCCTACTCCCACTTTACTCAAGTTATACTAAAACGCGATTCTTCCCTGTACACTTCTTATGGGACACATTCAGTCAAGCAATTCGAGTTCTCATAGCTCCCCTTCTAATGAATGGATCTTGATCATTTCACTCTCAGAACATTCAGTGGATCAAGCTCTTTCCTTTGAGCTACTAACTGTTTAAATTCGTTGAGTTTGTTAAAAGTTATGCGTGCACAATCAACTTTACATTATGCAACACGAAACTTAACGTACAGATTTCATTACAATAATTGCATAACACATACCATGTGTTGAATTGTGAATTGCCAAAAATTTGAATACCTTTAGGTGGCATACAAGGTGGCCTTTATTTCTGTGTGTTCAACAAAAATTTATAATGAAAAAAAAATTAATGAATTAAGTAGATTAAAAACATTGAAAGAAATAAATTGAATGATAAAATAAAATATCCTAGAATTTGAACTCGAATTTCGAGGGCTGGGCTCTGCTAATAATAATAATAAAAATAAAAAAATAAATAATTTAATAAAATTTTATCTTAGTCACATTAGATCCATTTATATCATAACTATTTTTATACCCTATACCACTATGTGGTTTGGGTATAATGACTTTGTGCTGCTGTTTGAAACAACCAAAAATATTTGACCTAGACCCATCTTTAATTATACCGATCGAATCAGAATCACTTTCTGAGTTGATTTAACAATGTCCGTCCGTCCGTCCGTCCGTCCGTCCGTCCGTCTGTGTGTCCATGTAAAGCTTGTAATCAAACTGCAGGTCGCAAATATGAATATGTTTTGATGAAATTTGGTATATAAGCTTTTATCGGCCATGGGATGAACGCTATTGAAATTGGTGAGAATCGGTCCATGTTCAGACCTAGCCCCCATACAAATTACCCATATGAAATCGACATAAATTGCCATAAGATCCAAATTGTCATATAGATCATACTCAAATTGGGTTTGTATGCGTTCATTACATCCACTAAGGAGTAGTCCAAAAATGATCCCTTTGACCCCATATGGAGCTGCTTCCCGATCTTCACTTAAATCTATTAAAAAACAAAAATATTGCACTGATTCTTCTCAAATTTTGTTTCTACATATTTTTGCAAAATACAAGAGACTTTACCAAACATGATCAGGATCGGTCCATTTTTGGACCTAGTCCCTTTATAGATATAGCAGCCGATATGAACTTTTTCATATCTGCAGCCAAAAAAATTAATAAAAATCCCACTCAAATTTGGTTTTTGGTTATTTTCACTGTCCAGTTAGTAGGGCCTAAGAGATAGGGTTTCTAAACGCATTTTTATTGGAGATGGTGAAGTATTTAAGTTTTGTAAATTTTTAAATACCCAGTCTTTCATCCAGTTTATTTATCGCCTTTATTTACTGGATCAATGCAGGAAAAAGCACGGAGAGTTGAAAGAATTACCGGATTAGAATAGTAATGCGCCTTACGATGAAGTTATTCCCGATGAAGACAAAAGTAATTCTGAGAATGATGACGGAACTATTGATGACGATGATGATTCTTACATTTCAATAGAAGGTATAAGTTCAAAGAATGAGCGTCAAAGCCAATATCATAAGAATGCAGTAGAAGTTCTTGAACAAATAAAAAGAGAAATGCAAAACGTCACAGAGTAAAGCTGAAAGAATTCAACTGCTCACGCTGATCCATCGATATGGACTGAGTTTGGAACGTCTCAACGAAAAGCAAGAATTGTTAAAAAATTGGTTGCTGATTGCTAAGAACAATAGGTAAAAAGTTACATGGATGAGAAAAAACACCTGTTTGGCCAAAATGTCAAATTTTGACCCCTTCTAACTCAGAGAGTTCTTCACCGCTCTTGTTAAAAAATTGTGTCTAAACTACTATCAGATAGGACTAACATTGTTGTTAATTTCATCTCGATCGGAAGACAGCGGTTTCACAAGTTGGATCACTAAAAATGAAAATTTTTTTGTTTGTGAATTTGTGGGTTTGACGTTGATAGGTGACTAGCCCTTGGGCCCGATCTTCTTGAAATTTTCGCAGTATGTAAGTCTGTATCGGGAAAGTAAAAAAGGCTTAATTTTTTAATATACGAAGTGAGCGTGGCCCCTCCCATATATAAAAATTTTTTAACATCATATATCTGGAGCTCTATGATAGTAAGAGTCATCAAACTTTGTAGGAGTACATAAGTTAGTAATGTAAGAAGTAAAAAAATGGGCGGGATCAAATGGTAAATACATATCATCGTATATCTAGAGTACTCTGATGGCCAGGGTCTTGAAACTTTCTGTACGTCAATTGGTTGCTAAGATAAGAAGTCGCACCAAAAATGGGCGGTATTGAGTTAGTGGCCGTGGCACCTCCCATACAAAAAAATATAGTGTCCTTCGGTACGACTTATACTGAATATCATTTTTTTTCTAATAAATTGTTTCTACACACAGAAAATAGATTTGTTGGAATTCCATTAGCAATAAAAAAATTTCATCAGTTAATAGTAATTTTTATTGCAATTCATAAATATTTTCAAATGCAATAGATTTTTTTCGTTATCTACCATAGAATAATAATTCTCAGAAAATTTATGTACCTTCAATAGACAAAATTTGTTCCATTTATTAATTAATTATGCTAATTCAATCGAGGGAACTAAATTAAACCTATTATAATAAGACTCGTTCTGAAATGTTGGTAATTACAACATCTAATTTTGTTAACACAATATATTTTAAACCGAAAATGTATTTACATATATTGTAACCAATTATCGATAAATATTATAGAAACAAATTAGTAATTAGAATTATTTAATTCGGTTATAACAAAAGAAAACCACTCATTAAATTAGGTTTGGTAGATTTAACCGAAATGAAATTGCATGAATCAAATTCTAATGTAGGTACCAAAAAATAAAATCAGATAATAAGCCCAATCAAATAATTTAATTTATTTGTCATTTTTGAAAAATTAAATATAAAAAGAACAACTAAAAAAATTGTTTTGTTGAGAGTTTTCATTTTCTCGGTTATTAATTTCTAAAAATAGATAAAAAAAAAATTTGTGCATAAAAACGGCTCCATCTGTACCTAAAGCACCCGGCATGGCCCAAATAATGAAGAAAGGAGGCCGAATGTATAGCGGTTTGTAAGAAGCAGTTTATCGTAATATTACTGCCTGCAAAGAGTTTGCCAAAATCATGCGCTCAGCCAACGGTCCAAATGGCATCAAGTAAATGATTATTAAACATCTTGAAAAACAATTTGTAGCCACTGATGCTCCGTAATGCGGCTGCTAAGCTCATGGCCATGGCAAGATACTAAAGTTGAAGATGCGCCAATTTCGTAGTGCTATTTGCCGGTTCTCTGCTCGAGAAAGCCGACGAACATTTAGGTCAGATATAGCTGACGGTTATGGAAAAAGATAGATATTCTGCCAAAATTGCTATGTCTATAAATTAAAGACTATCCTGATGTTGCCCAAGTAAGGAATGCTTATACGCCATCATTATGTCCAAACAATATGGCCAAGAGGATTTCCTTACGTATTTAGTTGCTACAGCCTGTGCTGCTATCTTGCCGGATAAGGGTACCTTCAATGTTGGCAATATTCGTATATGCAAAATCTTGGGCAGTAGTTTATCCAATTCTGAGGTGGTACATGTTATGGTTTTTAAAAGTTTTGTTGAAGGTGATGTTTCTTCTGCTGAGGAGGCTAAGATTGCTATCTCCTCGTGCCCCGTAGATGAGTTAATAAATTTCTCGGCTTTGTGTTTGCCGGTGGCAAAATTTGAGATGTAGTTTAAATTTGCCTAGAGCTGTCAATGGTACTGCTTTGCCACGCATCACCTTACCCAGGAACAATTAGGTTATTGTGACAAAATATTGTGATATAGCCGGTGCCACTTATAATTATTTGGACGATATTGAACGATAACACTGTCAATAACTTCAAACAAAGGTTTGTCACGTGACGTCCATTATGTGGCCATAGCTGGTGCTACCGAAATTGAACTGGCGATACAAATTGCTGATTTTGTCGATACCTGACATGTTTGGAACAGTGTGCATGTAGACAACTTACCACTGCTTTAGAAGCATTCCCTGAAGCTTTAGATGAAAATTCCGGTGTCAATGGTACTGTAGTGGTTAACCAGATATATTTTGTTCATAAAGAGGGTCTGGTAAAAATATTGGTTTCAATATTGAAGCTGATAAGCCCGAAACTATTGCTGTCTCCACAATGAAGGCGTTCGATCTCTTCCAAAATACTGGACTGTGAAATATGCTGTTAGTGCTGCCAACACAATCTTGTAGATTGATCAAATTGTTATGGCCAAACGTGCCGGCGGACCCAAACCTCCACAAGCTGGTTTTAGTGATGATGAGAGTTTAATTAGATACTTCAACATCTATAAAAAACCATTCTGCATTTTCGTACTAATACCATTTTCTAAGGTTTTTCATATTCCCTATAACATAATTTTTCACAAACACACACTTTTTAATCCTTAATTTATAACTATAAAAGAAATAAATTATATATAAAATTATTTTAAAGTGTAGTTATAATTACTGTAGGTAAGCATTGGGCTACCCCAATAAATGGATGTAACCACCAATAAAGAAAATCTAAATTCCATTGTATGAACTAAATTTAACAGTTCATGCCATCGAATTCACTTAAAAGATCAGTTGCCCTAAACTACGTACGGTTATTTCAATAATATTATTCAATAATCACTACAGAATAATGTGATAGTACATGGGACTATCAAAATTCGGTTGGCAACAAATTTAGTTGCCACAACAAATCCATTTTCTGTGTGTATGTTCATTCGACGAAGAAGTTTAGAAAATGAAACTTAAAAAAAAATTGTTTTTTTTTTAATTTTTTTATTTCAGTGTTCCTTACGTTAAAGATATAGATACATTGTATTGAGAAAATAAATGGTTGATGTTCTTTTGTTTTCATCGATCATGGTCTACAGCGTTCCATTCCTCTTACTTTCATAGATGCATCTCCATACACTTATAATACATTCGCTATTATATGCACTAGAAATAAGTTATATGACAAAAGACCGTTTTCCGGGTCAGTTAGAAATATATAATGAACAATCGACAGTGGGTTCGATGTTACTAAAAGTGGCGATTATTTCAGAGAAGTCGTAGTTTATAAATATTTTGAGTTTTAATTGATAACTAATCACAAATACATAAAAACACAGCATATAAAAAAAAAATTTTTTAAACAATTTTAAACAATTTTTTTTTAACCTGTTATTTGCTTTTTTGTTTTTCGGCAAAAAAGTTTTTAGTTCACTATTTTAACTGTAACTTTGGAATGAAAAGCGATAAATGAATAGATCAAATTGGAAATTAGAGCGTACTTAATCTGCTATTGAAAAACTTAAATAAATGTATAATTTATATGTATTAGTATTAGTATAAAATTAATTTAAATTTAAAATTTTGTTTTTCACTAAATCCCATAAATAAAAAAATTATCTAAAAAAAGTCACGAAAGAATGGTTTATTAAAAAAAAATTAAACTTTTTGGTGAGATCTTTGTTTTTATTTTACAATTTTAATATACAGTATTAAAATAATTGTGTTACTCTGCATTATCAAATTCATCATAACTATCCCAATTATCATAATCTTGATTATCATCATAATCTTCATCATTGTCATCACTACCTTCATTGGTATTATCATCACCTTTTTCATCGCCATCTTCATTATCTAAATCTTTATTATTATTTTCATCAGAAATATTTGGCAAAACTGATAACTCTAATTCCGAAGTTGGTAAATTAATTTTTTTTTGCTTATATTTTTTGCTCATGCTAGATATAAATGGGTCCGAACTTAGTAGAAACCTATTGAAAATATCAGCGTTGCACTTTTCTCGGGTGCATTTACGGGCAAAGTGCTGTCTATAATTTTTAGAATATTTCTTAGGCCGAACTAATTGGATATAGGAATTAAGCATAAACCGAATTTGAGTGGCATTGTTACTAAATTTTTTTTCTTGGAATATCAAAAAGTTCATATCGGATGCTCTATCTATATGGGCACTAGGTCGAAAAATGGACCGATCCCGACCATATTTTGTAAGGTCACTTATTTTTTTCAAAAACATATACAAACCAAATTTGATAAAAATCTGTGCAATATTTTTGTTTTTTGATAGATTTAAGTCAAGATCAGGGAGAAGCTTTATATGGGGTCTATGACTAACAATTGTCCTATAGGGTTTGTTTTTTGACTACTGATTACTAGCTGTAACAAACACACACAACCCCAATTTGACCGAGATCTATATGATAATTTGGATCATATGGCGATTTAAGTCGATTTCATAGGTGTCATGGGGACTATGTCTGAACATGCACCGATTTTCGCCAGTTTCAATGGCATTCGTGCTATGGCTGATAGAAGCTTATTACCAAATTTCATTAAAACATGTTCATCTTTGAGACCTTCATTTGATTTCAAGTTTTACG